>OY755043.1:70755372-71285372 GCA_963576565.1 Aspidapion aeneum
ACAGACAGACAGACAGACAGACAGACAGACAGACAGACAGACAGACAGACAGACAGACAGACAGACAGACAGACAGACAGACAGACAGACAGACAGACAGACAGACAGACAGACAGACAGACAGACAGACAGACAGACAGACAGACAGACAGACAGACAGACAGACAGACAGACAGACAGACAGACAGACAGACAGACAGACAGACAGACAGACAGACAGACAGACAGACAGACAGACAGACAGACAGACAGACAGACAGACAGACAGACAGACAGACAGACAGACAGACAGACAGACAGACAGACAGACAGACAGACAGACAGACAGACAGACAGACAGACAGACAGACAGACAGACAGACAGACAGACAGACAGACAGACAGACAGACAGACAGACAGACAGACAGACAGACAGACAGACAGACAGACAGACAGACAGACAGACAGACAGACAGACAGACAGACAGACAGACAGACAGACAGACAGACAGACAGACAGACAGACAGACAGACAGACAGACAGACAGACAGACAGACAGACAGACAGACAGACAGACAGACAGACAGACAGACAGACAGACAGACAGACAGACAGACAGACAGACAGACAGACAGACAGACAGACAGACAGACAGACAGACAGACAGACAGACAGACAGACAGACAGACAGACAGACAGACAGACAGACAGACAGACAGACAGACAGACAGACAGACAGACAGACAGACAGACAGACAGACAGACAGACAGACAGACAGACAGACAGACAGACAGACAGACAGACAGACAGACAGACAGACAGACAGACAGACAGACAGACAGACAGACAGACAGACAGACAGACAGACAGACAGACAGACAGACAGACAGACAGACAGACAGACAGACAGACAGACAGACAGACAGACAGACAGACAGACAGACAGACAGACAGACAGACAGACAGACAGACAGACAGACAGACAGACAGACAGACAGACAGACAGACAGACAGACAGACAGACAGACAGACAGACAGACAGACAGACAGACAGACAGACAGACAGACAGACAGACAGACAGACAGACAGACAGACAGACAGACAGACAGACAGACAGACAGACAGACAGACAGACAGACAGACAGACAGACAGACAGACAGACAGACAGACAGACAGACAGACAGACAGACAGACAGACAGACAGACAGACAGACAGACAGACAGACAGACAGACAGACAGACAGACAGACAGACAGACAGACAGACAGACAGACAGACAGACAGACAGACAGACAGACAGACAGACAGACAGACAGACAGACAGACAGACAGACAGACAGACAGACAGACAGACAGACAGACAGACAGACAGACAGACAGACAGACAGACAGACAGACAGACAGACAGACAGACAGACAGACAGACAGACAGACAGACAGACAGACAGACAGACAGACAGACAGACAGACAGACAGACAGACAGACAGACAGACAGACAGACAGACAGACAGACAGACAGACAGACAGACAGACAGACAGACAGACAGACAGACAGACAGACAGACAGACAGACAGACAGACAGACAGACAGACAGACAGACAGACAGACAGACAGACAGACAGACAGACAGACAGACAGACAGACAGACAGACAGACAGACAGACAGACAGACAGACAGACAGACAGACAGACAGACAGACAGACAGACAGACAGACAGACAGACAGACAGACAGACAGACAGACAGACAGACAGACAGACAGACAGACAGACAGACAGACAGACAGACAGACAGACAGACAGACAGACAGACAGACAGACAGACAGACAGACAGACAGACAGACAGACAGACAGACAGACAGACAGACAGACAGACAGACAGACAGACAGACAGACAGACAGACAGACAGACAGACAGACAGACAGACAGACAGACAGACAGACAGACAGACAGACAGACAGACAGACAGACAGACAGACAGACAGACAGACAGACAGACAGACAGACAGACAGACAGACAGACAGACAGACAGACAGACAGACAGACAGACAGACAGACAGACAGACAGACAGACAGACAGACAGACAGACAGACAGACAGACAGACAGACAGACAGACAGACAGACAGACAGACAGACAGACAGACAGACAGACAGACAGACAGACAGACAGACAGACAGACAGACAGACAGACAGACAGACAGACAGACAGACAGACAGACAGACAGACAGACAGACAGACAGACAGACAGACAGACAGACAGACAGACAGACAGACAGACAGACAGACAGACAGACAGACAGACAGACAGACAGACAGACAGACAGACAGACAGACAGACAGACAGACAGACAGACAGACAGACAGACAGACAGACAGACAGACAGACAGACAGACAGACAGACAGACAGACAGACAGACAGACAGACAGACAGACAGACAGACAGACAGACAGACAGACAGACAGACAGACAGACAGACAGACAGACAGACAGACAGACAGACAGACAGACAGACAGACAGACAGACAGACAGACAGACAGACAGACAGACAGACAGACAGACAGACAGACAGACAGACAGACAGACAGACAGACAGACAGACAGACAGACAGACAGACAGACAGACAGACAGACAGACAGACAGACAGACAGACAGACAGACAGACAGACAGACAGACAGACAGACAGACAGACAGACAGACAGACAGACAGACAGACAGACAGACAGACAGACAGACAGACAGACAGACAGACAGACAGACAGACAGACAGACAGACAGACAGACAGACAGACAGACAGACAGACAGACAGACAGACAGACAGACAGACAGACAGACAGACAGACAGACAGACAGACAGACAGACAGACAGACAGACAGACAGACAGACAGACAGACAGACAGACAGACAGACAGACAGACAGACAGACAGACAGACAGACAGACAGACAGACAGACAGACAGACAGACAGACAGACAGACAGACAGACAGACAGACAGACAGACAGACAGACAGACAGACAGACAGACAGACAGACAGACAGACAGACAGACAGACAGACAGACAGACAGACAGACAGACAGACAGACAGACAGACAGACAGACAGACAGACAGACAGACAGACAGACAGACAGACAGACAGACAGACAGACAGACAGACAGACAGACAGACAGACAGACAGACAGACAGACAGACAGACAGACAGACAGACAGACAGACAGACAGACAGACAGACAGACAGACAGACAGACAGACAGACAGACAGACAGACAGACAGACAGACAGACAGACAGACAGACAGACAGACAGACAGACAGACAGACAGACAGACAGACAGACAGACAGACAGACAGACAGACAGACAGACAGACAGACAGACAGACAGACAGACAGACAGACAGACAGACAGACAGACAGACAGACAGACAGACAGACAGACAGACAGACAGACAGACAGACAGACAGACAGACAGACAGACAGACAGACAGACAGACAGACAGACAGACAGACAGACAGACAGACAGACAGACAGACAGACAGACAGACAGACAGACAGACAGACAGACAGACAGACAGACAGACAGACAGACAGACAGACAGACAGACAGACAGACAGACAGACAGACAGACAGACAGACAGACAGACAGACAGACAGACAGACAGACAGACAGACAGACAGACAGACAGACAGACAGACAGACAGACAGACAGACAGACAGACAGACAGACAGACAGACAGACAGACAGACAGACAGACAGACAGACAGACAGACAGACAGACAGACAGACAGACAGACAGACAGACAGACAGACAGACAGACAGACAGACAGACAGACAGACAGACAGACAGACAGACAGACAGACAGACAGACAGACAGACAGACAGACAGACAGACAGACAGACAGACAGACAGACAGACAGACAGACAGACAGACAGACAGACAGACAGACAGACAGACAGACAGACAGACAGACAGACAGACAGACAGACAGACAGACAGACAGACAGACAGACAGACAGACAGACAGACAGACAGACAGACAGACAGACAGACAGACAGACAGACAGACAGACAGACAGACAGACAGACAGACAGACAGACAGACAGACAGACAGACAGACAGACAGACAGACAGACAGACAGACAGACAGACAGACAGACAGACAGACAGACAGACAGACAGACAGACAGACAGACAGACAGACAGACAGACAGACAGACAGACAGACAGACAGACAGACAGACAGACAGACAGACAGACAGACAGACAGACAGACAGACAGACAGACAGACAGACAGACAGACAGACAGACAGACAGACAGACAGACAGACAGACAGACAGACAGACAGACAGACAGACAGACAGACAGACAGACAGACAGACAGACAGACAGACAGACAGACAGACAGACAGACAGACAGACAGACAGACAGACAGACAGACAGACAGACAGACAGACAGACAGACAGACAGACAGACAGACAGACAGACAGACAGACAGACAGACAGACAGACAGACAGACAGACAGACAGACAGACAGACAGACAGACAGACAGACAGACAGACAGACAGACAGACAGACAGACAGACAGACAGACAGACAGACAGACAGACAGACAGACAGACAGACAGACAGACAGACAGACAGACAGACAGACAGACAGACAGACAGACAGACAGACAGACAGACAGACAGACAGACAGACAGACAGACAGACAGACAGACAGACAGACAGACAGACAGACAGACAGACAGACAGACAGACAGACAGACAGACAGACAGACAGACAGACAGACAGACAGACAGACAGACAGACAGACAGACAGACAGACAGACAGACAGACAGACAGACAGACAGACAGACAGACAGACAGACAGACAGACAGACAGACAGACAGACAGACAGACAGACAGACAGACAGACAGACAGACAGACAGACAGACAGACAGACAGACAGACAGACAGACAGACAGACAGACAGACAGACAGACAGACAGACAGACAGACAGACAGACAGACAGACAGACAGACAGACAGACAGACAGACAGACAGACAGACAGACAGACAGACAGACAGACAGACAGACAGACAGACAGACAGACAGACAGACAGACAGACAGACAGACAGACAGACAGACAGACAGACAGACAGACAGACAGACAGACAGACAGACAGACAGACAGACAGACAGACAGACAGACAGACAGACAGACAGACAGACAGACAGACAGACAGACAGACAGACAGACAGACAGACAGACAGACAGACAGACAGACAGACAGACAGACAGACAGACAGACAGACAGACAGACAGACAGACAGACAGACAGACAGACAGACAGACAGACAGACAGACAGACAGACAGACAGACAGACAGACAGACAGACAGACAGACAGACAGACAGACAGACAGACAGACAGACAGACAGACAGACAGACAGACAGACAGACAGACAGACAGACAGACAGACAGACAGACAGACAGACAGACAGACAGACAGACAGACAGACAGACAGACAGACAGACAGACAGACAGACAGACAGACAGACAGACAGACAGACAGACAGACAGACAGACAGACAGACAGACAGACAGACAGACAGACAGACAGACAGACAGACAGACAGACAGACAGACAGACAGACAGACAGACAGACAGACAGACAGACAGACAGACAGACAGACAGACAGACAGACAGACAGACAGACAGACAGACAGACAGACAGACAGACAGACAGACAGACAGACAGACAGACAGACAGACAGACAGACAGACAGACAGACAGACAGACAGACAGACAGACAGACAGACAGACAGACAGACAGACAGACAGACAGACAGACAGACAGACAGACAGACAGACAGACAGACAGACAGACAGACAGACAGACAGACAGACAGACAGACAGACAGACAGACAGACAGACAGACAGACAGACAGACAGACAGACAGACAGACAGACAGACAGACAGACAGACAGACAGACAGACAGACAGACAGACAGACAGACAGACAGACAGACAGACAGACAGACAGACAGACAGACAGACAGACAGACAGACAGACAGACAGACAGACAGACAGACAGACAGACAGACAGACAGACAGACAGACAGACAGACAGACAGACAGACAGACAGACAGACAGACAGACAGACAGACAGACAGACAGACAGACAGACAGACAGACAGACAGACAGACAGACAGACAGACAGACAGACAGACAGACAGACAGACAGACAGACAGACAGACAGACAGACAGACAGACAGACAGACAGACAGACAGACAGACAGACAGACAGACAGACAGACAGACAGACAGACAGACAGACAGACAGACAGACAGACAGACAGACAGACAGACAGACAGACAGACAGACAGACAGACAGACAGACAGACAGACAGACAGACAGACAGACAGACAGACAGACAGACAGACAGACAGACAGACAGACAGACAGACAGACAGACAGACAGACAGACAGACAGACAGACAGACAGACAGACAGACAGACAGACAGACAGACAGACAGACAGACAGACAGACAGACAGACAGACAGACAGACAGACAGACAGACAGACAGACAGACAGACAGACAGACAGACAGACAGACAGACAGACAGACAGACAGACAGACAGACAGACAGACAGACAGACAGACAGACAGACAGACAGACAGACAGACAGACAGACAGACAGACAGACAGACAGACAGACAGACAGACAGACAGACAGACAGACAGACAGACAGACAGACAGACAGACAGACAGACAGACAGACAGACAGACAGACAGACAGACAGACAGACAGACAGACAGACAGACAGACAGACAGACAGACAGACAGACAGACAGACAGACAGACAGACAGACAGACAGACAGACAGACAGACAGACAGACAGACAGACAGACAGACAGACAGACAGACAGACAGACAGACAGACAGACAGACAGACAGACAGACAGACAGACAGACAGACAGACAGACAGACAGACAGACAGACAGACAGACAGACAGACAGACAGACAGACAGACAGACAGACAGACAGACAGACAGACAGACAGACAGACAGACAGACAGACAGACAGACAGACAGACAGACAGACAGACAGACAGACAGACAGACAGACAGACAGACAGACAGACAGACAGACAGACAGACAGACAGACAGACAGACAGACAGACAGACAGACAGACAGACAGACAGACAGACAGACAGACAGACAGACAGACAGACAGACAGACAGACAGACAGACAGACAGACAGACAGACAGACAGACAGACAGACAGACAGACAGACAGACAGACAGACAGACAGACAGACAGACAGACAGACAGACAGACAGACAGACAGACAGACAGACAGACAGACAGACAGACAGACAGACAGACAGACAGACAGACAGACAGACAGACAGACAGACAGACAGACAGACAGACAGACAGACAGACAGACAGACAGACAGACAGACAGACAGACAGACAGACAGACAGACAGACAGACAGACAGACAGACAGACAGACAGACAGACAGACAGACAGACAGACAGACAGACAGACAGACAGACAGACAGACAGACAGACAGACAGACAGACAGACAGACAGACAGACAGACAGACAGACAGACAGACAGACAGACAGACAGACAGACAGACAGACAGACAGACAGACAGACAGACAGACAGACAGACAGACAGACAGACAGACAGACAGACAGACAGACAGACAGACAGACAGACAGACAGACAGACAGACAGACAGACAGACAGACAGACAGACAGACAGACAGACAGACAGACAGACAGACAGACAGACAGACAGACAGACAGACAGACAGACAGACAGACAGACAGACAGACAGACAGACAGACAGACAGACAGACAGACAGACAGACAGACAGACAGACAGACAGACAGACAGACAGACAGACAGACAGACAGACAGACAGACAGACAGACAGACAGACAGACAGACAGACAGACAGACAGACAGACAGACAGACAGACAGACAGACAGACAGACAGACAGACAGACAGACAGACAGACAGACAGACAGACAGACAGACAGACAGACAGACAGACAGACAGACAGACAGACAGACAGACAGACAGACAGACAGACAGACAGACAGACAGACAGACAGACAGACAGACAGACAGACAGACAGACAGACAGACAGACAGACAGACAGACAGACAGACAGACAGACAGACAGACAGACAGACAGACAGACAGACAGACAGACAGACAGACAGACAGACAGACAGACAGACAGACAGACAGACAGACAGACAGACAGACAGACAGACAGACAGACAGACAGACAGACAGACAGACAGACAGACAGACAGACAGACAGACAGACAGACAGACAGACAGACAGACAGACAGACAGACAGACAGACAGACAGACAGACAGACAGACAGACAGACAGACAGACAGACAGACAGACAGACAGACAGACAGACAGACAGACAGACAGACAGACAGACAGACAGACAGACAGACAGACAGACAGACAGACAGACAGACAGACAGACAGACAGACAGACAGACAGACAGACAGACAGACAGACAGACAGACAGACAGACAGACAGACAGACAGACAGACAGACAGACAGACAGACAGACAGACAGACAGACAGACAGACAGACAGACAGACAGACAGACAGACAGACAGACAGACAGACAGACAGACAGACAGACAGACAGACAGACAGACAGACAGACAGACAGACAGACAGACAGACAGACAGACAGACAGACAGACAGACAGACAGACAGACAGACAGACAGACAGACAGACAGACAGACAGACAGACAGACAGACAGACAGACAGACAGACAGACAGACAGACAGACAGACAGACAGACAGACAGACAGACAGACAGACAGACAGACAGACAGACAGACAGACAGACAGACAGACAGACAGACAGACAGACAGACAGACAGACAGACAGACAGACAGACAGACAGACAGACAGACAGACAGACAGACAGACAGACAGACAGACAGACAGACAGACAGACAGACAGACAGACAGACAGACAGACAGACAGACAGACAGACAGACAGACAGACAGACAGACAGACAGACAGACAGACAGACAGACAGACAGACAGACAGACAGACAGACAGACAGACAGACAGACAGACAGACAGACAGACAGACAGACAGACAGACAGACAGACAGACAGACAGACAGACAGACAGACAGACAGACAGACAGACAGACAGACAGACAGACAGACAGACAGACAGACAGACAGACAGACAGACAGACAGACAGACAGACAGACAGACAGACAGACAGACAGACAGACAGACAGACAGACAGACAGACAGACAGACAGACAGACAGACAGACAGACAGACAGACAGACAGACAGACAGACAGACAGACAGACAGACAGACAGACAGACAGACAGACAGACAGACAGACAGACAGACAGACAGACAGACAGACAGACAGACAGACAGACAGACAGACAGACAGACAGACAGACAGACAGACAGACAGACAGACAGACAGACAGACAGACAGACAGACAGACAGACAGACAGACAGACAGACAGACAGACAGACAGACAGACAGACAGACAGACAGACAGACAGACAGACAGACAGACAGACAGACAGACAGACAGACAGACAGACAGACAGACAGACAGACAGACAGACAGACAGACAGACAGACAGACAGACAGACAGACAGACAGACAGACAGACAGACAGACAGACAGACAGACAGACAGACAGACAGACAGACAGACAGACAGACAGACAGACAGACAGACAGACAGACAGACAGACAGACAGACAGACAGACAGACAGACAGACAGACAGACAGACAGACAGACAGACAGACAGACAGACAGACAGACAGACAGACAGACAGACAGACAGACAGACAGACAGACAGACAGACAGACAGACAGACAGACAGACAGACAGACAGACAGACAGACAGACAGACAGACAGACAGACAGACAGACAGACAGACAGACAGACAGACAGACAGACAGACAGACAGACAGACAGACAGACAGACAGACAGACAGACAGACAGACAGACAGACAGACAGACAGACAGACAGACAGACAGACAGACAGACAGACAGACAGACAGACAGACAGACAGACAGACAGACAGACAGACAGACAGACAGACAGACAGACAGACAGACAGACAGACAGACAGACAGACAGACAGACAGACAGACAGACAGACAGACAGACAGACAGACAGACAGACAGACAGACAGACAGACAGACAGACAGACAGACAGACAGACAGACAGACAGACAGACAGACAGACAGACAGACAGACAGACAGACAGACAGACAGACAGACAGACAGACAGACAGACAGACAGACAGACAGACAGACAGACAGACAGACAGACAGACAGACAGACAGACAGACAGACAGACAGACAGACAGACAGACAGACAGACAGACAGACAGACAGACAGACAGACAGACAGACAGACAGACAGACAGACAGACAGACAGACAGACAGACAGACAGACAGACAGACAGACAGACAGACAGACAGACAGACAGACAGACAGACAGACAGACAGACAGACAGACAGACAGACAGACAGACAGACAGACAGACAGACAGACAGACAGACAGACAGACAGACAGACAGACAGACAGACAGACAGACAGACAGACAGACAGACAGACAGACAGACAGACAGACAGACAGACAGACAGACAGACAGACAGACAGACAGACAGACAGACAGACAGACAGACAGACAGACAGACAGACAGACAGACAGACAGACAGACAGACAGACAGACAGACAGACAGACAGACAGACAGACAGACAGACAGACAGACAGACAGACAGACAGACAGACAGACAGACAGACAGACAGACAGACAGACAGACAGACAGACAGACAGACAGACAGACAGACAGACAGACAGACAGACAGACAGACAGACAGACAGACAGACAGACAGACAGACAGACAGACAGACAGACAGACAGACAGACAGACAGACAGACAGACAGACAGACAGACAGACAGACAGACAGACAGACAGACAGACAGACAGACAGACAGACAGACAGACAGACAGACAGACAGACAGACAGACAGACAGACAGACAGACAGACAGACAGACAGACAGACAGACAGACAGACAGACAGACAGACAGACAGACAGACAGACAGACAGACAGACAGACAGACAGACAGACAGACAGACAGACAGACAGACAGACAGACAGACAGACAGACAGACAGACAGACAGACAGACAGACAGACAGACAGACAGACAGACAGACAGACAGACAGACAGACAGACAGACAGACAGACAGACAGACAGACAGACAGACAGACAGACAGACAGACAGACAGACAGACAGACAGACAGACAGACAGACAGACAGACAGACAGACAGACAGACAGACAGACAGACAGACAGACAGACAGACAGACAGACAGACAGACAGACAGACAGACAGACAGACAGACAGACAGACAGACAGACAGACAGACAGACAGACAGACAGACAGACAGACAGACAGACAGACAGACAGACAGACAGACAGACAGACAGACAGACAGACAGACAGACAGACAGACAGACAGACAGACAGACAGACAGACAGACAGACAGACAGACAGACAGACAGACAGACAGACAGACAGACAGACAGACAGACAGACAGACAGACAGACAGACAGACAGACAGACAGACAGACAGACAGACAGACAGACAGACAGACAGACAGACAGACAGACAGACAGACAGACAGACAGACAGACAGACAGACAGACAGACAGACAGACAGACAGACAGACAGACAGACAGACAGACAGACAGACAGACAGACAGACAGACAGACAGACAGACAGACAGACAGACAGACAGACAGACAGACAGACAGACAGACAGACAGACAGACAGACAGACAGACAGACAGACAGACAGACAGACAGACAGACAGACAGACAGACAGACAGACAGACAGACAGACAGACAGACAGACAGACAGACAGACAGACAGACAGACAGACAGACAGACAGACAGACAGACAGACAGACAGACAGACAGACAGACAGACAGACAGACAGACAGACAGACAGACAGACAGACAGACAGACAGACAGACAGACAGACAGACAGACAGACAGACAGACAGACAGACAGACAGACAGACAGACAGACAGACAGACAGACAGACAGACAGACAGACAGACAGACAGACAGACAGACAGACAGACAGACAGACAGACAGACAGACAGACAGACAGACAGACAGACAGACAGACAGACAGACAGACAGACAGACAGACAGACAGACAGACAGACAGACAGACAGACAGACAGACAGACAGACAGACAGACAGACAGACAGACAGACAGTGTAACGTGTCATTTTTACGTTTGGGACAACGTTACATATTTGTTTATTTGGGTAAATGGTCAAGGCTCTTTGATTCGTCTTTCTGTACACAAGTAAGGGTATTTTATAGAGCTAGGTTTGGAGGTTATATAGGGTCTAGGAAGTTACCTTAAAAGGAGGCATTCCATCGAATTACTGTGGACACTACGCACATCGCATTATCTGGACATCGTAATTGGAATTTAAGATCACAGGCTTCGGGAAAAATCACATAAAAATTTTGATTGTTTTGTTTTTATCTGTGGAATTTTGTGATTCACTTGACGTTCATAAAGTTAAACAGCTGTCATGCTGGGGAATGGCGGCGTTGCCGCATCACAAATGGTTTCAGTAACAGGAGGGAAACATTTAGATGAACATTTCATTCCCTTACGTTTATTCTCGAGGATATTGGGACAATCCGAACCCCATATTCTTCACGGATTAGGATTTAAGCAATGGTTCAGTGTGTATTTTTGGGTTCAGGTTCAGAAACAACTTTATTACTGTAGAAACGTTTTACAAAAATGGCGTTAAACCATATGAATATTAGAGAAAACATTTATAAAGAGCGAAGGAAACTTTTGACGAAGACTGTAACTGGAGTGCAACTAAATTCTGCGCTCAGTATAGCTTTACTCATATGGGAATTGGTTAAGTGTTCGAATATTAATAATGTGTATGGAGGGTGTCTCGACGTCCTTGTTATAAAAATTTCAACCGTGGAAATAGATCCGACAACACCTCAAGGTTTGTTTTACGTACTTCCTATCCCCTTGGTCGGTGCTGCCCCCTATATACCTGTATAGAACTATGCGGTATCTCCTCATTGGTTAGCGGGTTTTTTCTTCCAGTCTGGCCACTGAATGTAGAGATTTATTTTTGGCGGAAAAGTTTTTTATAAATAGGTTTGCATCCTTTATTTGAATTTCACCGGGAAGATTAGGTTGGTACTATTGCGTTTTACCGTCCCCACTCCCCACCAAATTTACAAAACGGTTTCCGGCCAATTCATTATTCTGGTATTCTCGACGAAGTGGTTGGTCTCTCTTGCTAACGAATTTTGGCTGGGTCGACAACAGTTTCTGGGATCGCCTTTGTTTTTGGTGATTGGCACTACAGCGATTGTAGGAGATATCCCAGAAACTGTGGAAGTGAGTCCGTCGTGTCTAGGCAATCTGGAGTGACGCTCGCACCCTGTTTTGAGGGGAATTTAAGTCGGCCTACGCCATTTGCACGGAAAGAGCATCGGTAAGTTCGATTTTATTTTTTTTTTCATTTTTTTTATTATTTGGGTACTCTTCAAGATAATATTTGCCTCCCAAATTGTAATTATTTTTCGTGGGAAATGTACTTTTTTTGACAAAGGACGTGGGGAATTGTTGGCGTTTTTATATTTTTCTTTTAACCACGTGTTGGATAAAAACTATATATTGTTTTTCTCCTTTGTCTACAGCCCTGTCAATTCCAGCGACGGGACAGTTGGGCTGGACGCTGGTGGGAAGCCGGACGGGCCAGTTATAACCCTGAGAAAGGTACGTTAGGATTATTTTAGTTCATCTGTTTAAATCTACTTTGTTTTATTGAGTCGACATGGGATTATCGATTTAAGTTACTGTGTAGGGGAACTTCGTGCAAAATTGACGAATTCCAGGAAACTGAAACATTTCATTTTCCACAGGGTTTCTACGCTCGGGCAAGCATCCCACAACCATGTGCTGCCCTAGTACCATGTGCTAGTTAGTCAGCAGGGGAGGCGCGAGCAAACCAGGGCAAACCAGGAGCAGGAGTAGTGGAAGAAGTCTGGAAACAGGTTCACAAAATAAAACAACCTATTGTTCAATTAACCAACAACTTAAAAACTAATCAAGGACCAAGGTAGGAGCAAGCCTTAACTATAATTTTTTTCCTCATATATAAATTTTTAATATAACTTAGACGTAATCTTTTCATATATAAGTTTTCACAGTATAATTTCAACATTTCTTGTAAACGCAAGATAAGGTATGACGTCATAACCCTGGTTTTGCGGCATATTTACTACATGGACTTGTTTCCTTCATTTCATTTATTTAAGATAATTTTACTGTCAAATTTAAAGTGCCTTGCTATTTTGGCCCTGACTTGTTTGGTATTTTTCTCAAGTTTTACAATCTAATTATACAAGATGAACTAAGTATTTGTATTATTTGTACAACCCAATGACCAACTTTGCGGAGACAAAAGAGAGATGAGATTATATTTTTTTTTAGCGGTTTCGTTACACATTTTTACCTCATGGGGTAGATCTCGGACTGGGTTGCTGTCTGTCTCATTCTGCCTAACGTAGAATGATGACAGCAGATATTTGGCCCAGATCTCCCCTATGACAGAATGATTCTGGATGTGTATTTTTTTTACAATCATTTATGTAAGTGAGTCCTACGCTACTGACCCAGATGTAGGTACAGTATGACCTGTTAAAGGTGTCCATCTACCTGTAAAGTGCTTCTAGTTTTGTCATCTTAATTCAATCTTTCAGAATTTTATTCTGTTTATTTTTTTTTGGTTATTCTTAATTACACAAATACTCTGGAAGCCTCGGAAGTATAGAATTTCATTGTTTGGCTACAACGTTTGGGTTGAACTGTATTTTATTTAAGATCTTCTTTGTAAAACATTGGTATTAAATAATGTGGCGCACTTAAAATTTTCTTATTTCTGAACCCCCCCTTCTCCACTGTATAAAAGTTACCGGGCATATCAATGTTTTACCTAGCTGGAAAATACAGTTCTGCTTCCAGATATTTGTTTAATTATTCAGTGGTTTTGTTGTGTCACAAGTTGGCAAATTTCTAATTATAGGGCCACAAAATGGCAGCAACGTCTTTAAGCTGCCACAAATGTCACACAACACATTTTAATAGGCCACAAATTGGCGCCCAAATTTCTTTTTTTAACTTTTTTTAAGGCCACAAATTGGCGCCCAACGTGTGTTTTTGGCTAGTTTTGTAACGTGTCATTTTTACGTTTGGGACAACGTTACATATTTGTTTATTTGGGTAAATGGTCAAGGCTCTTTGATTCGTCTTTCTGTACACAAGTAAGGGTATTTTATAGAGCTAGGTTTGGAGGTTATATAGGGTCTAGGAAGTTACCTTAAAAGGAGGCATTCCATCGAATTACTGTGGACACTACGCACATCGCATTATCTGGACATCGTAATTGGAATTTAAGATCACAGGCTTCGGGAAAAATCACATAAAAATTTTGATTGTTTTGTTTTTATCTGTGGAATTTTGTGATTCACTTGACGTTCATAAAGTTAAACAGCTGTCATGCTGGGGAATGGCGGCGTTGCCGCATCACAAATGGTTTCAGTAACAGGAGGGAAACATTTAGATGAACATTTCATTCCCTTACGTTTATTCTCGAGGATATTGGGACAATCCGAACCCCATATTCTTCACGGATTAGGATTTAAGCAATGGTTCAGTGTGTATTTTTGGGTTCAGGTTCAGAAACAACTTTATTACTGTAGAAACGTTTTACAAAAATGGCGTTAAACCATATGAATATTAGAGAAAACATTTATAAAGAGCGAAGGAAACTTTTGACGAAGACTGTAACTGGAGTGCAACTAAATTCTGCGCTCAGTATAGCTTTACTCATATGGGAATTGGTTGAGTGTTCGAATATTAATAATGTGTATGGAGGGTGTCTCGACGTCCTTGTTATAAAAATTTCAACCGTGGAAATAGATCCGACAACACCTCAAGGTTTGTTTTACGTACTTCCTATCCCCTTGGTCGGTGCTGCCCCCTATATACCTGTATAGAACTATGCGGTATCTCCTCATTGGTTAGCGGGTTTTTTCTTCCAGTCTGGCCACTGAATGTAGAGATTTATTTTTGGCGGAAAAGTTTTTTATAAATAGGTTTGCATCCTTTATTTGAATTTCACCGGGAAGATTAGGTTGGTACTATTGCGTTTTACCGTCCCCACTCCCCACCAAATTTACAAAACGGTTTCCGGCCAATTCATTATTCTGGTATTCTCGACGAAGTGGTTGGTCTCTCTTGCTAACGAATTTTGGCTGGGTCGACAACAGTTTCTGGGATCGCCTTTGTTTTTGGTGATTGGCACTACAGCGATTGTAGGAGATATCCCAGAAACTGTGGAAGTGAGTCCGTCGTGTCTAGGCAATCTGGAGTGACGCTCGCACCCTGTTTTGAGGGGAATTTAAGTCGGCCTACGCCATTTGCACGGAAAGAGCATCGGTAAGTTCGATTTTATTTTTTTTTTCATTTTTTTTATTATTTGGGTACTCTTCAAGATAATATTTGCCTCCCAAATTGTAATTATTTTTCGTGGGAAATGTACTTTTTTTGACAAAGGACGTGGGGAATTGTTGGCGTTTTTATATTTTTCTTTTAACCACGTGTTGGATAAAAACTATATATTGTTTTTCTCCTTTGTCTACAGCCCTGTCAATTCCAGCGACGGGACAGTTGGGCTGGACGCTGGTGGGAAGCCGGACGGGCCAGTTATAACCCTGAGAAAGGTACGTTAGGATTATTTTAGTTCATCTGTTTAAATCTACTTTGTTTTATTGAGTCGACATGGGATTATCGATTTAAGTTACTGTGTAGGGGAACTTCGTGCAAAATTGACGAATTCCAGGAAACTGAAACATTTCATTTTCCACAGGGTTTCTACGCTCGGGCAAGCATCCCACAACCATGTGCTGCCCTAGTACCATGTGCTAGTTAGTCAGCAGGGGAGGCGCGAGCAAACCAGGGCAAACCAGGAGCAGGAGTAGTGGAAGAAGTCTGGAAACAGGTTCACAAAATAAAACAACCTATTGTTCAATTAACCAACAACTTAAAAACTAATCAAGGACCAAGGTAGGAGCAAGCCTTAACTATAATTTTTTTCCTCATATATAAATTTTTAATATAACTTAGACGTAATCTTTTCATATATAAGTTTTCACAGTATAATTTCAACATTTCTTGTAAACGCAAGATAAGGTATGACGTCATAACCCTGGTTTTGCGGCATATTTACTACATGGACTTGTTTCCTTCATTTCATTTATTTAAGATAATTTTACTGTCAAATTTAAAGTGCCTTGCTATTTTGGCCCTGACTTGTTTGGTATTTTTCTCAAGTTTTACAATCTAATTATACAAGATGAACTAAGTATTTGTATTATTTGTACAACCCAATGACCAACTTTGCGGAGACAAAAGAGAGATGAGATTATATTTTTTTTTTAGCGGTTTCGTTACACATTTTTACCTCATGGGGTAGATCTCGGACTGGGTTGCTGTCTGTCTCATTCTGCCTAACGTAGAATGATGACAGCAGATATTTGGCCCAGATCTCCCCTATGACAGAATGATTCTGGATGTGTATTTTTTTTACAATCATTTATGTAAGTGAGTCCTACGCTACTGACCCAGATGTAGGTACAGTATGACCTGTTAAAGGTGTCCATCTACCTGTAAAGTGCTTCTAGTTTTGTCATCTTAATTCAATCTTTCAGAATTTTATTCTGTTTATTTTTTTTTGGTTATTCTTAATTACACAAATACTCTGGAAGCCTCGGAAGTATAGAATTTCATTGTTTGGCTACAACGTTTGGGTTGAACTGTATTTTATTTAAGATCTTCTTTGTAAAACATTGGTATTAAATAATGTGGCGCACTTAAAATTTTCTTATTTCTGAACCCCCCCTTCTCCACTGTATAAAAGTTACCGGGCATATCAATGTTTTACCTAGCTGGAAAATACAGTTCTGCTTCCAGATATTTGTTTAATTATTCAGTGGTTTTGTTGTGTCACAAGTTGGCAAATTTCTAATTATAGGGCCACAAAATGGCAGCAACGTCTTTAAGCTGCCACAAATGTCACACAACACATTTTAATAGGCCACAAATTGGCGCCCAAATTTCTTTTTTTAACTTTTTTTAAGGCCACAACAGACAGACAGACAGACAGACAGACAGACAGACAGACAGACAGACAGACAGACAGACAGACAGACAGACAGACAGACAGACAGACAGACAGACAGACAGACAGACAGACAGACAGACAGACAGACAGACAGACAGACAGACAGACAGACAGACAGACAGACAGACAGACAGACAGACAGACAGACAGACAGACAGACAGACAGACAGACAGACAGACAGACAGACAGACAGACAGACAGACAGACAGACAGACAGACAGACAGACAGACAGACAGACAGACAGACAGACAGACAGACAGACAGACAGACAGACAGACAGACAGACAGACAGACAGACAGACAGACAGACAGACAGACAGACAGACAGACAGACAGACAGACAGACAGACAGACAGACAGACAGACAGACAGACAGACAGACAGACAGACAGACAGACAGACAGACAGACAGACAGACAGACAGACAGACAGACAGACAGACAGACAGACAGACAGACAGACAGACAGACAGACAGACAGACAGACAGACAGACAGACAGACAGACAGACAGACAGACAGACAGACAGACAGACAGACAGACAGACAGACAGACAGACAGACAGACAGACAGACAGACAGACAGACAGACAGACAGACAGACAGACAGACAGACAGACAGACAGACAGACAGACAGACAGACAGACAGACAGACAGACAGACAGACAGACAGACAGACAGACAGACAGACAGACAGACAGACAGACAGACAGACAGACAGACAGACAGACAGACAGACAGACAGACAGACAGACAGACAGACAGACAGACAGACAGACAGACAGACAGACAGACAGACAGACAGACAGACAGACAGACAGACAGACAGACAGACAGACAGACAGACAGACAGACAGACAGACAGACAGACAGACAGACAGACAGACAGACAGACAGACAGACAGACAGACAGACAGACAGACAGACAGACAGACAGACAGACAGACAGACAGACAGACAGACAGACAGACAGACAGACAGACAGACAGACAGACAGACAGACAGACAGACAGACAGACAGACAGACAGACAGACAGACAGACAGACAGACAGACAGACAGACAGACAGACAGACAGACAGACAGACAGACAGACAGACAGACAGACAGACAGACAGACAGACAGACAGACAGACAGACAGACAGACAGACAGACAGACAGACAGACAGACAGACAGACAGACAGACAGACAGACAGACAGACAGACAGACAGACAGACAGACAGACAGACAGACAGACAGACAGACAGACAGACAGACAGACAGACAGACAGACAGACAGACAGACAGACAGACAGACAGACAGACAGACAGACAGACAGACAGACAGACAGACAGACAGACAGACAGACAGACAGACAGACAGACAGACAGACAGACAGACAGACAGACAGACAGACAGACAGACAGACAGACAGACAGACAGACAGACAGACAGACAGACAGACAGACAGACAGACAGACAGACAGACAGACAGACAGACAGACAGACAGACAGACAGACAGACAGACAGACAGACAGACAGACAGACAGACAGACAGACAGACAGAGAGACAGACAGACAGACAGACAGACAGACAGACAGACAGACAGACAGACAGACAGACAGACAGACAGACAGACAGACAGACAGACAGACAGACAGACAGACAGACAGACAGACAGACAGACAGACAGACAGACAGACAGACAGACAGACAGACAGACAGACAGACAGACAGACAGACAGACAGACAGACAGACAGACAGACAGACAGACAGACAGACAGACAGACAGACAGACAGACAGACAGACAGACAGACAGACAGACAGACAGACAGACAGACAGACAGACAGACAGACAGACAGACAGACAGACAGACAGACAGACAGACAGACAGACAGACAGACAGACAGACAGACAGACAGACAGACAGACAGACAGACAGACAGACAGACAGACAGACAGACAGACAGACAGACAGACAGACAGACAGACAGACAGACAGACAGACAGACAGACAGACAGACAGACAGACAGACAGACAGACAGACAGACAGACAGACAGACAGACAGACAGACAGACAGACAGACAGACAGACAGACAGACAGACAGACAGACAGACAGACAGACAGACAGACAGACAGACAGACAGACAGACAGACAGACAGACAGACAGACAGACAGACAGACAGACAGACAGACAGACAGACAGACAGACAGACAGACAGACAGACAGACAGACAGACAGACAGACAGACAGACAGACAGACAGACAGACAGACAGACAGACAGACAGACAGACAGACAGACAGACAGACAGACAGACAGACAGACAGACAGACAGACAGACAGACAGACAGACAGACAGACAGACAGACAGACAGACAGACAGACAGACAGACAGACAGACAGACAGACAGACAGACAGACAGACAGACAGACAGACAGACAGACAGACAGACAGACAGACAGACAGACAGACAGACAGACAGACAGACAGACAGACAGACAGACAGACAGACAGACAGACAGACAGACAGACAGACAGACAGACAGACAGACAGACAGACAGACAGACAGACAGACAGACAGACAGACAGACAGACAGACAGACAGACAGACAGACAGACAGACAGACAGACAGACAGACAGACAGACAGACAGACAGACAGACAGACAGACAGACAGACAGACAGACAGACAGACAGACAGACAGACAGACAGACAGACAGACAGACAGACAGACAGACAGACAGACAGACAGACAGACAGACAGACAGACAGACAGACAGACAGACAGACAGACAGACAGACAGACAGACAGACAGACAGACAGACAGACAGACAGACAGACAGACAGACAGACAGACAGACAGACAGACAGACAGACAGACAGACAGACAGACAGACAGACAGACAGACAGACAGACAGACAGACAGACAGACAGACAGACAGACAGACAGACAGACAGACAGACAGACAGACAGACAGACAGACAGACAGACAGACAGACAGACAGACAGACAGACAGACAGACAGACAGACAGACAGACAGACAGACAGACAGACAGACAGACAGACAGACAGACAGACAGACAGACAGACAGACAGACAGACAGACAGACAGACAGACAGACAGACAGACAGACAGACAGACAGACAGACAGACAGACAGACAGACAGACAGACAGACAGACAGACAGACAGACAGACAGACAGACAGACAGACAGACAGACAGACAGACAGACAGACAGACAGACAGACAGACAGACAGACAGACAGACAGACAGACAGACAGACAGACAGACAGACAGACAGACAGACAGACAGACAGACAGACAGACAGACAGACAGACAGACAGACAGACAGACAGACAGACAGACAGACAGACAGACAGACAGACAGACAGACAGACAGACAGACAGACAGACAGACAGACAGACAGACAGACAGACAGACAGACAGACAGACAGACAGACAGACAGACAGACAGACAGACAGACAGACAGACAGACAGACAGACAGACAGACAGACAGACAGACAGACAGACAGACAGACAGACAGACAGACAGACAGACAGACAGACAGACAGACAGACAGACAGACAGACAGACAGACAGACAGACAGACAGACAGACAGACAGACAGACAGACAGACAGACAGACAGACAGACAGACAGACAGACAGACAGACAGACAGACAGACAGACAGACAGACAGACAGACAGACAGACAGACAGACAGACAGACAGACAGACAGACAGACAGACAGACAGACAGACAGACAGACAGACAGACAGACAGACAGACAGACAGACAGACAGACAGACAGACAGACAGACAGACAGACAGACAGACAGACAGACAGACAGACAGACAGACAGACAGACAGACAGACAGACAGACAGACAGACAGACAGACAGACAGACAGACAGACAGACAGACAGACAGACAGACAGACAGACAGATAGAGAGACAAGACGGCGCAACAAAAAAGTTTCAAAATCATCCGAAACGCAAAGATATATAAAAATTTTTGAAATCGGAGCAACTTTTTTTTTTTCGAAAAAATTAGGATCACCATAGCTCACACTACTATAGTATAGTATATGTGTGAGCTAAAATAATTTTCGGATTTACTGCAACCCGTGGCCCAAAAAATAACCTTTGAAATATATAAATATCAAACTTGTTATTATTATTATCATATAAATAAAAATAATGTTTGTCTAATATTTCTAATGATCAGATATGAGAAGAGATAGAAAAAAAGTATGCCAAACCCAGGTTATAAAGGTTAGGTACAGGTCTGCTACAGGGTGACCTTAAAATCTATTATAGATTTGTTTCGAAATTCTAGTTCTCTCCTTAACAATAAAAAGTTGAATATAGCCCAAAAAGCTAAACTATGTATTAACGGATTATTTCAAATTACGGTTCAGGGGTGAGTTACAGGGTGATATCAAAAATAGTTGTACAATTCACATTGTTAAAAACAACGTTGTCAGGAGTTTTACTTAGCAAACAAGAGTTAGAAATACCTTAAAAATTCATATCACTAACTTATTGTATTACCTTTAGAGCCAGCAAGTGAGCTACAGGGTGATATCGAAATTGCTAATGTATTTTTCTAAAAATCACATTTTTAGAAAACAATGTTGTCAAGAGCTTTTGTTATCAAAAAATGGTTAGGAACACGTTAAAAAATCATAACATTAACTGACTGTATTACCTTTAGGTCCTTGGAGTAAGGTACAGGGTGACATCAAAATTAGTAAAACACTTTTGTAAAGATCACAATTTTAAAAATCAACTTTATCAGGAGTCTTGGTGAGCAAAAAATAGTTAGGAATATGTAAACAAACCACACCATTCACTAACTGCGTTACATTTAGGTCCAGTAGGTAAGATACTAGTAGTAAATTTTTTTATAAATCATATTGTTAAAAATAACTTTTGGCCTCACCTTACTGTTTACAAACCAAGAACATATAAGTTAGGGTTTCTTGAGCGATCTATTAAAAGAATATTACGTTAATTACTTTTCCGCACAATTTTACTTTTTCGCATCATTTTTACTTTCCTCACGATTTTTTTCCGCACGTCCAAATTGCAAGAACCTTCCCGTCCACAATCGTTTTCAAATGAAAACCCGTCCTCCTACACACAAGTTTCATTTTCAAGAAGCGCTGCTGTACCGATGCTACCAGAAGCACCGAATGAAGAATCCTGTAATGTGTTACAGCCTGTACCGACCAATATACCTTCCTTCATTCACTACAGTAGTAATTCTAAGCAGCAAACTGATCAAGGCATTTCTGTAGTGGGCCAAACACCAACCAATCAAATTTCAATAAAAAACGACGTTATTCAAGATGTTGCGACATTTGATGTATATTGAAGCATGCAACAAACAGAAAGTGCACTTTCAATTTCAATATCTACCATCGTTAACTTTTTCGTTATTGTTAATTAAATGTTCTTTACATAAAGTTTCTTTTTAATATATCATAATAAAAAAATCCTGTTTTATTATTTTTCCGTGCATAAAAAATCAAGTAAAAATAAAAGTTAAAAAAACGTACGGAAAAGTAACTTTTCCGCACTAGTGCTGAAAAATTTATTTTCCGCACGATTTCTGTTTTGTTAAAAATGAAGATATTTAGGACTCATTAAATGATTTATGTAACTATTCTATCTTACGTATCATCTTCTAGCATTATTATAAAATCTTTGCGAATTAAAACATGTTTTTTGATAAAGAAGATGGACAAAAACACTCGTAGGAAACACATTGTACCTAATTCTTGCGGAAACTATCTTTTCCATCCTTGACGGCTTGCCCGAACTCCGCTCCGCGTCGTTTGTGCAACTGCCGTCGCGTGCGGAAAAGTACCTCTTTCCACACTTGTTAGGTAAATAACTATTGTACAAACAATTAAAAGCCTAAGCGATACAAAAAAATATTTATGTAAAAGATATTTAAAATTTAAATATAAAAGACCTTAAGTGGGATGAAACTACTGCTTTTGTTGATTTTTTAAAAGAAATGCAAAATATTGAGTCGCTTCAATTTGGAAGAAGTCTATATACAAGTAATTAAATAAAACTAAGAACGACGTACGGGACAAAAATATTTGTGTGCAGGTTGTTGCTTGTCAATGTAAATAAATGTAATATTTATTATGTGTATTTGTACATTTTTATATTGAGAAAGCTTAATAATTATAAGGATTTGATTTGGCTCGGTTTGGTTATGTCAAATAAATAACTTGGGTGTCAAAATGTTGCCTAAGAAACATGTAAATTTGTGAAATAACAACGAAGACAGGCAGTTTTTTCCTGTAAATAAATGTGCAGATTTTTATACTATTTGTATTTGTTAATTTTTATATTGACCAACTGGTTCGGTTTGATTCTATTAATTGTATATTTTGGATGAAAAATTTTTGTCAAATAAGCATGTAAATTTGTGAATCAACAATGAAGGCAGGCAGGTTTTTCTGTAAATAATTATTGTACATTTTTATATTGACCAACCTTATTTATATGGGTTTGGTTCGGTTTGGTTATACTTGCGAATTTGTAAAAGAACAACGAACCAAGATGTTGTTACGTAAATAAATGTAGTGATTTTTGGATTTCTTATGTGTATTTGTAAACTTTTATTTTGATCAAGGTTAGTTAGGCGCTTAGGTTGATTTGGTTATATTAACTAATAAGTTTGAATGTCAAAATTTTATCATATTAACTTGTAAATTTGTCAAATAAGTAGTAAAAGCTTTTCACGTAAATATATGTGAATATTTTTGGATTTATTTATTCATTTCACCCTGTAGCTCACCTCTCTTGTTTTTTAAAAACGTGATTTTTAAAAATCTTTACTGCTATTTAGATATCACCCTGCAGTTTACCTACTGGAAGCAAATGTAATAAATTTAATAAGTGGTATGATTGCTTAACGTGTTCCTAACTATTTTTTGCTAACAAACGCTCCTGACAACGTTGTTTTTTAAAAACGTGATTTTTACGAAATGTTATTACTAATTTCGATATCACCCTGTACCTCTCTTCCTGGACCTAAAGGTGATACAGTCAGTTAATGGTATGATTGTTTAACGTCTTCCTAACTATACTTTGCTAACAAAAGCTCCGGACAACCTTGTTTTTTAAAAATGTGATTTTTAGAAAATTACACTAATAATTTCTATATCACCATGTAGCTCAATTCCTGGACCTAAAGGTGATAAAATCTGATAATGGTATGATTGTGTAACGTGTTCCAAATTATTTTTTGCTAACGAAAGCTCTTGACAACATTGTTTTTTAAAAATGTGTTTTTTAGAAAATTACGCTTCTAATTTCGATATCACCCTGTAGGTCTCTCACTTCCTGGATCTAAAAATAATACAATAAGTTCATGATATATTTTTTAATGTATTTCTAACTCTTATTTGCTAACTAAAACTCCTGACAGAGTTGTTTTTTAAAAATGTGGTTTTTATTAAGATTTACTACTATTTTCGATATCACCCTGTAACTCACCTCCTGAACCAAATTTGATCTAATCCGTAAATAGTAGTTTTTTGGGGCTATTTTTAACTTTTTATTGCTAAGCAGAAAACTATAATTTTTTAACAAATCTGTAATATTAGGCACACAAGAAATTTTACATAATTATACAAACATTATTTTTAATTATACGAATTTATAGAAAGTTTGAAATTTATGTTTTAAGGGTTTGTTTCTTGGGTCCGGTCAGGGGTGCAATAAAACCAAAAAATATTTTGAAATCTATTTTCAGGTCGGCTGTACGCAGCTGTCTGCCTATATGTGCCGATCCCTCTAGGGAGCGTGTCGCAAACTTAAGTTTTCCTTGCACAATGTTCCCCACGTAGTCGTGGCACCGTGGCACCCCTGAAATCTTCCGCCTTCGACTTATTTTCCTCAGGTGGCGACTGTAGCAAGTATTCTTAGGATCACTGCATCCTAAAAGCCTGGCGTCCCCAGGGGTAGCGACACAAAACATAACCTCATTTACGAAAAACGCAAATCTGACACTGTCAGGAGCGTAGCTTTTTTTATGTTTAAAAAAATTAAATGGTTTACAAATGTTACGTAAAGAACTGTCCGTCACATCCGGTATATAAATTTTACTGTCCAAATAAACAAACCTAAAAAAGTTTTTTATGATTTCAAATTTATTAGGACCCTGTGTTAGGACCCATACAGCGAAGGAAACCAAAAATATAGTTTGCATGTTTTATATATATTCTAAAATATAGAAAACTATTATGTTGGGTTTTGTATCATTTAATAAATTTTTTATGCTCTCTACGGAATAAAGGTGTACGTTTAATCCCTTTTTTCATGGGCTAAGGTAGTATTTCTTGTCCCCAGTGATTAAAAGTAATTTCTTTAAAATAAAGGAAAAATATAGGTTTTTGGATTATTTTATTTTATCATAGTACAAAAAACAAAAAGGAATCAAGATATATACACGATACCGATTATTTTGTTCCAGCTTGCCGTAAGCTTACTGTACTTTGCTGATGATTTGGTTCGTTTCGATCGTTATTGTGTCCTTAGGCATAGAATATCGCTTCCATATAAACGAAGCATTTATTTTTCTAGACTTCTCCAGGCTGTAAACTAGGAAACTGTGAAGTTTTCGAAATTCTGTTTATTGAATCATTTCCATGCCCATCTCAAAGTAAGAATAAGCTTTATTTTCCATCTTCGAGAAATGTAATTCGAACTTTTTCTCGACTAAACTTATTTAGTTTGTTATGAAATAAATAATATTTTTTCCACATTGTTTGTCATAAGGTCACTCATCGTCAAGCAAGCTTTACCTTGCTTGACGATGAGTGACCTTAGTTTGTTAGTATCTGACTGACTTTTGTTTAATGTAATGCCATGACTATCACTGCCCACTGTTTTTTTATATACGGGGGGTTGACATGCTAAAACTACAGTACAATAAGTGGTTTAATACCTATTTATTTAGTTTATGATTATTATTATTTTTAGTATATAAAATAAACCATGGCATTAAAGTCCCTTTTATTCACTTAGCAAATTATAGCCCTTCTTCCGGTCGGGCATGAAAATTCCCGCCGTGGTATTAAAACTGCACGCCCCAGGTTTATAATATAGATACTATTATTTTAATTAGTGGTAAAAAAAAAGCGGGCGACGAAGAAAAGATCGAAAAAACAAAAGTTCGAAAGTACAAAAGGTCGAAAATACAAAAGATTGAAAAACAAAAGGTCCAAACAAAGAAAGTAGCTACACTGTAATGATTGCAAGACAAAGTAGAATTAAGAGACACACAGGTACACACACACACTCATAGAAATGTTTTAAAAAAATCAACATCCAATAAAAACTCAAGGTAGCAACACGACGGGTCGCAGTACTTTGTTCGAAAACATTTTCTTCGAACGGAAATTTTTATGAAAACAATTTCTTCTAATGAAAATTTGTTCGAAAACATTTTTTTTAAACGGAAATTTATTCGAACACCATTTCTTTGAACGGAAATTTGTTTTCGAACGGAAATTTGTTCGTAAGTAATAGTTGTTCTTCGAAAGCAAGTTTTTCGATAAAAGATGCTCTAGACCTGGATTTCCAAACCTAACACAATTCATATAGTTTGACTACGGCAAGGTCCTTTTAACATATTTTTCAAAAAAACCCTGACTTCTTTCCCGGGATCGTAAACATTCTGAAAATTTGTCTACTTTCGTCCTTTTGGAAGGTCGAAATTGGTATTTTCCTAAACTTTGTCAATTGATCGCAAACGTATCCGAACCGGTCCAGATGTGCTCAATTAAGAAAGGTTAGAGTAACACCGATTTCAACCTTCCAAAATGAAGACCGGAAAGCTAATTTAGGGAAATCATTTTTTGACAATAGGTTTCGGTTGGTTCGGTTTGGTTTCACACCCTGTAGGATCCCGGGAAAGAAGTCAGGGAAGTTTTTGTTTCCAAAAATTGTTAGAAAAAACCCCATTAGTCGAACTATATGAGTTGTGTTAAGTTTGGCAAGCCAGGTCAAAAATTTTTTTTTCGTAAAATTTGTTTTCAAAAAAATGTTTTTGAACAAATTTTCATTTAAAAAAAATATTTTTGAACAAATTTCCGTTCAAAGAAAATGTTTTCGAACACAATTATGTTCGAAGAAAATGATTTCGAAAAATTGCTGTTCGAAGAAAATGTTTTAGAACAATTTTTGGTTTGAAGAAAATGATTTTCGAAGTTTATGCTTTCGAACAATAATATTAAGATATTTATATGAAATGTACTATAAAATTATAAATAATTAGGCCGAACCTTACGAAAACTCGAACTGTATTTGGGCATTTTTTGTGTTTTGATAAAATGTAAAATTCGGAATAAAAAGGTACTAAAAAAAACCACAATACCAAAAAAATGGCAAAAAAACTTGGAAAATAAATTAAACAGTGCGAAAAATAGCGTATAAACATCGTAATAAAAGTTTCATTTTATGTATTTCTGTCCTGTTTGTTTATCTATTACGTATTATTTTTATACAAAAAACACAAATAATATTTAAAAGAAAATGATTTTTAACAATAAATATACCTACAATAAATATTCATAACCCAAAAACTCAAGGAACATATTTTTTATTTCTTAAGCTGTATAAAAACGAGTTCTTTTTAAGTTGTATTAAAACATTTTTTTTTCTCAGACTGTATAAAAATAAGTATTTTTCACGAACGTCTATGAAATTTTGAGTACGGTTTTGACACTCGTGTCGCTACCCCTGGGAGACGCTAGGCTTCCAGGATACAGTGACCCTAGTATTTCTAAACCTCATGGGCCGTCACTGAAGAACAGCAGTTTCTATATGGGAGGACCCCCCCAGAATAAAAAACTATATACGTGCCTAGCTTTGATAACAAAAGTAAAAAAATAATCACCACTTCAATAATTTGACCAGGATCCCCACTTAGTCAGATTTTTCTGGCAGATTTTAAAGAAATAATTTGACTTTCCCATAAAAATCCGTTCAAATATAACGGTGGCAACAGCGTAGAGCAAATTTTGTAGCGACCCTTCCACGACATGCAGTTAGTCCCTCTTTGTTAATTTTACCGTGAAAAACAAAGAAAGAAAGTAAACTTAGCTGACCTCATAAAGAAAACGAATAGGACTCATAAATTTGAAAGAAATGTGACGAAATCTGACATTTCAGTTTCTGTGGTTAATGGTTTTCTGCTTTGAATTTATTTACAATTTTTAAATTAAAAATTTTCAACAAATTACGCGTTTTTAATTAAAAACAAATATTATATCGTGAAGGGTAAGTAAGGTAAGTTTTTAAGTTTAAAAATTGCCTTTTAAACGAGAAATCTTAAGCGCTAGATTGGGGGCAATTCTTTAAAATTTGAAATAATTTGAAACAATCTGAAAAAATTTGACGCCTCAAATTTAAGCCCTAAATCATGGCAACATCGTAAATTTCAGTTTTTTGTACAGCGGCAAAAACCGAAAAATGAGGAAAAATATAATCTAAAACCTACCTTTAAACTCGATTGCTGATAGTTCAATATTTTTCCGGGATTGTTGATGATGCACAGGTTCTTAAAAAATTGTATTTTTCCGGAAAAAAAACAATAACAAAACCATGAGACGTTTTTCTTATTTCGTTAAAGTTGGATTCAAATAACACGAACATGACATGCAAAGTACAGCCGACCACAAAATCCACGTAATTTAATTTTAACGAAATCAAATGAATTTTAGGAAAGAAAACGATAAGTTGATAAATTTATGAAAAAAAATAATTTTCGGATTTATTGTAACCCGTGGCCCAAAAAATAACCTTTGAATATATAAATATCAAACTTGTTATTATTATCATATAATTAAAAATAATGTTTGTCTAATATTTCTTATGATCAGGTATGAGAAGAGATAGAAAAAAAGTCTGCCAAACCCAGGTTATAAAGGTTAGGTTCAGGTCTGCTACAGGGTGACCTTAAAATCTATTATAGATTTGTTTAGAAATTCTAGTTCTCTACTTAACAATAAAAAGTTGAAAATAGCCCAAAAAGTTAAACTATGTATTAACGGATTATTTCAAATTTAGGTTCAGGGGGTGAGTTACAGGGTGATATCAAAAATAGTTGTACAATTTACATTGTTAAAAACAACTTTGTCAGGGGTTTTACTTAGCAAACAAGAGTTAGAAATACCTTAAAAAATCATATCACTAACTTATTGTATTACCTTTAGAGCCAGCAAGTGAGCTACTGGGTGATATCGAAATTACTAGTGTATTTTTCTAAAAATCACATTTTTAGAAAACAATGTTGTCAAGAGCTTTCATTATCAAAAAATGCTTAGGAACACGTTAAAAAATCATAACATTAACTGACTGTATTACCTTTAGGTCCTTGGAGTAAGGTACAGGGTGATATCAAAATTAGTAAAACACTTTTGTAAAAATCACAATTTTAAAAATCAACTTTATCAGGAGTCTTGGTGAGCAAAAAATAGTTAGGAATATGTAAACAAACCACACCATTCACTAACTGCGTTACATTTAGGTCCAGTAGGTAAGATACTAGTAGTAAATTCTTTTATAAATCATATTTTTAAAAATAACTTTTGGCCTCACCTTACTGTTTACAAACCAAGAACATATAAGTTAGGGTTTCTTGAGCGATCTATTAAAAGAATATTACGTTAATTACTTTTCCGCACAATTTTACTTTTTCGCATCATTTTTACTTTCCTCACGATTTTTTTCGCACGTCCAAATTGCAAGAACCTTCCCGTCCACAATCGTTTTCAAATGAAAACCCGTTCTCCTACACACAAGTTTCATTTTCAAGAAGTGCTGCTGTACCGATGCTACCAGAAGCACCGAATGAAGAATCATGTAATGTGTTACAGCCTGTACAGACCAATATACCTTTCTCCATTCACTACAGTAGTAATTCTAAGCAGCAAACTGATCAAGGCATTTCTGTAGTGGGCCAAACACCAACCAATCAAATTCCAATAAGAAACGACGTTATTCAAGATGTTGCGGCATCTGATGTATATTGAAGCATGCAACAAACAGAAAGTGCACTTTCAATTTCAATATCTACCATCGTTAACTTTTTCGTTATTGTTATTTAAATGTTCTTTACATAAAGTTTCTTTTTAATATATCATAATAAAAAAATCCTGTTTTAATATTTTTCCGTGCATAAAAAAATCAAGTAAAAATAAAAGTTAAAAAACGTACGGAAAAGTAACTTTTCCGCACTAGTGCTGAAAAATTTCTTTTCCGCACGATTTTTGTTTTGTTAAAAATGAAGATATTTAGGACTCATTAAATGATTTATGTAACTATTCTATCTTACGTATCATTTTCTAGCATTATTATAAAATCTTTGCGAATTAAAACATGTTTTTTGATAAAGAAGATGGACAAAAACACTCGTAGGAAAAACATTGTACCTAATTCTTGCGGAAACTATCTTTTCCATCCTTGACGGCTTGCCCGAACTCCGCTCCGCGTCGATTGTGCAACTGCCGTCGCGTGCGGAAAAGTACCTCTTTCCGCACTTGTTAGGTAAATAACTATTGTACAAACAATTAAAAGCCTAAGCGATACAAAAAAATATTTATGTAAAAGATATTTAAAATTTAAAGATAAAAGACCTTAAGTGGGATGAAACTACTGCTTTTGTTGATTTGGAGTTTTCAGTAAAAATAGCTAAAGAAGTAAAGAAATATATCCCTTTATCAGACAACCAAATAACTATGTAGCGGTACAGGTATTAACAGATTTTTTGAAAGAAATGCAAAATATTGAGTCGCTTCACTTTGGAAGAAGTCTATATACAAGTAATTAAATAAAACTAAGAACGACATACGGGACAAAAATATTTGTGTGCAGGTTGTTGTTTGTCAATGTAAATAAATGTAATATTTATTATGTGTATTTGTACATTTTTATATTGAGCAAGCTTAATAATTATAAGGATTTGATTTGGCTCGGTTTGGTTATGTTAAATAGATAACTTGGGTGTTAAATTGTTGCCTAAAAAACATGCAAATTTGTGAAATAACAACGAAGAGAGTTTTTTCCTGTAAATAAATGTGCAGATTTTTATATTTATCGTGTATGTTTGTAATGTTTACATTAGGCAAGCCTAGTGAAGGCTTTCGTTTTGTTACATTAAATATATATTTTAGGGCCAAGATTCTAAAATATCTTGTAAATTTGTTAATTAACAAATCAAACAAATGTAAAATATTTGTAAAAAAATTTTGATTTACTATAAATTTGTGAATTAACAACGAAGGCAGGCAGGTTTTTCTGTAAATAATTATTGTACATTTTTATATTGACCAACCTTATTTATATGGGTTTGTTCGGTTTGGTTATACTTGATATGTATTATAAAGCCATGATTTTTTCAAACTAACTTGTGAATTTGTAAAAGAACAAGGAACCAAGATGTTGTTACGTAAATAAATGTAGGGATTTTTGGATTTCTTATGTGTATTTGTAAACTTTTATTTTGACCAAGGTTAGTTAGGGGCTTAGGTTGATTTGGTTATATTAACTAATATGTTTTAATGTCAAAATTTTATCATATTAACTTGTAAATTTGTCAAATAAATAGTAAAAGTTTTTCACGTAAATATATGTGAATATTTTTGGATTTATTTATTCATTTCACCCTGTAGCTCACCTCCCTTGTTTTTTAAAAACGTGATTTTTCAAAATCTTTACTGCTATTTAGATATCACCCTGCAGCTTACCTACTGGAAGTAAATGAAATTTAGTAAGTGGTATGATTGCTTAACGTGTTCCTAACTATTTTTTGCTAACAAACGCTCCTGACAACGTTGATTTTTAAAAACGTGATTTTTACGAAATTTTATTACTAATTTCGATATCACCCTGTACCTCATTTCCTGGACCTAACGGTGATACAGTCAGTTAATGGTATGATTGTTTAACGTATTCCTAACTATACTTTGCTAACAAAAGCTTCGGACAACCTTGCTTTTTAAAAATGTGATTTTTAGAAAATTTACACACACTAATAATTTCTATATCACCATGTAGCTCAATTCCTGGACCTGAAGGTGATAAAATCTGATAATGGTATGATTGTGTAACGTGTTTCAAATAATTTTTTGCTAACGAAAGCTCTTGACAACATTGTTTTTAAAAATTTGTTTTTTAGAAAATTACGCTTCTAATTTCGATATCACCCTGTAGGTCTCTCACGTCCTGGATCTAAAAATAATACAATAAGTTCATGATACATATTTTAATGTATTTCTTACTCTTATTTGCTAACTAAAACTCCTGACAGAGTTGTTTTTAAAAAATGTGATTTTAATTAAGATTTACTACTATTTTCGATATCACCCTGTAACTCACCTCCTGGACCAAAATTTGATCTAATCCGTAAATAGTAGTTTTTTAGGGCTATTTTCAACTTTTTATTGCTAAGTAGAAAATTAGAATTTTTTAACAAATCTATAATATTAGGCACACAAGAAATTTTACATAATTATACAAACATTATTTTTAATTATACGAATTTATAGAAAGTTTGAAATTTATGTTTTAAAGGTTTGTTTCTTGGGTCCCGTTCATTTTATTCATATTATGAACCTATTTTCAGGTCGGCTGTACGCAGTTCCCTGCCTATATGTGTGGCTCCCTCTAGGGAGCGTGTCGCAAACTTAAGTTTTCCTTGCACAAAGTGACCACGTGGTCGTGGCACCCCTGAAAAATTCCGCCTTCGACTTATTTTCGTCAGATGGAGACTGTGGCGACTATTCTTAGGGTCACTGCATCCTGAAAGCCTGGCATCTTCCAACGAGCGGATAGTTCACAACTTGCATTCCATTTGCTATTGGTTGACATAGTCAGGCGGGATTTTTAAAATTAAAACTCTCCTGTCCTCGTTTTGGGAGGTTGAAATCGGTGTTAAACCAAACTGAAACAAAACCTAACCGTGGTCAATTGATGGGAAACGTATCCTGACCGGGGCGTATCTGGACAGGTTAGGATACGTTGTCGAATAATTTATCAGGGTTAGGTTAACACCGATTTCGACAGGAAAACAGGATAAGGAAGCTAATTAAAAAAAAAAAATAATATGTTTTTAAAAAACAATAAAAAAAAACTCATCGGCATATGCATAGATTTAGTTAAATTCAATAGGTATGTACTGCACAAACCACTACTCTTTTTAGTCACTTACAACTAGTATATATTCGTATTTTACGCCGAAAGCTGTAAACATAAAGTTTGTTAAATGCTTGACTGGTGGCACCATCTCTTAATATAATATAATAATAATCTTAAACGGCAACGTTCAACATTAAAAAGTCAGCTGACTATTTCGACCAATAGCAAACGGAATGCAAGTTGTGAACTAGCCGCTCTCCCAGGGGTAGCGACACCAAACATAACCTCATTTACGAAAAACTCAAATCTGACACTGTCAGGAGCATAGCTTTTTTTATGTTTAAAAAAATTAAATGGTTTACAAATGTTACGTAAAGAACTGTCCGTCACATCCGGTATATAAATTTTACTGTCCAAATAAACAAACCTAAAAAAACTAAGTTTTTTATGATTTCAAATTTATTAGGACCCTGTGTCCAGCAGTCCACACAGCGAAGGAAACCAAAAATATAGTTTGCATGTTTTATATATATTCTAAAATATAGAAAACTATTATGTTGGGTTTTGTATTATTTAATAAATGTTTTATGCTCTCTACGGAATAAAGGTGTACGTTTAATCCCTTTTTTCATGGGCTAAGGTAGTATTTCTTGTCTCCAGTGATTGAAAGTAATTTCTTTAAAACCATAAAGGCAAAATATAGGTTTTTGGATTATTTTATTTTATCATAATACAAAAAACAAAAAGGAATATATACACGATACCGATTATTTTGTTCCAGCTTGCCGTAAGCTTACTTTACTTTGCCGATGGCTTGGTTCGTTTTGATCGTTATTGTGTCCTTAGGCATAGAATATTGCTTCCATATAAACGAAGCATTTAACTTTCTAGACTTCTCCAGGCTGTAAACCAGGAAACTGTGAAATTTTCGAAATTCTGTTTATTGCATCATTTCCATGCCCATCTCAAAGTAAGAATATGCTTTATTTTCCATCTTCGAGAAATGTAATTCGAACTTTTTCTCGAGTAAACTTAATTAGTTTGTTATGAAATAAATAATATTTTTCCACATTGTTTGTTATAAGGTCACTCATCGTCAAGCAAGCTTTACCTTGCTTGACGATGAGTGACCTTTGTTTGTTAGCATCTGACTGACTTTTGTTTAATGTAATGCCATGACAACTATCACTGCCCACTGTTTTTTTATATACTTGACATGCTAAAACTACAGTACGGTAAGTGGTTTAATACCTATTTATTTAGTTTATGATTATTATTATTTTTAGTATATAAAAATAAACCTTGGCATTAAAGTCCCTTTTAGTCACTTAGCAAATTATAGCCCTTCTTCCGGTCGAGCATGAAAATTCCCGCCGTGGTATTAAAAGTAAACACTGCACGCTCCAGGTTTATAATATACCTACTATTATTTTTATTATTGTTCAAAAAAAAGCGGGCGGCGAAGAAAAGGTCGAAAATACAAAAAGTCGAAAATACAAAAGTTCGAAAGTACAAAAGGTCGAAAATACAAAAGATTGAAAAACAAAAGGTTCAAACAAAGATCGAAAGTAGCTACACTGTAATGATTGCAAAACAAAGTAGAATTAAGAGACACACAGGTACACACACACACACTCATAGAAAAGTTTTTAAAAAATCAACATCCAATAAAAACTCAAGGTAGCAACACGACGGGTCGCAGAACTTTGTTCGAAAACATTTTCTTCGAACGGAAATTTTTATGAAAACCATTTCTTCTAATGAAAATTTGTTTGAAAACATTTTTTTTAAACGGAAATTTATTCGAACACCATTTCTTTGAACGGAAATTTGTTCGTAAGTAATAGTTGTTCAAAAACATTTTCTTCGAATAGAAATCATTTTCTTCGAAAGCAAGTTTTTCGATAAAAGACGCTCTAGACCTGGATTTCCAAACCTAACACAATTCATATAGTTTGACTACGGCAAGGTCTTTTTAACATATTTTTTCAAAAAAACCCTGACTTCTTTCCCGGGATCGTAAACATTCTGAAAATTTGTCTACTTTCCTCCTTTTGGAAGGTCGAAATCGGTATTTTCCTAAACTTTGTCAATTGATCGCAAACGTATCCGAACCGGTCCAGATACCTCCTGATATGCTCAATTAAGAAAGGTTAGAGTAACACCGATTTCAACCTTCCAAAATGAGGACCGGAAAGCTAATTTAGGGAAATCATTTTTCGACAATAGGTCTCGGTTGGTTCGGTTTGGGTTCACACCCTCTAGGATCCCGGGAAAGAAGTCAGGGAAGTTTTTATTTCCAAAAATTGTTAGAAAAAAACCCCATTAGTCGAACTATATGAGTTGTGTTAAGTTTGGCAAGCCAGGTCAAATTTTTTTTTCGAAAAATTTGTTTTCGAAAAAATGTTTTTGAACAAATTTTAATTTTAAAAAAATATTTTCGAACAAATTTCCGTTCAAAGAAAATGTTTTCGAACACATTTCTGTTCGAAGAAAATGATTTCGAAAAATTTCTGTTTGAAGAAAACGTTTTCGAACAATCTTTTGTTCGAAGAATATGTTTTAGAACAATTTTTGGTTTAAAGAAAATGATTTTCGAAGTTTATGCTTTCGAACAATAATATTAAGATATTTATATGAAATGTACTATAAAAATATAAATAATTAAGCCGAACCTTACGAAAACTCGAACTGTATTTGGGCATTTTTTGTCTTTTGATAAAATGTAAAATTCGGAATAAAAAGATACTAAAAAAAACCACAATACCAAAAACACCCAAAAAAAATGGGAAAAAACCTTGGAAAATAAATTAAACAGTGCGAAAAATAGCGTATAAACATCGTGATAAAATTTTCATTTTATCCCTTGATATATTATATACTATTAATAAACTTTTAACATAGAAATGGATTTCTGTCCTGTTTGTTTATTTATTACGTATTATTTTTATACAAAAACAGAAATAATATTTAAAAGAAAATAATTTTTAACAATAATACCTACAATAAATATTCATAACCCAAAAACTCAAGGAACATATTTTTTATTTCTTAAGCTGTATAAAAACGAGTTCTTTTTAAGTTCTATTAAAACATTTGTCTTTTCTCAGACTGTATAAAAATGAGTATTTTTCACGAATGTCTATGGAATTTTGAGTACGGTTTTGACACTCGTGTCGCTACCCCTGGGAGACGCTAGACTTCCAGGATGCAGTGACCCTAGTATTTTTAATTACACTATCCAAAACCTTATGGGCGCAGCTTTCGTGTTCGTTTACGACAGAGACAATTTATTATTTTCTCTCTGGTTTACGAAGGACTCAGCCGCATGGGCCGTCACTGAAGAACAGCAGTTTCTATATGGGAGGACCCCCCAGAATAAAAAACTATATACGTGCCTAGCTTTTTTAAAAAGTAAAAAAATAATCACCACTTCAATAATTTGACAGGATCTTCACTTAGTCAGATTTTTCTGGCAGATTTTAAAGAAATAATTTGACATTCCCTTAAAATTCCGTTCAAATATAACGGTGGCAACAGCGTAGAGCTAATTTTGTAGCGACCCTTCCACGACATGCAGTTAGTCCCTCTTTGTTAATTTTACCGTGAAAAACAAAGAAAGAAAGTAAACTTAGCTGACCTCATAAAGAAAACGAATAGGACTCATAAATTTGAAAGAAATGTGACGAAATGTGACGAAATTTGACATTTCAGTTTGTGTGGTTAATAGTGAATTTATTTACAATTTTTAAATTAAAAATTTTCAACAAATTACGGGTTTTTAATTAAAAACAAATATTATATCGTGACGCTACATCTATCAAAAAGTGGGAAATGGCCTTTTAGGTAAGTTTTTAAGTTTAAAAATTGCCTTTTAAACGAGAAATCTTAAGCGCCAGATTATGTCACATTTTGTCAAATTTCGCCAGATTTTTTGAAATGTAAAGAATTGACCCCATTATGTCACATTTTTTCAAATTTTGCCAGATTTTTTGAAATGTAAAGAATTGCCCCCGACGGATCAAAAATTTGACTACATCATTTTATTGGCAGGATCAACTGTCTGTAGAGAAGTTTTAATAAAATTGAAATATCTGCCCTAATAACCAATTTCTAGGATTCCAAATTTTTTAATTTTCCCTTGTTGCGTTTATCGGCCAATAAAAAATAACTTGAACGATTAAAAAAATTGAAAATCTAACAAAAAAAACAACCTACGCAAAAATCAATTATTCTCATCGTCCAAAAAACTTTATCTTTTGAACTGCCATCGTCAGATATTACGAGAGGAACGCCATCAAGAGCTGTTCCATTCTCCCACTCTTCCAAAATTAGTTTGTCGCAATGCATCATGTAATTTTGCCCATGAGATTTATCCTTTTAACCAATAGTTTTACAAACTTTTTAAGATAGTCTTCTAGGTTCCGGTTCAAAAGAGCGATATTTAAAACAGCGACATTTAAAACAGCGGTCTCATTTGAGCGACATTGAAAAGAGCGACATATTAAAACAGCGACATTTAAAACAGCGACATGTTGAAACCGCGTTATATCAAAAGGGCGACAGATTAAAAGAGCGACATATTAAAACAGCGATATTCAAAATAACGACACTTAAAACAGCGACATATCAAAACACCGATATTCAAAAGAGCGACACCTAATAACAATAACAGCGACAGCCTCTTAAAAATAGCAACAGTTCGATTAAGGGGTCTCTTTCCTAACATATTTTTTCAAAAAAAAAACTTTCCTGACTTCTTTCCTTTGATCCTAGAGGGTGTGAAACGAACCGAACCAAACCGAACCGTACCGAACCGAACCGAACCGAACCGAACCGAACCGAATCGAATCGAACCAAACCAAACCGACCCGAACAGAGCCAAACCGAACCGAACATATAGCCCTCATGGTATAGAATCGGTTTGTTCCTTTGCGAAGAACTTTTCATTTTTTAACGTTGATTAACAGGGACTAACAGTAGCGTAATTTGACGATTTTTGATGTTGTCTTAGGTTATCGTTGTTACTATAAGGTTTCCTGAAATACCGGGTGTGGCAAGTCACAAGACGCTTTTTTTAAGTGTTGCTTAATATTGATTTTTGAATTGTCGTTTTTTTAAATGTCGCTGTTTTGATATGTCGCTGTTTTGAATATCGCTGTTTTGATATGTCGCTCTTTTGAACGTCGCTGTTTTGATATGTCGCTGTTTTTATTAGGTGTCGCTCTTTTGAATATGAATAATTACCGATTACTGTATTTCTTGAAATTTCGCTCGGCAGTTAATAGGGCTGAAACCGAAGACCGAAAAAAGCGCGGAATTTTCGTATGAAATTTTTTTATTTTATTTTTTTTGCAAATTTTTATTTATTTGATTTTTTGATTTGACTACTTGTCAGAACATCTTTGTTTACTTTCATTGTCAATTTAAACTTTAATAGACAGACAGGATTGCAACTGCCAGCTGCAATCTGGGACCAACAATGATTTTCGATGCAATTTTCTATCTTCTTTATAGCAGAAAACAAAAAAGGATAGCAAAGGGACTTGGGGTATTGCAAGGACTATACCACGACAGGACGAATTGGTTAGATTTAAGAATGGGCTATTTTACATCAAGAAATGTTTTTAAAAATGTGTCAATTCTATGTTTTTACTGTGCTTCTACCACGAAAATTGGATTTATCAATTTAGCAAAAACAAAACCCTTTTTTTGTGGTTCATATTGTGATAAAAGGTGGTCAAAATGATCACATTAAAACGGTATTTCCTTTTGATAAACAAAATCAATGTGCCTACAGATCTGCCGCGGAGTTCCGACAGAGACATCCAGACAAAAACTTGTGTCATTCAAAAACGCGTGGTTTCGGGAGAATAAAACACGTTTATTTATCGCTTCGTGAAACAGTGCCAAAGAGTAGTGAAATACCTAAGTTATATATTTTCATCTATGTCTAAATGGTGTAAAAAAATACGCTGAGTTTAATTAAGCTGATTTTAAGGGGGCAAATTTCGTCCGAAAACTTACCATTTGACAACACTGATATCGCGTTTTTTGGCCAAATGTTTGTTCTATTAGAATTAGAAAACGAGAAAGCGGAACGCGTCGAAATATTGACGGGTTCCGGTTTTATAAAGAATTTTTAACAAACGTATCTTAGCAGTTTTTCGCGAAATCATTTTATACAAACAATAAAAAAAAAAGTTATGGCTAAAACACAACAAATATTTCAAAACAATGTTTGGCATTTCAGTAGCCTAGTTGTATTATAGAAAACTGTAGCGATATTGTTTCGAGTTTTGTATTTTTTGGAAATGTACAAAAGAAAATCAAAAATCTAACAAGATACGTTTGAAGATTTTAAAAAAATCTTGCATATGAACAGAAATAATGTTTCAACTAGTTTTTTATAGAAGAGATCTATTAGGATTTACAAAAGCGTGCTCAATTTTATATTTGCTGCAGGACACCAAATCAGACAAGAGCCATCAACCTCCTGACTGAAGCGCCTCCATATACCGGGGGAAAGTCAATTTGATTGAGAAAATTTAACTAAGATCACGTGACCCGGATTTTTACAATATTTTCAGATATTTTGAAAAAATAAAATGTCGTTTGATATAAGTTAATATAAGTTAAATGATTATAAGTAGGTATTTAAAGACATACAATTTTTTCTATTTACAAAACGATTTTTTAAGGGCTGGGGCCATAGCGTAACAAACAAAATCAAGGGATTACGAACCAATTTATAAGATAGTTTTTGATAATTAGTATATTGCTCAGTTAACAGAAGCTTGTGCTTAACTTCGCTGAGTTGAAAATAAAGCCTTTTTTATTTATTTATTTATTTATTACATAACAAGAGAAGAAAGTGACAAATTTCACACGAGCGTGAGAAAGTAACTTTCTGTCGAGTTATGGACGCTATTTTTACTACTATTTTTGTAAAAATTGGTGTAATTTTGCGTAAATTAAATGAAACTGCTTTTCCGCATGGTGGGGAAGTAGTTTGCAACACATGTGTGAAAAAGTATTGTGACAGTTAAACACGTTCCATACATGTACCGAAGTACTGAAAGTACTTGTCACACATGTGCGAAAAGTTTCTGCACAAGGATGAAATTTAATGTTTTCTGAGGATGCAAATCGTGTAAAATCCAACATTTTCATATGTGGTCGCAGGAAATAGTAATTTACCTAACTAGTGCGGAAGACGCACTAAACACATTCGTTAAGTATGTAGGTACAATATTTTTTTTACGAAGTTGTGGAAACAAAAATAAAGTACTACAATAAAAACAACTCATTTATTATATTTAATTTACTATGATTGCTGAAAACTTTACTTTTTATCTTGTGCAGCATCTGTGGATCAGGAGATTTTCGTTTTCATATTCTCGATCAATGATATCTAAAGGTCTTTAAAAATATTTTTCTCTGGATGTATTTGGAGGCAGGCTCATAGTAACATTATGTGTTCCATCCTATTGTGGCTAAGTCTTCGGGATTATCGGTATTTTCGATGACAGGAAATTAACACTTTTTTTCTATTTTACAAGCTTTTATTTAGCTTCATTTATTTATAAGATGAAATTAAAGATTATAGATTATAATATGATTTATAAAATGTCATCCCCTGGTTTTTGACAAAAAAATAGGCTTTGTTATTTACTATATTCTTTTATTTTTTCTGTTGCTATTGAAAACCTAGCCGCCCACTTGTGTTTTTAGGCAAAAAGTAACGCCATCGTCAGTGTCAAACACAAAATGTGTTGTTTTTTTGTCATCCCTAAAATTTTAGTAAGGCCCACAATTTAGAAACCGAATAGGTGTCCCTAGGACTCTAATATGTAGTGCCACCTATTGACTGATATTTAATTATTTTGCCTTGTTGCCTTTTGCTTAAAAAAATGGCTGAATCGAATTTGTCGCCTTAAGGCCTTAGGTGTCCCTAGGACTCTAATATGTAGTGCCACATATTGACCGATATTTAAATATTTTGCCTTGTTGTCTTTTGATTAAAAAATTGGCTGAATCGAATTTGTCGCCTTAAGGCCTTAAGGCGACAAATTCGATTCAGCCATTTTTTAAAGCAAAAGGCAACAAGGCAAAATAATTAAATATCAGTCAATAGGTGGCACTACATATTAGAGTCCTAGGGACACCTATTCGGATTCTAAATTGTGGGCCTTACTAAAACTTTAGGGATGAAAAAAAAACAACACTTTTTGAGTTTGACACTGACGTTAATTTTTGCCTAAAAACACAAGTGGGCGACCAGTTTTCCAATAGCAACAGAAAAAATAATAGAATAGAGTAAATAACAAAGCCTATTTTTTTGTCAAAAACCAGGGGATGACATTTTATAAATAATATTATAATCTATAATCTTTAATTTCATCTTATAAATAAATGAAGCTAAATAAAAGCTTGTAAAATAGAAAAAAAGTGTTTATTTACTGTGATAGAAAAAACCGATAATCCCGAAGAAGACTGAGCCACAACAGGATGGAACACATAATGTTACTATGAGCCTGCCTCCAAATCAGAGCAAAATGTATTTTATTATTTAAAGACCTTCCGATATCATTGATCCAGAATATGAAAACTAAAATCTCCTGATCCACAGATGCTGCACAGGATAAGAAGTAAATTTTTCGGCAATCATTGTAAATTAAATATAATAAATGAGTTGTTTTTATTGTAGTACTTTATTTTTGTTTCCACAACCTTGTAGAAAAAATATTTTACCTACATACTTAACGAATGTGTGTGCGCCTTCCGCACTGGTTAGGTAAATTACTATTTCCTGCGACCACATATGAAAATGTTGGATTTTACAAGATTTGCATCCTCAGAAAAGATTAAATTTCATCCGTGTGCAGAAATTTTTTCGCACATGTGTGACAAGTACTTTCGGTACTTCGGCACATGTATGCAAAGTGTTTAACTGTCACAATACTCGCACATGTGTTACAAACTACTTTCCCACACGTGCGGAAAAGCAGTTTCATTTGAGTCACGCAAAATTTAACACCACTTTTTACAAAAAGTAGTATAGTTCAGCAGTGTTCGTAGGAAAAATAGCGTTCATAACTCGACAAAAAGTAACTTTCTCACGCTCGTGTGAAATTTGTCACTTTCTTCTCTTGTTATGTAATAAATAAATGAAAAGGACTTTATTTTCAACTTAGCGAAGTTAAGCACAAGCTTCTATTAACTGAGTAATATACTAATTATCAAAAACTATCTTATAAATTGGTTCGTAATCCCGTGATTTTGTTTGTTACGCTATGGCCAGCCCTTAAAATAACGTTTTGTAGATAGAAAAAATGGTATGTCTTTAAATACCGACTTATAATCATTTAACTTATATTAAACGAAATTTTATTTTTTCAAAATTTCTCAAAATATTGTGAAAATCCGGGTCACGTGATCTTAGTTAAATTTTTTCAATCAAATTGGCTTGCCCCCGGTATATGGGGGTGGCGCTTCAGTTAGGAGGTTGATGGCTCTTGTCTGATTTGGTGTCCTGTAGCAAATATAAAATTGAGCACGCTTGTGTAAATCCTAATAGATCTCTTCTATAAAAAACTAGTTGAAACATTATTTCTGTTCATATGCAAGATTTTTTTAAAATCTTCAACCGTATCTTGTTAGATTTTTGATTTTCTTTTGTACATTTCCAAAAAATACAAAAATCGAAACAATTTCGCTACAGTTTTCTACAACACAACTAGGCTACTGAAATGCCAAACATTGTTTTGAAATATTTGTTGTGTTTTAGCCATAACTTTTTTAAAAATTTTTTAATAAAATGATTTCGCGAAAAAGTGCTAAGATACGTTTGTTAAAAATGCTTTAAAAAACTATTCCTCAAAACTTCGACGCGTTCCGCTTTCTCGTTTTCTATTTCTATTAGAACAAAGATTTGGCCAAAAAACGCGATATCAATGTTGTCAAATGGTAAGTTTTCGGACAAAGTTTGCCCCCTTAAGATATTTTCCATTAAATTGTTTAAACCAAAAGTGGTTATATTTCTGAAATAATTATTATTTTTAGTTTTTTGTAGGCTGCCATTAAATAAAGTATATTAAGCACTATGATCTGTCGGTAATAATATTATCAATGCAACTATTCTGTCTAGTCGGTTTAAAAATTGTTTGTTGGAGACCATAAGAATTTATTAATAATGTCAAAAGGCCGTTTAATTCCTTAGATGGTAAGAAGTTAGAAGGAAAATTGAAATCACCCAAAACAATGACTTTTTTTGTATTAAGTTTTATATAAAATTTGTCCAAAAGAGCTTCAAAGTTCTGTAAATATGGTTTTATATTTGTACAGCAGCTAGATCTATAGGTACAAATAATAATATATTTATCCAAGCTAAGGCCACAAAACTCTGACTCAACTTCGACATTGATATCGTCAAGTTTTAGTGGCTTAAATTTAATTTTAGTTTTAGTAAATATGCAGACTCCTCTTCTTTTCCTAGTCGATCTGCAAAAAGAGCTTGCTAATATATACCCAGGTAGGTGAATTTGTTCTAATTGATCGTTTTTTATAAAATGTTCGGATATACAAACTAAGTCAAATGGATAGTCATTTAAGAATAGTGTCAATTGACCTACTTTGTCACAAAACCTTGAATGTTGATGTGAAACGCACTTACGCTACTCCTATAATTTTTAAAATTGAGTACATTCTTACATTGTCAAAGTCTTCTCCAATATTCATAGTATAAAGTCAAACTTTCCACATGTAAAAATTGTCTTTTTAGGCGACTTCAACGTCCACAATTTACCCTGGCTAAAACACCACAACAAAACAGATAATGAAGGCAGAGGAGCAGAAAGAAGCTTTTGCCATAAGTTGTGGTCTAACCCGTATCTCAGAAAGATGTAAATTTGCAACACTTTTAGACTTGTTCCTAACTACAAATCCTAACTCGTATACAATTCAATTAGATCCCCCACTTGGTTCATCCGATCATAAACTTATAATAACAAAGTGCGAAATGCTCAAACCACCAAGCCAACAATCACTTCCTCGTAAAATGTGGCACTATAAATCGGTAAAATGGAATGACCTTAAACAGTTTTACCTGGATTTTTCATGGCAAGAGGTTTGCTTTAAAACAGCTGATCCCACTATTTGCTGTAATGAAATAATAAAAGTAATCTTATCTGGAATGGATGCATATATCCCACATACAACAAAACGCAGAGCTAATGCAAAACCTTGGTTGACCAGCCAGTGTCAAACGGCTGTACAGAAAAAACACAGAGCATATAACCTTTGGAAATGACAACAAACCGCTCAAAACTACACAGAATTTATAGAGGCCAGAAATAGTTGCAAGAGTACTATTGACGCCGCCAAAGAAACATGCAATCAAAAAATAAAAAACAGGTTGCTGAATTGTCCAAGTAGTTCGATAGTCCAAATTATACGCATTTGAAATGACGTCATTTTTGTTTATCTTTGTTTAGTATATTACAAACAGCGGTGACAATAAACTTTAAAAAAAAGTAGTGGCTATGATTAATTCATTTTTTAAATAGATGGGTGGTTATGTGAAGTATCCGTCACTGTCAATCAAAAACATAATAACAAATATTGATTGGCAAAAATATCTACGCCATCCGTTTTTTTCTCACCTGGTGACGTCATTACAAATACGTATAATTTAGACTATAGGTCCTTTTGGTCTCTTGCAAAAGCTGTTGGATCAAACTTCACCAAGTCATCCATACCACCACTTACAGATAAAGGGCTCTCAAGATTACGTTCTTCTGCTCTTTAGAATAAATTAATAATAAGCTTGTAAAATGTAAATGATTTTATAAAAATTTTAACTCCTATATAAATAAAGATATCGAAATTGAATTGAAATTGAAATATTTACTTAGCCACAACATCACAGAAAAAAGCCAATATGCTGGGCAAAATTTTTTCTTTCAACTCAAACCTAACAGTGCCAAATCGAAAAACTCCACCGTTCATTGAAAGGGTTTCCCACAGTATGCTAGAGGTACCCTTTTGTCACAGAGAAATACGAAAATCCCTTAAAAAGTTGGATACAAACAAAGCAATGGGTCCAGATGGCATTCCCGCGATAGTACTCAAAAATTGTGCTAAAGAACTCACCCCAACTTTCGCTAAATTATTCAATTTATCTTACAGGCAAGGAATATGCTGTACGGAATGGGACAACTGGGCGCCGCCAACTCGGCGCCGCCAACTGGGCGCCGGGCCAACTGGGCGCCGGACCAACTCGGCGCCGCCAACTGGGCGCCGGCCAACTCGGCGCCGGACTAAAATTTTTTTTTTGACAAAATGTGTAGATGAAAAATAAAATATATTATTTATATAAAAACATCTTTAAAAAATCCTACGAAATTTTTTACAAGCTTTTATTTAGCTTCAGATGTTCTCTCTAACTAACTAATTTTTTTGTTAATGTTGTATTGTCATGGGACCACTACGTGTGTACCAAATTTCATCCAAATCGGATAATGGGAAGTGTGTTAAAAACGCTTCACTAGATTTGATAGATAGTTAGTTAGTTAGTAAAGGATTTTTTAAAGATGTTTTTATATAAATAAATTATTTTATTTTTCATCTACACATTTTATCAAAAACAAATTTTTAGTCCGGCGCCGAGTTGGCCGGCGCCCAGTTGGCGGCGCCGAGTTGGCGGCGCCCAGTTGTCCTAGACCGGCCGCTGTACAACCCATTCCAAAGAAAGGAAAAAGACAAATCCGTTAAACTATAGACCAATTGCTCTACTTCTGGTGATATCAAAAGTAATGGAAAGAGTTGTGAACAATCACGTAACCAAGTACTTGGAAAAGTACAAAATTATCAACGACAAGAAATACGGATTTCAAAAATATAGGTCAACTCGCAATTTACTTACATACATCACTCACTTATGGCAAAAAGCGATTGAGTTGCGGGGTGAAACAAGAACAATTGCCTTAGATATATCTAAAGCATTCAATAAAGTCTGGCATGAAAATCTGCTCAACAAGCTCAAAGCAATGGGATTGTCGCCGAAACCTTGCACTTGGTTTGAAAGTTACCTTAAGGATAGATCCATTTATGTTGCACTAGATGGCCAGACCTCCAACTCTTACCAAATAAATGCTGGTGTGCCACAGGGAGCAATCCTTTCGCCAACACTTTTTCTGATTTACATGAATGATCTCATAGATAAAACAGTGAATCCAGTTTATTGCTTTGCAGGTGCTGACAATGTAGTCTCCTCAGTCATACCACCCACATGTCTGTCCGCACGTGAATTCCATCATCTTAGACTGAAGATAAAAGAGGACTGGGGCATCAAAAAGCTTGTACAGTTCAACGTGCAGAAAACCCAAGAAGCCCTGTTTTCAAAAACGACCAGCACCGGTGTACCAAACATCATGCTATCTGAAAGTGCTGTCACATTGCAGATCCAGTTGAACATCTTAGGAGTCACTGCAAAGACCAACATGTCTTGGCACAGTCACGTGGCAGATATAGCTAACAAGATATCTGTATACACCAAGTCAACTGCTGACACTCAAGTCCAGATTCGACCAACTATGGAGTACTGCTCGCATATATGGAGTGCAGCACTCAAACATACCTTAATGCTTTTGAACATCGTGCAAAAACGAGCTATCAAGCTGATCAATGACCCCGCACTTACCTGTAGCATGAAGTCTCGAACATCGAAGAACTGTGGGCGATCTATCTTCTACAGGTATTAACACGTCAAACAGAGGGAAACCATCAATTTATCGTCAAAATAGAGGCACCAAGAACTTCATTATATCAGAATTCAGATCTCTGCATCGCTGTGGAATAAACTCCCTGCGACAGTTTTCCCTGCAGGTTACAACCTAAACCGTTTCACAACGAACATACACCAACATTTCCGCGCAGTTGCCGCTTCTCGTGCGTAATAGGGATCTCCTTGCGAGTGCGCATAACCATAAAAAAAATTTATTGTGTTATAGCTGAGTTGTTCCTTCGGTGAAAGAAACGATTTACGCATGCGCCATTCGGCCAAATAGAAGGATTTAAGGCTAGGCTTAAGTGGTCTTTTTGAATTGTTACTTTGAACGAAGAATAATAATTGGAGTATTGTGAATTAAGCTTTTCACACTGTACCTCTGGAGACATCTGCAATAGGTAGTTTTTCAAATCATCCACTGTAGTGTCAGGATGAAGTTTGCACAAAGTTTGGAGAAATGCCTCAGGATCTGCCGTTTTCAGTAAGCACCCATTACTGTTGTTGCCTACTACCATGTTAGCCTGAGTTTGACGACTAAATTTGGGAGGATTCTGCGAAGTTGGTCGTTCATTCGCGCTGCTACCGGTGGGAGCACTTGTTTTTGATTTTGAATTCATATTAAATGGGTTTGTAGTATTTGACCTAGATGGCGCACCTTGTGCTCTAGTTAAAGAATTATTAGTATTTACACTTGAATTATTTTTGATATTGTTACTACCCTTGTAAAAATGTATTAAATCGGACTGATCAGCAACTCTACCTTCCAAATGGACAATGAACCTCTCTTTACAATCAAGTTCCCGTTTAAGGTAAGTGTACTCATAATTGATTTGTTTACAAACAGCAGAGTCACAGGAAATAACCTCACTTGTTTGAAGAAATTTGTCTCCATTATTTTCAGCGGTGTTTTCACACTTTTCGCAGATATTAGCTTTAATAAATTGTAAATTAGCACAGTCAATAAAGTTTTCGTGTAACTTGCAATAAACTAGCATATCTATTAACTCATTTTTATTTAATCGCGTCAGACGAGCCACAAGTGCCCTTGCTTCGATCGACATTTTTTTTCAAAAATGTCTTTTTCAAAGATGGCCCTTATGGCGTCTGAAATTGTCGAATTATTTGCTGAACATTTCTCTAAGACCTATAAAAATATGTTTTTACGGCTCAGGAACCGAACTGGACTAAACTTTATGGAGAACTGCGAAAGGAGCAATGAAACTGTTTTGTGATTTACTTTATGGACACGTAAACTTTTTAATAACATCTTTTTGTTAGAACTATGTTCTGCTCCTTAGTAATGAGTATCTTAGAATATGCATGTGTTCTATCATTCTACGATGACGAGCATATCGAAGCATTCTTTGAAGACATTTCAAAACTAATTGAAGAACACAAAACCCATCTTACACTAGTGATGGGAGATTTCAATGGCAAATTAGGTAAGAGGATGAACATGGAAGAAACTAAAATAGGCGATTTTGGGTATAGGAAAGGAATTACAGGGGCCTAATAGAATAACGGAAAACGAAATTGATAACATGCTGACTATTGAAAAAAACATCTTTAAAAAAGTAACAGCCCTAAATAGCTTTACAACGGGCAGTCATCAGAGGATGGTCAGAACAAAAATCTGTAGTAGCAGCAATTTCGAAATGAAAAGAAAAATTGATAATAACAATGAACAACTTACACAAAATAAAGCTATATACAAAGAAATGCTAAAGGAACAGCTAACTTAAAACTGCGGAAATGAAAATGTAGATAAAATAAATGATACGCTGACAAGAGCTATGACTAAAGTAGGAAAAGATATCGCACAAAAAGATAAAAAGAGAGATAATTCTATATCAGAAGAAATAAAAAGACTGATGGAAAAAAGGCAGGCACTCGAGAGAAATAAATAAAACTATAGGAAAATTATAAAAGAAAATAAAAGGAAGAACCAAAAAATAAAAGGTACGAGTTATAGAAAATAACAGAAATATAACATGTCTAGGTAGATATGAAGTGCTTCAAATAAAGCACATGAATGGCATATACGGTTCAAATCTATCTATCTATTTCAATCCATCTTTGGACATAGGTTTCCCCAATATCTTCCACTCTTCTCTGTCTGTCGCCGTGTTCATCCATCTAGTTCCCGCGTGTTTCTTTAAATCGTCCGCTCATCTCATTTGGGGTCTTCCCGTACTTCTTTTATTTTCCCAAGGTCTCCAGTTTACAAAACATTTATTCCATCGATCGTCTTCCTCTCTGATGTTATGACCGGCAGATTTCCATTTTAATTTTGCTACTTCTCCTCTGACATCACTTACTTTTGTTTTATTTCTTATCCATTCATTCCCCTTTCTATCTGTCAGCTTTACATGTAACATTTGTCTTTCCATTGATCTTTGGGCTTTTGTTACCTTATCCATGTTTGATTTTGTAAGAGTCCAGGTCTGGGATCCATAGGTAAGTACAGGTAGGATACATTGGTTACACACTTTCGTTTTGAGGTACTTAGTTTACCGAATGCTGCCCAGGCCAATCTTAATCGTCTCTTGATTTCAGCTGTTTGGTTTCATTTTTTCAGTTTAATAATAATTTGTCCCAGGTATATAGGTATATTCCTCTACTTGTTCTATTTTATTTTGTTTTACTCTGAACGTAATATCTTCATTTGTGTTTGTTATGATTTTAGATTTAGTGTAGTTTATACTTAAGCCAATGTTTTTAGCTGCTGTATTCAGTTCTTTCGGCATTTTTATCAGTTCTTTTTTCTTGTCTGTTATTAAGGCGATATCATCAGCATATCTTAGGTGGTTCAAGAATTGTCCGTTTACTTTGATAAATATTTCTTTCCAATCTAAGCTTTTAAAAACATCTTCTGGGGCCTAGTTAAATAATTTTGAGTGATATTGTGTCACCCTGTCTTACGCCTTATGCGGATGGGCTTGGTTCCTTCATGGATTTTGATTGATGTTGTTGCTTCGCTATATATATTGGCTATTAATTCTGTATATCTGTGATCTATTCAGCTATTAATTAAATATGCTTTTACTGCCCAGTGCTCAATGCTATCGAAAGCTTTTTCGAAGTCTATAAACGCAATATATAGTGGATTTTTATATTCGTTGGCTCGTTCTATTAGGATTTTGTACTGAAACATTTTCTAAAGCCTGCTTTGATTGATATCCGTCAAATTTTATTGTTATGCTATCTGTTAACATTTTCGTAAAAAGCTTATAAATTACATTGAGAAGTGTTATAGGTCGATAGTTTTTTAGGTCTGCTCTATCTGTAACGTGTCATTTTTACGCTTAAGGCACACGTTACATATTTGTTTTATTTATGTAAATAACCAAAACTATTCGTCTCGTTTTTCTGTACACAAATTAAGGGTATTTTATAGAGCTGGGTTTGGAGGTTATATATTGTCCAGAAAGTTACCTTATAGAGGAAGCATTCCATCGTATTATTGTAGGCACTGCGCACATCGCATTGTTTAGGCATTCTAATTGGTAATCTGAGATCACAGGTTCGGGAAGAATCACATAAAAACATCTTTGAAATTGGGTATTTTTGTCTATTTACGTTCTGAATTGAATAATCAGCTGTTTGCTAGCGACCTCGTACGTTCAATAAATAATCGAAATGAGAGAGCATTCTAATCCAATCTACCCGGTATAATTCTGTGGGCTTGGCGGCGTTGCCACATCACAAACAATTCACGATGTTTTCAGGAACAATTCATTTATTTTGAACGTTCGTTTATTTACATTTTCGCGGATATTAGGACAATCATTTCTCTTCCGAAGCTCTTCTTCTTCACGGATTAGCTAGTTTTTGTTATACGAAAACATATTTAGGTCCACGGTTTGACCAGGAACAACTGAGGCTCCGCCCACTTCGATATCTTACTACTTTAATCAGAGAAGATAAAATAAATACAATTCATGCGATTTTGTAAAATGGGAATAAACGAGGGATAAAAACCAGGACTAAAAGAACAAACAAAATCGAATTTTGATATTATATAAATTAATATATAATCATAGTTAAATAAAGTTAATATCTAACTCAGTTAGTCGGATTGAAGGGTTATGTAGGGCTAGCTAGTGGTGAGCAAACTTAACATCTGAGCACTCTTGTGCCGAGCTTAAGCAGTAGTTCAATGTGTAGTTTTAGGTTCAAGTTCAGAAACAACTTTATTAATGTAAAAATGTTTTACAAAAATGGCGTCCAAATATATGAATCTTAGAGAAAACATATATAAAGAGCAAAGGAAACTTTTGACTAAAACTATAACTAAAATACAACTAAATTCTACACTTAGTATGTTTTTACTCATATGGGAATTGGTTGAGTGTTAGAATAATCCTGGGTTTGATGCATGCTCTGATCTCCAGTAATTGATTTTACAATTGATGGTTTTAATACTAAACTTCTTGTGCTGGTGGAACACGGTTAGAGCCAGCTGTAACCCTGGGAAAGGTATATAGGGGTTGTTTTAGTTCATCTGTTGATATCTGCTTTATTTTTTTTTGTGTCGTCATGGGGTTCTTGATTTAGGTTACTCGGGGTAAGGGAACCTGGTGCAAAACCGACGAATTCCAGGAAACTGAAATATTTCATTTTCCACAGGGTTTTACGCTCGGGGCAAGCAAGCAGTATACATAAGCAAGCAGTATACATAAGACCATGGGCTGCCCTAGCATGATGTGCTAGAAAGTCTTCAGGGTGGGCGCAGGCAGGACCAGGTCCCGGAGTAGCGGAAGATGTCTGGGAACAACACCTCCAGGTTCACAAAATAAAACATTTTAATTAGCCACAAAATAACAACAGGACCAAGGTAGGAGCAAGCTTTAGATTTAATATTTTTTAAATAATATTTTTTTACATTTTTTGTAACCGCAAATTTTACTGTGCAATTAAAAGGATTGTAACGGGATTTTTGTTGGCTATTGGAAATGCGAGCGGTCATTTTTTTTCCAAGGCTACTACCCCACAAAATGATACACAGCACTAGAATAACTCAGGCGAAGTTATTCTCTAGTGATCTTCTTTGGAACCAACGATGTTAATCTGGTAGTGTGAAGCAGCACTCGGGATGGATTCGCGTGGTAGATTATGTTAAATTAATTGATACTTACCATATCCCTAACTATTACTACAAGAGCCGGTGACACAGAAATCTACGTTATCAGTACCAAAATAATTCACCGTCAAATAGTGTCATATTATCCTTCAAATATATGTGCCTACTTTAGTTAATAACGAGACGTGGGCTGAAGTCGCTAATTAAGCAAATTGTATGAAAATATTTACAGATTCGTTAACATCTTATACTATCAGTTTAAACTCAATTGCAAGTATGTCATATAAACCCATTTATAAAAATATGATGATGCTGCCACACCCCACTCTAGCTGAAGGACAGGCACACGCACTTAAATAAAATTTCGCCCCTGGTTAAACCTACATAATCTAAAAACATTATATTATTAATATTTTTTGTTGGAACATGTGTCATTTGCGCCCCCCTTATATATGTGTCTCATGATGCCTTGTTGCTGCCTGGCTGCTGACAAGGCACACCATCTAGACTATAAAGGTTCTTAAGATCCACCTACGTAAGTTGAAAAGAGTTCTTTTTTATAAAATAGCTGTCATATAGGTCCCGTAAGTTTAAAATAACTATGCTGCCCGACCTCCATTTACTATAAGCTGGGCATACCTATAAAAATTTTAAAATATTTTACTTTCAAGCCACATCATGTAGTACCAAGAATCTTTTTAAAAATTGTGTAACACATGGACCTTAAAAAACTAAATTGTCTATGCTGTCAAACATCCGCCTGATCTAAGAACAGGCTCACCTCCTGTAAATATATTTGAGGCTGAAACTCATCTACACCCCAAAATAACAAGATGATTTTTAATTATTGTGTGTCATATGGATCATCAAATAATAATTTGGATATGCTGCCAAACATCTGCCTCACCAAAAGACTGGCACACCTCCTTTATTTAAAATTGAAGCTGAACTCCTCTAAATCACTAAATATCAAGAAAGTTTTTTATTATTGTTTGTCATATGGACCCTTAAATACTAAAATGACTATGGTGGCACACGTTCTATAATTATCCTTGAGGCTCAAAGTTATCTACATCATTAAAAAGGAAGACGGTTTTAATTACTTTGTGTCACATGATTTTAAATACTTTGTGTCATAAGTTGAATATACTGTCAAACATCAGCCTTTTGAAGGACTGGCACACCTCGTATAATTATATTTAGGCATAAACCTAACCTACACCACTAAGTACCACGATGGTTTTTAATTTTTGAAATGTCATATGGACTCTCAAATAATAAATTCACTTTGCTGCCTAACATCTGCTTGACAAAAGGACTGGCACTCCTCATGTAGTAATATTTGAGGCCGAAACTTATCTACATCACTAAATACAAAGATGGGTTTTAATTATTCTGTGGCATATGGACCCCTCAAATAATAAATTCACTATGGTTCCAAACACTGGTCTGATCGAACGACTGGCACACCTCTTGTATATATTTTTAAGGTAGAAGGGTTAGCTATTTACATAATTAAATACAAAGAAAGTTTCTCATTTTCTGTTTCATATAGCCCGACAAGCACGAAATTATGCACTTACTTACGAATTAAAACTTATAATAATCGCTCTGCAGCCAATTAAGATTATATAGTAGGACTTTTTTCCTTTTTGTTTCATTTTAGTTCTCTGCTTATAGACCAGTCAAATTGCACTTTGAGAGAAAAAAATATATTAGCTAAAGCATTGAAAATTGTAGAGCGGCGAGAAACGAAGTTAAAAAAAATAAATGTGTGAGCTGGGGCGTTTCGGGTTAGGCTTGTGGGGGTAAAAAAGGCCAAGGTTGGAGAAAAAAGTGACATACATAAAAGTCATAGGGGTCATAAAATTATCAAAAAAAATTGTTATGTGATTTTTTACATAACCTTAAAATGTTCGAGAAAAAATAAAAAACCGTATTTTTTTTTGTTTTTTATTTTTTATTTTTGCAAAATTAATGTCAGTTTAACAAAACTTGGTAAAAGTAGAGATCTTTGGGTGCTAAATGTTTACAATATTTTACAAACAGAAAAATTAAGGATTTTCTAAGATATTTGTTTTTTTCGATCAAAATTTTTTTTTAGTTTAATTGAAATTTCATCTTTAGAAAATCATTGTATCTAGTTCTGCTTGTACTCTCTTTTTGACATTATGATTTTTTTTGGCTACATAAAAAAAAATAATAGTCGACATTAACAAAATTGTCACAATATTTTATAGTTAAGTTATTGTAGTTATTTTTTAAGTTTAGAAATACTTTTTAAAAAATGGCTATTATTATGGCTAAGAAAAATAAAAAAAATTACGTTTTTTTATTTTTCTCGAACATTTTGAGGTTGTGTAAAAAATGACATCTACAAATGTTTTAGACATTTTTATGGCCTATGACTTTTCTTTATGTCACTTTTTTCTCTGACAACTTTCGCCGGAAATTGCAATAATACGATTCCCCGCCCCTTTTTACCCCCCAAACCTAACCTGCAACGCCCCTACTCACGAATTTATTTTTTTAAACTACAATTTCCAATGCTTTAAGTCCTGTTAATAATTTTCTTTTTTTTTGCCCTAAAATATGGTAATTTCACTAGCCTATTAGGATTGAATATAGAGTCCATCCTCTGATACAGGTTGGTCAGCTGATCCCCGGCTTTTTTTTAGCAGTGTGCTCTTTATTTATTTATTTATATCACTAAAAAGGACCATTGGCATTTATTATATATTAACTTGCTATTAGATTTTTATTTTATTTTATAGTGCTCTGCCTTCTCTTCTTTTTTTTTTAAATGGATAAATATTGTTTTTGTTTTTCCGCTAGGCTTAACTAAATTAAAGTGCTAGATTAAGAGACCCCTGTTATAGGAATAATATTGTATTTCCTTTTAAACAGTAAATAAATTGAATTGAATTGAATTGAATTTATTATATATTAGCTCACACATATACTATACTATAGTAGTGTGAGCTATGGTGATCCTAATTTTTTCGAGAAAAAAAAAGTTGCTCCGATTTCAAAAATTTTTATATATCTTTGCGTTTCAGATGATTTTGAAACTTTTTTGTTGCGCCGTCTGTCTGTCTGTATGTCTGTCTGTCTGTCTGTATGTCTGTCTGTAACGACCAACACGCATAACTCAAAAACGGCTTGGCCGATTTTAATGAAATTTGGTACCTAGGCTGGGTCTTGGGTCGAGATGGTCCCATTAAAAAATGAACAAAATCCACCGAACACAAACCAAATAAAAGGGTGGGGGTAGATTTCAAGAATTAGAGTTTATGTGAAAATTTGGCGTGTGTGATATCAAACGAAAGGTAATTGAGTCTGCAATTAAACAAAATACATTTTAATTTATTTAAAAAAAAAGAGTAAGGCTATATTTTAAAAATTAGAGTTTAAGTGAAAATATGGCGTGTGTGATATCAAACGAAAGGTAATTGAGTCCCGAGTTTAACAAAATACATTTTAGTTTTTGTTTCTTTTAAGGGTGGGGGTAGATTTAAAAAATTTGAGTTTAAGTCAAAACATGGCTTGTGTGGTATCAAACAAAAGGTAATTTAGTCTGGAGTTGAATAAAATATATTTCAGTTTTTAGTTATATTAGCTCACACGTACACTATAACTATAGTACCTAGTGTGAGCTTAGGGGCCCATATATTGGCAGAGTATTTTAAAAAATTTATATGAACTTTTTTATCAGAAATTACCTCCTCTATCACCTGTTGCCCTATGGGATACTTTGGTAATAACTTTTTTTATCCTTCGGTGTGTTGCCTAGTTCTATTTCATTGCTTACGACTTCTTAGCAAATGTACTTAAGAAGCAATTTGTTACTAAATATTTTTAAGGCGCATGAGCTAAAAGCTATTTAGGCCTAGATTATAGGAAAATAATATAAAATATCAGCCGTTATTTTGACAGTTTTGACATTATTTGTAAAATTATCAAGAATATAGTTTGTGGGGTATCATTTGAGAGTTAATTATTCCTATATTTCAAAAAAGTAATTTTAGCATTTTATGTCATGAAATATTTTTAAATGTCATTAAATGGCAGTTAGCATAGTTTGTGTTTTTACTAGTTTTTTTTTGTTTTACTTGTTAAATTATTTTATCTTGCATAAATTGCAATTTTACACTATAAATTTACCGACTTTTCTATAAACTGCCTAAAGCAAAAAGATGTAGTGTTCTAACTTTTTGGTTAAATGGTTTGGTACATTTTTCTCAAGAGCGAATGATGAAGGTTTTAGAACAAAACTTTAAACATGACAAACAATCGGAAATTTTATTTTATTTAGTTTCGCAGAAGATGGCTTGCAGTAAATAAACCTTGAGCAACCCTTTCATTTTGAACTTATTAGGAGCGTTCCAACAACGAAAAATCCTAATGCGCGCGCAACACTAAGCGCATATACAAACTCTTTGTACCTACAACTTGGAGTTGAAACGCAAATAGGAGTTTTCGGACGGTTTTATCACAGATCGCCAAATGGTGAACCGCGGTTTTATGACTAGTCCAATGGTGAGTTGGAACGAAACTAAATATCAGCTAAATAACGGTGCCGAAAACCCAAAATTAGAATTTGAGAGTCTTACCAGTCACACAAACCACAGTAGATCTACCGCAAACTTTAGGGCTAAAACTAAAAAAATAAAGGTAGTAATTACGTAAGAACTGTCCTGTGTACAACTTTGTTTTAAAAATCTAATGCCTTACATAAATCTATAAAAAATAGAGACAAATATTAAAATAATCGAAGGAATCAAAGTAATCAAAGTAACGAAAACAATCATTAAATTTCGGATCGGTATTCGTTACTCCGTTATTTGTAACAAATAGTTACTTTTTCAACACCTCTAGCAGATGATTCGATAGGAATAGAAACATAAGGGTTTACCCTGATCGCAGCAAATCCCGGTTACCGGTGAACTAAAAGTTAAAAGAAGAGGGGTAACACCGGATTTGAAATTTTACACCAGATTTGGCGGAAGAACAAACAACTTCGCTTTAGAGCATCGACATTAAGGTCATTAACTATATATACCTAACAAAGTACAAGCTACAAAATGCTCTATTTCCTAACAATTAATAAAATCGTAAAAACCTTGTAAATATTAAGACTTTCTATAATATGTAGGTAATTTCACAAATATTTTGTAAAAATCAAATTACAAAATACAAATAAATAAAAATATAAATTTAACATAAAACTTGTGATATTAGAAAAATTAAATATTTTTTCACAAGTTTCGCCCAAAAATATGTGCTAATGCAAGTTGGTTTTAATTTTTGGTATATTTAGTTTATTAGGCAGTCTGTTATACGTTACGTTTATAGTTTGTGAATATAAATTAAATTAATGTAATTATTTTATCTGCATTTTAAAAAACTAAAATTAAAAATGTATTATTATAATTCTATGTAATTGTGTAATCCTTTCTGTGTGCAACTTTAATTTCGTGCTCTTTCTTTCATACGTTTCCTTCGATGTATCTTCACGCGAGGCGGCGAAACCCACCCTTTCTTTTAGTCGCGTGACTTTGAATTTAGCCCTCTCGCATATGATCACATGCTTGAAGTAAATAGATCTCTCATTCGAACAGCATTCGTGTTTTGGACAGTAATTTGGTCGTTCCATCAAACCAAAACCGTTTTAAAACAGTCCTCGTACTGCATGCGCGCGCATTGGGATTTTTCGTATCGTTTTATGACCGTCGAGGTGCCTGATGGAACCCTGCTATTGTGTTACGGACCAACACACACACACCCACACACACAGACAGATATCACGACAATTGCTAAGAGAGGTTAAAATACACGCAAATAACACATTTTCGGCGTTATCTCAAAAAAATTTGCGCGGGCTATGAAGGTAAAAATTAACCGACAAAATCAAATTTATCAACTGTGTACTAAGAGACCGTCCCTTAATTACGTAACGCTCTAGGGGGGGAGGGGTGGGGTTTTCGCCTTGTGTTACACTCAATGTTTTTGTTAATGTGTTTTTTCTTGAAAATGCGTTTTTAGGGGAGAGGAGGGTCACAAATCCTTAATTTTTACGTTACATAATTTAAGGGCGTTCCCTAAGCCGGAGTTACCTAGACTTAAAACCCTGTGCAGTTTTAGTGGATGGAAACACTACAATACTACCAAAATGGCCACCATGCAAGAAAATTTGAAAAGTATGCTAGAAATGACGTTTTGCTACAAAGCTTTCGTCAAAAATTACAATTGACAGCATAGAAATCTATGCACTAGCGCCCTAATTGATGATGTCAGTAAATATAATAGTTTTTGGCAGAAAAACGTGAGTTTGAACACTATCGCCTGTGGTTGGTGTGGCAATTGTTTAACAATAAAGCCCAGGACCGGACGATATTTGCTTCGTAACGCTCTTGGTCAATTTTCATACCATATCAGCTATTTAAATTTGAATTCAATACAAAAATTCAATCATCATCCCAATTTCAAGACCAAACAAAAACCCGACAGCTACAGACCTATCTCACTTTTGAATAGCATGGGTAAAGTTTCGGAAAGGACCATATTCGCTACCCAGACAGCACACTTCGCCCCAGGGACGTACATTTTATCTCCATTTAACGTCGGTACGTCCTGGAACCAATAAGGTACGTACTAGTACGTACGTACAATTGTGTACGTACATAGTAGTACACTAGGTATGTACATTTTACGTACGTTTAACGTACATATAACGTCAATACTTCTCGGGCCAATTAGGTATGTACTATTTACGTACAACTGTGTACGTACATAGTACGTACATTATAGGTGCGCACATTTTACGTACATATTACGTCGGTACTTCTCGGGCCAATTAGGTACGTACTATGTACGTACAGATGTGTACGTACATAGTACACATTACAGCTACGTACATTTTACGTCGGTACTTCTCAGACCAATTAGGTACGTACTATGTACGTACATAGTACGTACATTATAGATACGTACGTTTAAAGTACATTTTACGTCGGCACTTCTCGGACCACTGTAAAATACTGATCTTTGTAGGATATTTATTAAATAAGGAAACCAATTAATTAGTTTTTGGTACATTTTATTGTAATCTCGCAATCAATATATTTCAATTTCGTATCCCCAGAACTGCCTATCGTTTCCCCCACACTGTCTTATCCTACTTTCCAAAACACTTTTTGGTAACGGCAGTGTTGCCATATTAACGGTTATTAAACTTATATAAAAACCTAATAACCCAAGAACTTTAAAACTCAATATTTCACACTTCTCCCCTACAAAAAAATTATTTATACATAAGACGTTGCACTGGTTTAATTTGCCTTTTTGGCCGATTCACCAAATTAGTAGCACTTTCTAATATTTCGGGAGAAGTTGTCAAATCTACCGTTTCAATTTCAGATTTATTTGATTCCCTATTTAAATCTTCGTATGTATCAATTTCGACAATTCGGCCTTGGTTAATAACGGTTTTTTTAATTTGATTTAAATGTCTTTTCTAAATTACATTATTTTGCCCAAGTTTCTATCAATACCAAGAAAGCTTTTGAGGATTCTTATAGTCTCTAACAATATCATTTTCCTTAACACTAAAGTCCAAAGACCTTTTACCTCCATGATATTTTTTTTTGTAATTCTTGTTGCCGTACTACTCTATTTTTTAAATCCTGAGAAACTGAGCTTTCCTTATATGGTAAAATATTATCAAAACGAGTGCGCCCTTTTCTATTGAACATTAATTTTGACGGTGCAACACCTGTGCTGCTATGGGGTGTATTTCGATAGTCAAATAAAAAGTTACATAAATACTTAGGTGGTTCAAGAATTGTCCGTTTACTTTGATAAATATTTCTTTCCAATCTAAGCTTTTAAAAACATCTTCTGGGGCCTAGTTAAATAATTTTGAGTGATATTGTGTCACCCTGTCTTACGGCTTATGCGGATGGGCTTGGTTCCTTCATGGATTTTGATTGATGTTGTTGCTTCGCTATATATATTGGCTATTAATTCTGTATATCTGTGATCTATTCAGCTATTAATTAAATATGCTTTTACTGCCCAGTGCTCAATGCTATCGAAAGCTTTTTCGAAGTCTATAAACGCAATATATAGTGGATTTTTATATTCGTTGGCTCGTTCTATTAGGATTTTGTACTGAAACATTTTCTAAAGCCTGCTTTGATTGATATCCGTCAAATTTTGTTGTTATGCTATCTGTTAACATTTTCGTAAAAAGCTTATAAATTACATTGAGAAGTGTTATAGGTCGATAGTTTTTTAGGTCTGCTCTATCTGTAACGTGTCATTTTTACGCTTAAGGCACACGTTACATTATGGTTTTATTTATGTAAATAACCAAAACTATTCGTCTCGTTTTTCTGTACACAAATTAAGGGTATTTTATAGAGCTGGGTTTGGAGGTTATATATTGTCCAGAAAGTTACCTTATAGAGGAAGCATTCCATCGTATTATTGTAGGCACTGCGCACATCGCATTATTTAGGCATTCTAATTGGTAATCTGAGATCACAGGTTCGGGAAGAATCACATAAAAACATCTTTGAAATTGGGTATTTTTGTCTATTTACGTTCTGAATTGAATAATCAGCTGTTTGCTAGCGACCTCGTACGTTCAATAAATAATCGAAATGAGAGAGCATTCTAATCCAATCTACCCGGTATAATTCTGTGGGCTTCGCGGCGTTGCCACATCACAAACAATTCACGATGTTTTCAGGAACAATTCATTTATTTTGAACGTTCGTTTATTTACATTTTCGCGGATATTAGGACAATCATTTCTCTTCCGAAGCTCTTCTTCTTCACGGATTAGCTAGTTTTTGTTATACGAAAACATATTTAGGTCCACGGTTTGACCAGGAACAACTGAGGCTCCGCCCACTTCGATATCTTACTACTTTAATCAGAGAAGATAAAATAAATACAATTCATGCGATTTTGTAAAATGGGAATAAACGAGGGATAAAAACCAGGACTAAAAGAACAAACAAAATCGAATTTTGATATTATATAAATTAATATATAATCATAGTTAAATAAAGTTAATATCTAACTCAGTTAGTCGGATTGAAGGGTTATGTAGGGCTAGCTAGTGGTGAGCAAACTTAACATCTGAGCACTCTTGTGCCGAGCTTAAACAGAAGTTCAATGTGTAGTTTTAGGTTCAAGTTCAGAAACAACTTTATTAATGTAAAATTTTTAAATTTTAATTTTTAAAAATTTATTTATTAACAAAAATGGCGTCCAAATATATGAATCTTAGAGAAAACATATATAAAGAGCAAAGGAAACTTTTGACTAAAACTATAACTAAAATACAACTAAATTCTACACTTAGTATGTTTTTACTCATATGGGAATTGGTTGAGTGTAGGTAAGGTAAGGTAAGGGAACCTGGTGCAAAACCGACGAATTCCAGGAAACTGAAATATTTCATTTTCCACAGGGTTTTGCGCTCGGGGCAAGCAAGCAGTATACATAAGCAAGCAGTATACATAAGACCATGGGCTGCCCTAGCATGATGTGCTAGAAAGTCTTCAGGGTGGGCGCAGGCAGGACCAGGTCCCGGAGTAGCGGAAGATGTCTGGGAACAACACCTCCAGGTTCACAAAATAAAACATTTTAATTAGCCACAAAATAACAACAGGACCAAGGTAGGAGCAAGCTTTAGATTTAATATTTTTTAAATAATATTTTTTTTACATTTTTTGTAACCGCAAATTTTACTGTGCAATTAAAAGGATTGTAACGGGATTTTTGTTGGCTATTGGAAATGCGAACGGTTATTTTTTTTCCAAGGCTACTACCCCACAAAATGATACACAGCACTAGAATAACTCAGGCGAAGTTATTCTCTAGTGATCTTCTTTGGAACCAACGATGTTAATCTGGTAGTGTGAAGCAGCACTCGGGATGGATTCGCGTGGTAGATTATGTTAAATTAATTGATACTTACCATATCCCTAACTATTACTACAAGAGCCGGTGACACAGAACTCTACGTTATCAGTACCAAAATAATTCACCGTCAAATAGTGTCATATTATCCTTCAAATATATGTGCCTACTTTAGTTAATAACGAGACGTGGGCTGAAGTCGCTAATTAAGCAAATTGTATGAAAATATTTACAGATTCGTTAACATATTATACTATCAGTTTAAACTCAATTGCAAGTATGTCATATAAACCCATTTATAAAAATATGATGATGCTGCCACACCCCACTCTAGCTGAAGGACAGGCACACGCACTTAAATAAAATTTCGCCCCTGGTTAAACCTACATAATCTTAAAACATTATATTATTAATATTTTTTGTTGGCACATGTGTCATTTGCGCCCCCCTTATATATGTGTCTCATGATGCCTTGTTGCTGCCTGGCTGCTGACAAGGCACACCATCTAGACTATAAAGGTTCTTAAGATCCACCTACGTAAGTTGAAAAGAGTTCTTTTTTATAAAATAGCTGTCATATAGGTCCCGTAAGTTTAAAATAACTATGCTGCCCGACCTCCATTTACTATAAGCTGGGCATACCTATAAAAATTTTAAAATATTTTACTTTCAAGCCACATCATGTAGTACCAAGAATCTTTTTAAAAATTGTGTAACACATGGACCTTAAAAAACTAAATTGTCTATGCTGTCAAACATCCGCCTGATCTAAGAACAGGCTCACCTCCTGTAAATATATTTGAGGCAGAAACTCATTTACACCCCAAAATAACAAGATGATTTTTAATTATTGTGTGTCATATGGATCATCAAATAATAATTTGGATATGCTGCCAAACATCTGCCTCACCAAAAGACTGGCACACCTCCTTTATTTAAAATTGAAGCTGAACTCCTCTAAATCACTAAATATCAAGAAAGTTTTTTATTATTGTTTGTCATATGGACCCTTAAATACTAAAATGACTATGGTGGCACACGTCCTATAATTATCCTTGAGGCTCAAAGTTATCTACATCATTAAAAAGGAAGACGGTTTTTAATTACTTTGTGTCATATGATTTTAATTACTTTGTGTCATAAGTTGAATATACTGTCAAACATCAGCCTTTTGAAGGACTGGCACACCTCGTATAATTATATTTAGGCATAAACCTAACCTACACCACTAAGTACCACGATGGTTTTTAATTTTTGAAATGTCATATGGACTCTCAAATAATAAATTCACTTTGCTGCCTAACATCTGCTTGACAAAAGGACTGGCACTCCTCATGTAGTAATATTTGAGGCCGAAACTTATCTACATCACTAAATACAAAGATGGGTTTTAATTATTCTGTGGCATATGGACCCCTCAAATAATAAATTCACTATGGTTCCAAACACTGGTCTGATCGAACGACTGGCACACCTCTTGTATATATTTTTAAGGTAGAAGGGTTAGCTATTTACATAATTAAATACAAAGAAAGTTTCTCATTTTCTGTTTCATATAGCCCGACAAGCACGAAATTATGCACTTACTTACGAATTAAAACTTATAATAATCGCTCTGCAGCCAATTAAGATTATATAGTAGGACTTTTTTCCTTTTTGTTTCATTTTAGTTCTCTGCTTATAGACCAGTCAAATTGCACTTTGAGAGAAAAAAATATATTAGCTGAAGCATTGAAAATTGTAGAGCGGCGAGAAACGAAGTTAAAAAAAATAAATGTGTGAGCTGGGGCGTTTCGGGTTAGGCTTGTGGGGGTAAAAAAGGCCAAGGTTGGAGAAAAAAGTGACATACATAAAAGTCATAGGGGTCATAAAATTATCAAAAAAAATTGTTATGTGATTTTTTACATAACCTTAAAATGTTCGAGAAAAAATAAAAAACCGTATTTTTTTTTGTTTTTTATTTTTTATTTTTGCAAAATTAATGTCAGTTTAACAAAACTTGGTAAAAGTAGAGATCTTTGGGTGCTAAATGTTTACAATATTTTACAAACAGAAAAATTAAGGATTTTCTAAGATATTTGTTTTTTTCGATCAAAAATTTTTTTTTGTTTAATTGAAATTTCATCTTTAGAAAATCATTGTATCTAGTTCTGCTTGTACTCACTTTTTGACATTATGATTTTTTTTGGCTACATAAAAAAAAATAATAGTCGTCATTTAAAAACATGTCCGAAAAAGGAAAAAATTGTCACAATATTTTATAGTTAAGTTATTGTAGTTATTTTTTATGTTTAGAAATACTTTTTAAAAAATGGCTATTATTATGGCTAAGAAAAATAAAAAAAATTACGTTTTTTTATTTTTCTCGAACATTTTGAGGTTGTGTAAAAAATGACATCTACAAATGTTTTAGACATTTTTATGGCCTATGACTTTTCTTTATGTCACTTTTTTCTCTGACAACTTTCGCCGGAAATTGCAATAATACGATTCCCCGCCCCTTTTTACCCCCCAAACCTAACCTGCAACGCCCCTACTCACGAATTTATTTTTTTAAACTACAATTTCCAATGCTTTAAGTCCTGTTAATAATTTTCTTTTTTTTTGCCTTAAAATATGGTAATTTCACTAGCCTATTAGGATTGAATATAGAGTCCATCCTCTGATACAGGTTGGTCAGCTGATCCCCGGCTTTTTTTTAGCAGTGTGCTCTTTATTTATTTATTTATATCACTAAAAAGGACCATTGGCATTTATTATATATTAACTTGCTATTAGATTTTTATTTTATTTTATAGTGCTCTGCCTTCTCTTCTTTTTTTTTAAATGGATAAATATTGTTTTTGTTTTTTCCGCTAGGCTTAACTAAATTAAAGTGCTAGATTAAGAGACCCCTGTTATAGGAATAATATTGTATTTTCTTTTAAACAGTAAATAAATTGAATTGAATTGAATTGAATTTATTATATATTAGCTTACACATATACTATACTATAGTAGTGTGAGCTATGGTGATCCTAATTTTTTCGAGAAAAAAAAAGTTGCTCCGATTTCAAAAATTTTTATATATCTTTGCGTTTCAGATGATTTTGAAACTTTTTTGCTGCGCCGTCTGTCTGTCTGTATGTCTGTCTGTATGTCTGTCTGTAACGACCAACGCGCATAACTCAAAAACGGCTTGGCCGATTTTAATGAAATTTGGTACCTAGGCTGGGTCTTGGGTCGAGATGGTCCCATTAAAAAATGAACAAAATCCACCGAACACAAACCAAATAAAAGGGTGGGGGTAGATTTCAAGAATTAGAGTTTATGTGAAAATTTGGCGTGTGTGATATCAAACGAAAGGTAATTGAGTCTGCAATTAAACAAAATACATTTTAATTTATTTAAAAAAAAAGAGTAAGGCTATATTTTAAAAATTAGAGTTTAAGTGAAAATATGGCGTGTGTGATATCAAACGAAAGGTAATTGAGTCCCGAGTTTAACAAAATACATTTTAGTTTTTGTTTCTTTTAAGGGTGGGGGTAGATTTAAAAAATTTGAGTTTAAGTCAAAACATGGCTTGTGTGGTATCAAACAAAAGGTAATTTAGTCTGGAGTTGAATAAAATATATTTCAGTTTTTAGTTATATTAGCTCACACGTACACTATAACTATAGTACCTAGTGTGAGCTTAGGGGCCCATATATTGGCAGAGTATTTTAAAAAATTTATATGAACTTTTTTATCAGAAATTACCTCCTCTATCACCTGTTGCCCTATGGGATACTTTGGTAATAACTTTTTTTATCCTTCGGTGTGTTGCCTAGTTCTATTTCATTGCTTACGACTTCTTAGCAAATGTACTTAAGAAGCAATTTGTTACTAAATATTTTTAAGGCGCATGAGTTAAAAGCTATTTAGGCCTAGATTATAGGAAAATAATATAAAATATCAGCCGTTATTTTGACAGTTTTGACATTATTTGTAAAATTATCAAGAATATAGTTTGTGGGGTATCATTTGAGAGTTAATTATTCCTATATTTCAAAAAAGTAATTTTAGCATTTTATGTCATGAAATATTTTTAAATGTCATTAAATGGCAGTTAGCATAGTTTGTGCTTTTACTAGTTTTTTTTGTTTTACTTGTTAAATTATTTTATCTTGCATAAATTGCAATTTTACACTATAAATTTACCGACTTTTCTTTAAACTGCCTAAAGCAAAAAGATGTAGTGTTCTAACTTTTTGGTTAAATGGTTTGGTACATTTTTCTCAAGAGCGAATGATGAAGGTTTTAGAACAAAACTTTAAAAATGACAAACAATCGGAAATTTTATTTTATTTAGTTTCGCAGAAGATGGCTTGCAGTAAATAAACCTTGAGCAACCCTTTCATTTTGAACTTATTAGGAGCGTTCCAACAACGAAAAATCCTAATGCGCGCGCAACACTAAGCGCATATACAAACTCTTTGTACCTACAACTTGGAGTTGAAACGCAAATAGGAGTTTTCGGACGGTTTTATCACAGATCGCCAAATGGTGAACCGCGGTTTTATGACTAGTCCAATGGTGAGTTGGAACGAAACTAAATATCAGCTAAATAACGGTGCCGAAAACCCAAAATTAGAATTTGAGAGTCTTACCAGTCACACAAACCACAGTAGATCTACCGCAAACTTTAGGGCTAAAACTAAAAAAATAAAGGTAGTAATTACGTAAGAACTGTCCTGTGTACAACTTTGTTTTAAAAATCTAATGCCTTACATAAATCTATAAAAAATAGAGACAAATATTAAAATAATCGAAGGAATCAAAGTAATCAAAGTAACGAAAACAATCATTAAATTTCGGATCGGTATTCGTTACTCCGTTATTTGTAACAAATAGTTACTTTTTCAACACCTCTAGCAGATGATTCGATAGGAATAGAAACATAAGGGTTTACCCTGATCGCAGCAAATCCCGGTTACCGGTGAACTAAAAGTTAAAAGAAGAGGGGTAACACCGGATTTGAAATTTTACACCAGATTTGGCGGAAGAACAAACAACTTCGCTTTAGAGCATCGACATTAAGGTCATTAACTATATATACCTAACAAAGTACAAGCTACAAAATGTGATTTTCCTAACTTCTTTCTTAGAAGTATCACGATCTTTATTTCCTAACAATTAATAAAATCGTAAAAACCTTGTAAATATTAAGGCTTTCTATAATATGTAGGTAATTTCACAAATATTTTGTAAAAATCAAATTACAAAATACAAATAAATAAAAATATAAATTTAACATAAAACTTGTGATATTAGAAAAATTAAATATTTTTTCACAAGTTTCGCCCAAAAATATGTGCTAATGCAAGTTGGTTTTAATTTTTGGTATATTTAGTTTATTAGGCAGTCTGTTATACGTTACGTTTATAGTTTGTGAATATAAATTAAATTAATGTAATTATTTTATCTGCATTTTAAAAAACTAAAATTAAAAATGTATTATTATAATTCTATGTAATTGTGTAATCCTTTCTGTGTGCAACTTTAATTTCGTGCTCTTTCTTTCATACGTTTCCTTCGATGTATCTTAACGCGAGACGGCGAAACCCACCCTTTCTTTTAGTCGCGTGACTTTGAATTTAGCCCTCTCGCATATGATCACATGCTTGAAGTAAATAGATCTTTCATTCGAACAGCATTCGTGTTTTGGACAGTAATTTGGTCGTTCCATCAAACCAAAACCGTTTTAAAACAGTCCTCGTACTGCATGCGCGCGCATTGGGATTTTTCGTATCGTTTTATGACCGTCGAGGTGCCTGATGGAACCCTGCTATTGTGTTACGGACCAACACACACACACCCACACACACAGACAGATATCACGACAATTGCTAAGAGAGGTTAAAATACACGCAAATAACACATTTTCGGCGTTATCTCAAAAAAATTTGCGCGGGCTATGAAGGTAAAAATTAACCGACAAAATCAAATTTATCAACTGTGTACTAAGAGACCGTCCCTTAATTACGTAACGCTCTAGGGGGGGAGGGTTGGGGTTTTCGCCTTGTGCTACACTCAATGTTTTTGTTAATGTGTTTTTCTTGAAAATGCGTTTTTAGGGGAGAGGAGGGTCACAAATCCTTAATTTTTACGTTACATAATTTAAGGGCGTTCCCTAAGCCGGAGTTACCTAGACTTAAAACCCTGTGCAGTTTTAGTGGATGGAAACACTACAATACTACCAAAATGGCCACCATGCAAGAAAATTTGAAAAGTATGCTAGAAATGACGTTTTGCTACAAAGCTTTCGTCAAAAATTACAATTGACAGCATAGAAATCTATGCACTAGCGCCCTAATTGATGATGTCAGTAAATATAAGAGTTTTTGGCAGAAAAACGTGAGTTTGAACACTATCGCCTGTGGTTGGTGTGGCAATTGTTTAACAATAAAGCCCAGGACCGGACGATATTTGCTTCGTAACGCTCTTGGTCAATTTTCATACCATATCAGCTATTTAAATTTGAATTCAATACAAAAATTCAATCATCATCCCAATTTCAAGACCAAACAAAAACCCGACAGCTACAGACCTATCTCACTTTTGAATAGCATGGGTAAAGTTTCGGAAAGGACCATATTCGCTACCCAGACAGCACACTTCGCCCCAGGGACGTACATTTTATCTCCATTTAACGTCGGTACGTCCTGGAACCAATAAGGTACGTACTAGTACGTACGTACAATTGTGTACGTACATAGTAGTACACTAGGTATGTACATTTTACGTACGTTTAACGTACATATAACGTCAATACTTCTCGGGCCAATTAGGTATGTACTATTTACGTACAACTGTGTACGTACATAGTACGTACATTATAGGTGCGCACATTTTACGTACATATTACGTCGGTACTTCTCGGGCCAATTAGGTACGTACTATGTACGTACAGATGTGTACGTACATAGTACACATTACAGCTACGTACATTTTACGTCGGTACTTCTCAGACCAATTAGGTACGTACTATGTACGTACATAGTACGTACATTATAGATACGTACGTTTAAAGTACATTTTACGTCGGTACTTCTCGGACCACTGTAAAATACTGATCTTTGTAGGATATTTATTAAATAAGGAAACCAATTAATTAGTTTTTGGTACATTTTATTGTAATCTTGCAATCAATATATTTCAATTTCGTATCCCCAGAACTGCCTATCGTTTCCCCCACACTGTCTTATCCTACTTTCCAAAACACTTTTTGGTAACGGCAGTGTTGCCATATTAACGGTTATTAAACTTATATAAAAACCTAATAACCCAAGAACTTTAAAACTCAATATTTCACACTTCTCCCCTACAAAAAAATTATTTATACATAAGACGTTGCACTGGTTTAATTTGCCTTTTTGGCCGATTCACCAAATTAGTAGCACTTTCTAATATTTCGGGAGAAGTTGTCAAATCTACCGTTTCAATTTCAGATTTATTTGATTCCCTATTTAAATCTTCGTATGTATCAATTTCGACAATTCGGCCTTGGTTAATAACGGTTTTTTTAATTTGATTTAAATGTCTTTTCTAAATTACATTATTTTGCCCAAGTTTCTATCAATACCAAGAAAGCTTTTGAGGATTCTTATAGTCTCTAACAATATCATTTTCCATAACACTAAAGTCCAAAGACCTTTTACCTCCATGTTATTTTTTTTGTAATTCTTGTTGCCGTACTACTCTATTTTTTAAATCCTGAGAAACTGAGCTTTCCTTATATGGTAAAATATTATCAAAACGAGTGCGCCCTTTTCTATTGAACATTAATTTTGACGGTGCAACACCTGTGCTGCTATGGGGTGTATTTCGATAGTCAAATAAAAAGTTACATAAATACTTTATTTAAATCATTTATGTGTTGAATTTTCCCCAACGCATTTTTTATTGAGTTTTTTATAATTTTTACCGCGTTTTCTGCTTCTCCATTGGAGTGGATGTGTAACATGGTTCATTAAAAGAAAAGATTGAAACTCCTGAGACACATAAGAGCTAGCATTATCAGAGACCAACTTTAAAGGCAGCCCAAATCTTGCAAAAGTGGTTCTTAAACAGTCTATTGCTGCCTTAGACGTAATTGAATTGACCGGAAATGCCTCAATCCATTTGGAATGCGCATCAATCAAAATATACCTGTTTACAAATGGGCCTAAAAATCTATATGGAGCCTTTCCCAAGGCTAATTAGGAAATTCCCATGAATTTAAAACAGCCTTAGGTGGAGCGGTCTTATGAAGCATGCAAGTTTCACAACCCCCAGCTAATTTTTCAATTTCTTTATCCAGACCGGGTCACCAAAAATATGATTGCGCTAAGCTTTTCATTTTCACAATTCCCATGTGTGATAAATGTAAATCTTTTAATATTTTTTGTTGACAAATTGTAGGAATTTAAATTCTGTTATTCCACAATAAGCAATCAGAATCAATACTTAAATCGTTTCTGAAACGATAAAAAATTTTATATTTATCTAAAAATTTTTCTGGCCAGCCCACTTGAAAATAATTTTTAATCTCGCGTAAACTTTTGTCTTTTAAAGTGGCCTCCTGAATTTGTTTAAAATTAATGGGAAAATCTTCATTTTTAGAAAAGTAATTTATGAAATTTATATCCTCATTTTCCCACTCGCCCTCTATTCTTTCTAGGGGTAAACGAGACAGGCAGTCAGCGTTATTATTTTCCGATTTGACAAATTTTATGTCATATTGATAATCTGACAAAATGACAGTCCAACACCTTAATCTATTGGCTGAAAACTGTGGAATGGATTTTTCTGGATGAAAAATCGATGTTAATGACTTGTGATCCGTTAACAACGTGAATTTCCGCCCATATAAATGTTATACTTTAAAGTTTACTTTTAACTTTTTAAAAAACTTTATTTTGATTAAATACAATATAGGACTTAAACGTTATAATTGAACGTGTACTTAAGAACGATTCTAAAGAGAATAATTTAACATTACAATGATTTGAGTTTATATAAAGAAAAGGTGCTGATTAAGCAATGGAATAATTCCTTAATATTCTAGACTTAAACTAAAGTGCAATTCGGCAGGAATGCACGTGTTGTTTATTCCGTGAGAGACGCAAGTCAGCAGAATGGTCTTCTTATCTTGAAAGGTTCTGAGAAATAAAGTGTTGATTCGGCTTGAATGCACGTGTTGTTTATTTCATGGGAAACGCAAGTCAGCAGAATAAGCATCTTATCTGGAAGGTTCTCGGGTTTCATAGAAGGTTCTGGTTTCTTCTAAGTGTAGGCAGGATATTTTCATATAACAGCTCCCCTCTTTTTGAAAAAGTTGACGTTATACGGCAACTTTTATTAAGATGATTGATTGATCATTAATTTTGCATTGGGTTCGATTTCTTCTTCGATTTGATCTTCGATGTGTATGCTTGGCCTTCTTTTTGGTAAGATATTCGATAAATTCCTAATTCTTTGTAGATTAGGTTTTGGAAATGGTGGAAAGTCATTACCATTATCATTATCGTTATTGGTATTATTACCATTTCTTGTTCTTCGGCGTCTTCGACATTTGTTAATAATGTAAAGAATTACTAGTAGTACTATCAATGTTATTGTAATGATAGTAAAACAATCAATGTGTTTTTGAATGAATGGTTGATTGATCATTTTATCTAATTCTTCTGAATATTGGTTAAGATTATGTTGTGCAATATTCAGATCTTCGACGTTTATTTTGCTTAACTTTAATGGTTTTAGGCCTTGAATTTTGGGGATTGCAGGCATATCTTTACAACAAGTATATGGAATATTGATTATTGGTGAATTTATTTCTTCGAAGGCACTTTCTTGAAGTATGGTTTCAGAATGAATTCTCGTACTTCCAATAAAAGCATTGCATATTGATTTGAAACGAATTATACTATTGGTTTCAATTAATTTCGTAATGATTTCTTGATTCTTGCATTTAATATTGGTAGGTACTGGTTCCGATGTAGTAACTAGCCATTGATTTTCTTCTAGTGGTTGAATATTGTAGCCTTGTGCATAGAAGATGGTTGTTTGACATGTTTTCGGCAGCTGAGTTTGTTGCTTCAATAGTTGAGCTTCACAAATAGCATCACTGTCGATGGGATACGGAAGTACTTTGGAACAGAGCTTCGTTCTTCTTTCGATGATCTTGCAGTGGTCCACGTGGTGGAAGGTGACGAAAAACATTGAATCATCGTCACGCGCAATAAATTTATTAATTGTTGATATAGTATGGTGAAGACCTGTTCGATTATCTAATATTGGTATTGGGTAAAGTCTGTATAAAGTATAAGTCGAAGGGTCTATAAGAGGTATTTTAAGAACAAATACTATTTTTGATTCAGTTTGAAAAGCACTAAGTTCAATTAAATTAATGTATTGGGCTACCGTTGAGATTGATATTGGTAAAGGCAAATTATTTTTTTGTAATGAATGAGAAATCTTTTTCGATGAATCTACCAAATCCGATGGTTTTATTATTGAACCATGCAATATTTTTAAACGTGCAAAAGTTACTGCGTTTAACGCGTCATTTAATGAATCTTTAATAAAGGTGTAACTTTCCATAAGCGATTCGCATAAATCTAATGCTTTTATTTGTGCTTCTGCATAGGCAGCGTTATCAGAAATCGAAGTGACTAAATATTGAATTAATTTAATATCATGATTAAACGTTTCTTCATCAATTTTTAATTTTTGTAAAGTCGTATTAAAACTTTTAATAACAGAGGTTGTTACTGAAATTTGTTTTTGCAATAATTTTTCAATATTTTTCTCATCAGTCGATACTTTATTAATACAATCATTAAAGTATTCTCCGTCTGATGCATCTAAATTTCCTGTAATAGATTTCCAAATAGTTCCGATGCCATTAAATATTCCACGTTTTTGCCTATATGATTTTTCTTTTGTATCCGAGATAAGTTCTTCGTATTTAATATTAACGTAATTAGAAATTTGTTTTAAAAGGCTAACATGCGTTTTAATTTGCGATTTGAAATTTGCAATTTGATTATTATTGATTAAAAAGCGATCCATAAAGGTATCTAAAATTTTGTCATTATGCTCAATTGCTTTCTTAAAGGGTAAAAGATCTTTGTAAACAACAAGTGTCCATTCATTATTAGAAATTCTGATAAGGGATTCTTCATGATAAAATAGTCCTAGTGTATTATTTATTGGTAATATTGAATATTGACTGGAAACGATTGAGATTATTCTCATTAATCTAAAATAAAAGATTTTTATTTTATTCAAAGCACGGTTTTAACCTATCAAAATTAACTTTGGTTAATTGATTTGTTTGTGGGTTTTTAAGTGTTGCAGAATTACGATGTATTTCTAAAATTTCAAAAGGACCATTAAATAAATTTTCTGATTTTGATTTGATTTGTGATTCTTTAAGCCAAACTTTGTCTCCTACATTAAATTCAGGTAGATTCTTTCGTACGTGTTCGTCAAATCGTTCTTTCGATTTTTGTTTCGATTGATCCGTTCTATTTCTAGCTAATTTGTAAAAATAGTCCATTCTATTATTTAAATCGCGTACATATTTAGATATCAATTGTTCTTGATTATAAAGTTTTTCGGGGGGTCTACTTGATGTATGTCCGAAAACGAGTTCGTAAGGGGTAAATCCGTGTGTTTTGTTTTTTGTATTATTATAGCAAATTACTGCGTATGGAAGAACGCTAAAACAATGATCTTCAGGGTTTTCTTGTTTATTGATTCTAATCATTTCGCAAAGGGTTGCGTGAAATCGTTCTAGTGAACCGTTTGACTGTGGATGTGCTACGCTAGAAAATGTTAACTTAACATCGTATAGGGTACATAAATCTTTTAAAAGGGTATTATCAAATTCTTTGCCATAATCGCAATGTATTCGTAAGGGTACACCGAAATGTTGGAAAAATAGTAACTACTGTACTTGCTTTTTTATCACTCATTGCGTAAGCCTGTGTAAATTTTGTTAATTCATCCCGTACCGTTCACGCGTAATTTCTGGTGGGGTATTCGAAAATATCGATATTGATTCGTTCAAAAGGGGTACGTGGTGTTTCTGTTACAACGAAGGGTCTGCTTAGATTTTTACGAACAATTTTTACTTTTTGACAAGTTTCACATTTTTTTATGAAATCTTCTACGTTTTTTGTTAAACCACGCCAATTATATTTTTCTCTAATGCGTCTAACTGTTTCATTTATTCCACGGTGTAGGTTGCTTTTTCCTAAGTGATAATTTTCTAAAATTATTGGGATTTCATCTTCATCGGGGGTTGTTATTATATTTTGGCAAATTTTTAATTTTATGTCTTTATCAGAAAAGATGTAAGATAGCATCTCTAAAGTTGGTAAATCTAGATTGGTTTCGATGCAGTATGTTTTGTTAATTTCAAATTCATTTTGGTCTTTAAAAAGGCAATAAAATAAGTGTTGTGAACAATCATCATTATCGAATGGTAGGGCTATAATAAAATATTTACGTTCTTTAACTGTTTTGCTAGAAACAATATTAATTTTTAATTCTTCAAGGTGGAATTCTTCTTCAAAAATATCGTCAATGATTTTGAAATGTAAATCTTCCATTTTATTTTGTCGGAAAAAGGTTACTATTAATTTATTTGATTTATCTAATAATTGATCATTCGAGGTTTCGATTTTAGAATAATCAATTAGGGATCGCGTCTTGTAAAGTTCAACAAATCTGTTAAATTCATCTGTTATTTTTTGATCATCTTCTTCGTTAAAAATTGGTTCTTGGTCGTTATTTTCGTTGTTTGCAAAAATTTTAATGTTTGATTTAAAGTCTATACAGTCTTTGAAATGATTGATTTTTATTCGCGATAAAGCGTCTGCATTTTTATTGATTTTACTGGGTTTATGAATGATTTTAAAACTATATTCTTCTAATTTTAATCGCCAACGTGCTAATCTGCTACCGGGGTCTTTAATTGAAAGTAGCCAGGTTAGAGGTCTGTGATCGGTGACTATAGTGAATTTTCTACCAAAAAGGTAAGGTCGAAAGTGTTTTACGGACCATACTATTGCTAATAGTTCTCTTTCAATAGTGGAGTACTTAGTTTCTGCACTACAAAGGGTTCTCGATGCAAAAGCTATCGGAAGGTCTTTACCAATTGGACCTTGTGAAAGTACGGCTCCTATCGTAAATGCGCTCGCGTCTGTAGTTAAAATGAAGGGTTCTTCAAAATTTGGATAAATTAATATTGGATCAGAAATTAATGCATTTTTGAGTGTTTCAAAAGCTTCTTTACATTCTTTAGAAAAAATAAATTTTGTATCTTTTTGAAGAAGTTTTGTTAAGGGTTTTGAGATTTTCGCGAAGTTCGGTATGAATCTTCGATAATATCCGGCAAGTCCGAGAAATGATTTTACGTCACGAGGATTTTTTAATTCTGGAAAGTTTTGAATACATTTTACTTTAGTAGGGTTTGGTTTTACTCCATTTTCGGTAATTAAATGTCCGAGGTATGCTACTTCTTTTCGTAAAAACTCGCATTTGTCAGGTTGAATTTTTAAATTTGATTTTCGTAATCTTTGGAAAACTTCGGAAAGACGTGAAATGTGTTCATGAATTGTTGGTGAATAAACAATAATGTCGTCCATATAAACTAAACAACGTTCATTTAGAATGCCTAATAAAATGTTATCCATCACACGTTGAAATGTGGAGGGTGCATTTTTTAAACCAAATGGCATACGAACAAATTCGTAGTGTCCATTTTCGACAGAAAAGGCTGTTTTTTGAATATCTTTTTGATCAATTTCAATTTGGTGAAAACCGGATGCTAAATCAAGTGTTGTAAAATATTGACATTTACCTAACTGATCTAATAAATCTGAAATATTTGGAAGTGGATATTTATCGTCAACTGTTACTTCATTCAGTTTTCTATAATCGATTATTACTCTCCATTTTTGTTTGTTAGAGGCGTCAAGTTTTTTTGGGACTACCCAAACAGGTGATGACCACGGGGAAATTGATGGTCGGATTATTTTTTGATCGAGCATTTTATTAATTTGTGTTTTTACTTCCTCTTTGTGTATTTGAGGGTACCGATATGATTTAGTAAAAATTGGATGAGCATTGTTGGTTTCAATTGTATGTTTGATTTCATTAGTGAAGGTTAATTGATCTCCTTCGATATAGAAAATATCAGAAAATTCAAAACAAAGATTTGAAATTAGTTCTTTCTCTTCGTAATTTAGATGTTCTAGTCTTAATTGATTTTTAATAAGGTCGATTCTATCAATGAGTTCGTCTTCATTGGTATTAAAATTTAAAATATCGTGAACACTTGGTATGGGTTAGTTGTTGAAATTTATTGTTTTAGGAATAGCATTGGGATTTATTACTGACGTATAAAATTCGCCATTTTCGTTAATGTGGACTAGGGCGTTTGGTAATCTTACTTTTTCTATTTCTTGACTAATTAAAATTGCATCTGTGTTTTTTAAATTAGATTTTAATTTGAAAACTTGTTCGGTTCGCGGTTCTAGAGATATTTGATTTTGAAAATTATTTTGATTTATATTTATTCGCGGTTTTGGTATTGGTGGAGTTTTTTGATTTTGAATTAATCCTGGTTTAGGTATTGGTGGTATGTTTTGATTTATTTGATTTTGAATAATTTCGGGATTTTGTTCAAAAGTTTTTTCTGTAACTTGAATTAAAGGTATTGTTTTAAAATTGGTGCATAGCTGTTTCGAATTTAAGTCAATTACGCACTTGTAATGTTCAAGAAAATCGAGTCCTAATATTCCGTCAAATTCTATGTCTAAATTACAAATATAGACTTTTAGTGGATCGTCTTTAGCGAAAGAGATTAAAACTGATTGGGTAATTGGAATTTTTTCATCGGTTATTCCTTGTACTATTACATTTCGACTGTTTAAATACTGAAATTCCTGCGCCGGTGTCAATTAAAAGTTTAAATTTATTTGTTGCGTCATTAATATAAAAAAGATTTTTTGAGTTTAAGTTATGTAGATTGGTATTTACACGAATGTTTGTTCTGAGGTTTGATCGATTGACATGTGTTGGATTTTCGTAGTAGTTTGTTTAAATTGGGTATCTGTTTCTTGAATCGATTGGGGTGGATGGTTTTGATTGGAAGTAATTTGAAAATTTTGGGTCTCTGGTGGCAAAATTTGATTTTGGTTTTCAAAATTTTGATATACTCCGGGTTGATTAAAATTGTATTAACTTATGTCATTTAAATATTGTTCATCAAGATTATTTGAAAATTCTTGTGAATACGGATATTCATAAGATGGTTGATAGATTTCATTTTCGTAATGAAACTGATTTTCATACTGAAAATTTTCAAAATTTGGATCATAAGGATCATAGTTGTTAAAATTTTCAAAATTGGGATCATAGGGATTGTAGTTGTCAAAATTATTAAAATATTCATCAGAATAGTTCACTACATGTGCTCTATGTTGTGGGGAATTGTAATTTGGATTTCTTTGAATTACTGATGGTCTAAAATTATTTTGTTGGTTTTGGGGTACAAAATTTCTAGAGGTGCTTGGTTGATTTTGGGTAAAATTGGGTCTTTGAAAATTTTGGTTAAATTGTTGATTTTGATTTTGGGCAAAATTGGGCCTTTGAAAATTTTGGTTAAATTGTTGATTTTGATTTGTGTAGACCGGGGGTCTCTGTACAAAAGTACGGCATTCACTTGCGTGATGACCTAAACGATTACATTTAAAACATTTTTGTGGTTGAGAATCTGTTCTTCGCGATTGAAAATTATTTTGTCTATTTTGTATGGGATTATTTGAAACATTGGGTCGGTTTGGAGTTTTTTGTGTTTCAAAATATGAAAGTTGTAGTTCGCGTCTTATTCTTACTTGTGCTTCAAGTAAATCTTTAGGATTGCTAGCACGGACAATATGACCTATGCGCGATTCTAATCCTGTTAAAAGCGTATTTAATTCCATAGAATCTATAATTTGGATTTGTGCATCTTTTTGAAGCATATTTAAATTTGATTTTTGAATACAAGCGTGCATTTTTGAATTCATAACTTGTAATCTATTGAAAAACATTAAAGGTGATTCGTTTGTTTGTTGTTTGAGTCTTTGTAGATCTTCAATTAATGAAGAAAGGTCTCGCGTATCTCCATAATATGTTGTTAATAATTGTTTAATTTGAATCCAAGAAAGAGGATTTCGAGAGTTTACTAATTGTGCGGCTTTTCCTTTTAATTTATTTTTAATGTGTATGACCAATAAATCGCGTTGATCTCCGATGGCCATGTTATAAGCACAATCGCAAGCATTGATAAAAGTTCCTAAAAATATTTGATCTCCATCGTATTCAGGGATTATTGAGAAAATTTCCGATAAACGATAAGGTTCAACCTCAACTATAGGTTGGTTTGCTGGTACGTTTGCTGGTTGGTTATTACGAGGTTCAGTCATTTTTGATGGTTTTTGATTTCTCGTATTTTAAAATTTAAATTAAACTTTTTTTTTTTAGATTTTGTTTCTTAAAACTAAATTTTATTTCTGACTTCTTTTAATTGAAAAAAAAAAAATTTCTTAAAATTCAAAATTGTAAAAGTCAGTGTTAGAAAATCGAACAGATTTTTCAAAATATCAACTTATTTGAAAAAAAAAATAAAACGTGATGATTCAATTGTCTTACTCACAAAAGCTTTAGCTGGACCATTTGTCTCCACGTGTTCGGCTACCAGGGGCTTCACTAGGTGTTCCTTCCGTATCCGTTGGTTGCGAGGACGCTTGGTTCGTTGCTGTCTAGCTTCTTGGTTGCTTATGTAACTTCTTTGTTGCTTGTGTAACTTCTTGGTTGCTGTAGATTCTTGATAGCTTAAAGAGCTGGAGCTTCACCACTCGCGAATTAGAATACTCGTGTTTTCGCGTGTGTTAAACTATCCGTACGACTGCGCCAAATGTTATACTTTAAATTTTACTTTTAACTTTTTAAAAAACTTTATTTTGATTAAATACAATATAGGACTTAAACGTTATAATTGAACGTGTACTTAAGAACGATTCTAAAGAGAATAATTTAACATTACAATGATTTGAGTTTATATAAAGAAAATGTGCTGATTAAGCAATGGAATAATTCCTTAATATTCTAGACTTAAACTAAAGTGCAATTCGGCAGGAATGCACGTGTTGTTTATTCCGTGAGAGACGCAAGTCAGCAGAATGGTCTTCTTATCCTGAAAGGTTCTGAGAAATAAAGTGTTGATTCGGCTTGAATGCACGTGTTGTTTATTTCATGGGAAACGCAAGTCAGCACAATAAGCTTCTTATCTGGAAGGTTCTCGGGTTTCATAGAAGGTTCTGGTTTCTTTTAAGTGTAGGCAGGATATTTTCATATAACATAAATATTGATTGAATTTGCATACAGAAAAAATTATGCTTAAGCCCTCTTTTTCTACTTGGCTATATTTTTGTTCGCAATCAGATAAGGTACGTGATGCATAGGCTATCTGTTTTTCTGATCCATCGGAGTAAATATGCGAAATGACCCCCCCAATTCCATAATCGCTAGCATCTACGCTTAGTTGCACCGGCAAGTCCGGGTTATAATGCACTAAAATTGGCGCCGAGGTTAGACTCGCGGCTACAGACTAAAATGCACTCTGGCTCCTTCGATTTCGAGGTTATGTTTTAATGTTTTGTTTTTGTTCAAATAGCCTGGGACTGTTTAAAGTTTGAAGTCCCTTCCAGTTTTAAAAATTAGTCCGTGTTTTATATTTGTCGTGTAGTTAGTTCGGTCAAGTTTATTTTGTGTTATTGTTTCAATTCATATAAAAATACATCGACCTAAAAATATGGAATGTACCGAGTGCACTCAAGAGATCAGTTTTTCTTCCAAGTCTAATTTAAGAGCTCATTTAAAAAAATTTCATCCAGGTAAATTTTTGACCCTGATGCTTTTTATTATTTATTATTATCACACATATACCATACTATAGTAGTGTGAGCTATAATGATCCTAATTTTTTCGAGAAAAAAAAAGTTGCTCCGATGTCAAAATTTTTTATATATCTTTGCGTTTCAGATGATTTTGAAACTTTTTTGTTGCGCTATCAGTCTGTCCGTCTGTCTGTAAGGACCAACGCGCATAGCTCAAAAACTGCTTGCCCGATTTCAATGAAATTTGGTACCTAGGCTGGGTCTTGGATCGAGATGGTCCCATTTGAAAATGAACAAAATCCACCAAACACAAGTCAAATAAAAGGGTGGGGGTAGACTTCAAAAATTAGAGTTTAACTGAAAATATAAACGAAAGGTAATTGTGTCTGGCGTTAAACAAAATACATTTTAGGTAAAAAAAGGGGGGGGGATAGATTTCAAAAAATAGAGTTTAATTTAAAACATGGCTTATTATGTGGTATCAAACGAAAGGTAATTTAGTCTGGAATTGAGCCTAAGCCAGAAGAGACAATTGTAATAGCAAATCAATTGTTACATTCTTGATTCCTAAAAATAATAAAAACCTAATAGAGTAAATACTTAGAAGAATAATTTATTTTTGCATCTGCCCACTTGTTATTTTTGTGTTTCCCAAAATCTTTTTTTGAGTTCAGCTAATAGCTTAAACATTTCACATTTTGTTTATTTTTGTTTTATATCGAATCTTCATTATAAATGTGATTTAATTACATAGTACCAAATTTTCCATAAATCCTAAACCTCAAAAAGATTTAGCCTGGATTCCTTTAATTCGGAGCCTAAGCCACTTTTGTCTTCATTTTTGGGTACCGTAATGATACTTGGTACGAATATAGTACAACACTGTATTATTATTTTATTGGCTGAACTGAATACCGGGTGTCCCATTTAAAAAAATGTGGTTTTTTTAACATAACTCACCTACTCGTCATTTGATTTTCTTTTCGTTCATCACCATCGTAATCAGAGAAAAAAATACCACAACTTTGTCTATTGAACCGACCCTGTAGCTCTAATATTAACGAAGTAAGTAATAGTGGCGACTTAACTCTTAACACCCTGCACATTATAATTCAAAAATTCCAGAAACTTCATTTTTACTTAATTTATCAAATTTTATTAAGTTAGGTTTGATTAGGTGTTTTTAATATTCTCTCACGTAGATCTCAGAACAGGTACATTTCAGGTGTCAATTTTTGATATATCATGTAAACAGTTTGACGTTTTGACTTAATTTATATCTGTCCTCGTTCCTTTTGCTCCCACCCCTGAAAAAAAACCGTTTTCAAAACTTTACTTTTTGTAAATTTTTTGGATTTACAAGCTATAAGGTGAAACAAACAAAAAACTGTACGCGAAATGAGTTTCATATTTAATTTATAAATTTTTTCTTGCCCACCTCAAGTACGCCCCTGTATCTGGGCCCTGCACTGGGTTCCATCGGAGCACCTCTTCTAAATTGGCATCTCTAGGTGTCTACTACCTCTGTACCAAATTTTATTACGGTACGGAAAAATGCAGACAAACCCCAAAATTTCCCTCTTAGGCCCCGAACTACTACGAATTTTAAAAATATACGTTCAAATTAACCCGCGAAATCGAAGGAGCTAGAGTGCATTTTAGGCTGTAGCCGCGAGTCGAGGTTAGCAGTTGTTTTACTTTTGAAAACGCTTCCTCGCAGTCGCGCGACCATTCCCACTCAACATCGTTTTTTAAAAGGCTGTAGATCGGGTGTAAGACTGATGCCAAATTGGGCACAAAAGATCCGTAATAATTAATTAGTCCTAAGAAACTTTTTAATTGTGTAACGTTTTGAGGCAAGGGTGCTTCTTGTATACTTTTTATTTTGTCGACAGAAGTATGCAGGCCCACCGAGTCAATTTGTTACTTAGTTTACTTTACTTAATTTGGCGGGAATGCTGGCGATTCCAAATGGGGTCCTATTATACTGATACAAACCCTTATGTGTCGAAATCGTCTTTTGAGGCATCGTCCAAGCGCACGTGCTGATAGGCACTGGAGAGATCTAACTTTGTAAAATGTTTACACCCTTGTAACTTGACAAAAAGTTCATTTATCGTGGTAGCGGATATTGGTCAATTTCAATATAAGGGTTGAGGGTGACTTTAAAATCCCCACATAAGCGAACTGAACCATCTTTTCTAAAACTAGCACTATGGGAGTGCCCCAGGCACTATAATTAACGGGTGTTATAACCCCTAATTTTTCCAAACGGTCCAGCTCCGTTTCTACGTTCTTTTTAATTGGAAAAGGTAAGGGCCGGGCCCTAAAAAACTTTGGGGTTATATTCTCTGATTTAACCTTAATCAAAATACACTCTTTTGTAAAGGCACCTAACCCTGGGGAAAAAACAAAATTATGTTAGGGCGAATTCATAAAATTAAGAAATGAAATATTTAGTTGAAACACATTGTAAAAATCGCGCCCTAATATGGGGTCCAGTAGCGTTTTTAATTACAAAAATGTCTAAATCGTTTATTTTATCATTAAAACTTTACTTTATCATTAAAACTTACTAAACATTTTATGTATCCTAATGATCGGGCAGCAAAACGCTATTTTCGTCAATTTTTGGGGGATTTTGATAAACATTGGCACGTTTATACACTAACCCACGAAAAGTAAAAAACTAAAAATTTTTTGGTCGGTATGTCTCTCTAAGCTGCATATCAGTGCCCTGAATTTTCTGGTTTGCACCTTTCCACTTTTTTCAAAATATCTCAAAATGAAAAACGAACTAAATTTTTATTATCACGGTTTTCGTTAGGCAACACCTGTCTCTATGGGCCTGTGTCGCTTAAATTTTAGAAATATTTATCGAATTAAACAAAAATTATGTCAAAGTCAAGACTTTACCAAAGTAGCGATTTTTTTAAAACTTGAATTTTTGGACCCTGTCAAGAAATTTCTGAGGCGGATTTTATCTGACATACTTTTTTTTCTCCCTTTTGAGTCTCGCTATACTAAACTTTTAAAAATATTGCAGGGAAAATCTGTAGCAGAACCACAAATACCCAGCTGTCGCGTTTTTCGCAAAATTCAAAAACTTTGGACTGCTGATACAAATGAATTTTTTAAAACTTTATTTAAAAAAAACATAAAAGAGTATTTACTGGTTCTAATAAAAAACTAAATAAAAAATTTAGACCTTTACACAAAAAATTATAAATATAATCCAAAATATTCAAAAATTTACCGCAAACATGGAAAAGTCACTGGCTCAAAATATCGGTTTTTTAAGCAAAAATCACACGTTTGGAGATAAACGGCTGGGGATTTTTTAGTTAATTTTAGGTCCCCCGAAAATCTTTCTTCTACTATAGACAGGCTTTTAGGTGGTGTGATTCTTTTTTCAAAATATACGTGGTAAGTGGTAGCAAAAAAGCGTTTCAAGTTGGATATTTTTCAGTTTTTTTAAAAACTATCCAAATCGTATACTGGTCGGTCAGTTAGCCGCCATTTTCGTCAATTTTTGGGGGATTTTCATAAAAATTGACAAATTTGTAAATTGACCTTGGAGAAGTAAAAAATAAAAAAAAGTTGGTTGCTACTCCACTCTAAGCTAACGTTTCAGTGCCCTTAACTATCATTCTTGCACCTTCTCACTTTTATCAAAATAACTCAAAATCAAAACGAGACAAAAAAATTTTTGTTACGGTTTTAATTAGGTAAGACCTGTCTCTATCGGCCCGTCCAACAAAACTTTTAGAAATATTGTTTTTTTATAAGAAAAATAATTTCAAGTTAAAAAATTTGCCAAAGTAGTGATCTTTTTAAAACTAATTTTTTTAACTTTGTCAGAAAATTTTTAATGAGGATTTTATCTGACGTACTTTTTTTCCCCTTTTAAGTCTGCCTATAATTTTCTTCCTAAGATATTAAAAAATATTGCAGGAAAAATCTGTAACAGAATCACAAATAACAAGCAGTTGCGTTATTCGCAAAATTCAAAGATTTCAGAATACTTATACATAACCAATTTTTATACTTTATTTGACCATAATTTAAAAGCGCATTTACCGTTTAAAAAAAAACTAAATATCAAATTCACCTGCATAAAAAAATATCCAAAATGTTCAAAAATCTACCACAAACATGAAATAATCGCTGGGTCAAAATAACGGTTGACTAAGCAAAAATTACGCGTTTGGAGATAAACCGCTGGGGATTTTTTGGATTGTGTTTATTTTTGGGTTCCCAAAAATATTTAGTTTACTACAGACAAGTTTTAAAACGATATAATTTTTTTAAAAGTATACTTGGTAAGTGAGAGCAAAAAAGCATTTAAGTTTGGATATCTTTTAGTTTTTATCACTAAAAAAATACTCTGCCAATATATGAGCACCTAAGCTTTAGGTACTATAGTTATAGTGTACGTGTGAGCTAATATAACTAAAAACTATATTATATATATATTTTAGTCACCTCCAGACTCAATTACCTTTGATACCACACAAGCCATGTCTTGACTTAAACTCTAATTTTTGAAATCTACCCCTACCCTTTTAAAAAAAAAACAAAAATGTATTTTGTTTAACTCTAGACTCAATTACGTTTCATTTGATATCACACACGTTATATTTTTACATAAACTCTAATTTTTGAAATCTACCCCCACCCTTTAATTTAGCTTGTGTTCGGTGGATTTTGTTCATATACATGGGTTCATCTCGACCCAAGACCCAGCCTAGGTACCAAATTTCATTCAAATCGGGCAGGTGGTTTTTGAGTTATGCGCGTTGGTCATTACAGACATACAGACAGACAGACAAACAGACGGTGCGACAAAAAAATTTGAAAATCATCTGAAACGCAAAGATTTATAAAATTTTTTGAAATCGGATCAACTTTTTTTTCTCGGAAAAATTAGGATCACCATAGCTCACACTACTATTATAGTATAGTAGTAGTGTGAGCTAATATCGAAGCCATTTATTAAAAACCTACCTATTTTATTTCTTTTGTTTTTAAAAATATGGAAACACAATATCTTTCAAAACATTAAGCTTGTTTAGTACGTAGAATAAAATAAAATAATTACCTCCGTTTTAAAATCAACCGGGTCTTTTTCGTAGGCTAGAAAACGCAGTATCTCATAAATTTTTCTTAATTTCGGCTTGTAAAAAATAAAAATAGTGTTAGAACCAAATGCTTCTTTTCTTATAACTTTTAAGCATCGGTATTTCGATAGGCTTGCTTGTATTTGTAGGAGTATCTGTCATAATTGCAGGAAATTTTATGTATAATTTTATATTAAAAACGCAAAATTTTTAAATTGTGGTCAAATAAAGTTTAAAAAAGTGGTTATGTATGAATAGTTCAAAATTCTTGAATTTTGCGGATAACGCACTTTATATTTTTGATCCTGCTACAGATTTTTCCTGTAATATTTTTAAATATTTTTAAAAGCAAACTATAGGCAGAGTTAAAAAAAAAAGTATGTCAGATGAAAACCTCAACAGAAATTTCTTGACGGAGTTAAAAAATTCAAGTTTGAAAAAATCACTAGTTTGGAAAACTAACTTTTGTTTTCTTGAAATAAAAAAATATTTCTAATAGTTGTGTTAGGCGGACCGAGAGAGACATGTCCCTCCCACATAATTAAAACCGTAATAAAAAATATTTTGACTCTTTTCGATTGTGGGTTATTTTGATAAAAGTAAGAAGGTGCAAACTGAAAAGTTAAGGGCACTGAAACGCAGCTTAGATTGGACTACCAACCAACTTTTTTTTACTTCTCCTAAGTCAATGTAGAAACCTGCTAATTTTTATGAAAGTCCCGCAAAAATTGACAAAAATGGCGAACTGACCGACCAGTATACAATTTGGATATTTTTTAAAAAAACTGAAAAATATCCAAATATAAACGCTTTTTTGCTACCATTTAGCATGTATATATTTTTTTAAAATTTACACCGTTTGGAAACTTGTCTATATTAAAACAAAATATTTCAGGGGACCCAAAATTAAACGCAAAATAAGAAATCCCCAGCCGTTTATTCTTCAAACATGTCATTTTTATTTAAAAACCCATTATTTTGAACCAGTGCTTTTGCCACGTTTGCGGTAAATTTTTTCATATTTTGAATCATATATATCTTTTTTTCTTAGGAAGTAAATTTTGCATTTAGTTCTCTATTAGAACCACTAAATAGTCTTTTGAGTTTTGTTCAAATAATGTTTCAAAAAAGTGATTTGTATAAATAGTCTCTAAATTTTGCGAAAAACGCGACAGCTTGGTATAGGTGATTTTGCTACAGATTTTTCCTGCAATATTTTTTAATATTTTAAAAAGTTTAGTACAGCGAGACTTAAAAGGAAAAAAAAAGTATGTCAGATAAAATTCGCCTCAAAAATTTCTTGACAGGGTCTAAAAATTCAAGTTCTAGAAAAATCTCTACTTTGGTAAATTTGTCAAAGTTTTGAATTTGACATTATTTTTCCTGAAATCGATAAATATTTCTAGAACTTATATATATATATATATATATATATATATATATATATATATGGTACATAGGCCTATAGAAATTCTGTTTTAAACGGCTTAACTAACTATTACAACTCCTTTTTTATTCAATTTACTTTCACGGATAAATTAAAAAATATTCAAAATTCTGTCATATCCATCATTGCAAACCAAAAAATATACAAATTAATATAAACTATTAAATTTATTAGCATTCCAAAAACTGTATTTTTGACACTTCCCTTTTATTTGTTTATCGGATCTATGTGTAGAATTTTTGACAGTAAGTAAACCATTTCCCAACAAAAATTGTATTTAGGACTTTCAAGCTATGTAACATATCTGAGATCACACGCCTTAAAATGAGTATTTCAAAAAAAAACAGCCCGTTTTTCTATAATGAAAGTATAAAGGTACGGTTTTTTATATAAAGACAGTACGTTGCCACCATTAATCTTGTCTTACAAACTTTTGCAACGTTTTAAAGTTGTAATATTTCCTAAAGTGTCCCTAAATAAAAGTAAAACGTTGTTACCTTGTATGTAATATATAAATTTAGTCAGATAAAGCTAATACATTGCTTATAGTTTAGGGTAGATATACGCCATACGTTATCACCTCAATAAAACCGGCAACAGTGCCTGAGGTGGCAAGACATAGCACATATCCAAAGGTTGTATATTGGCCTGAGGTCCGAACGTATTCCACGTATTTATCAAATATTTAAAAAAAAATCTTTACCCCTCTTTTGAAATTCTGGTAAAGGAAGTTCCCCTCATCTCATATATGTACCTATATATGTGGTAACACCAGTAGAAATAGGTGAGGTCAGGTCGTCATATCCTTAACGCTGAGGTGACAACGGCGCGTGCATCAATATATTTATGTTATAACCTATTGACCTAATTAAAAAAAAAATTAATGTATCCTATAAAAAAATTTCAAGCCATGCTTGATGAACAAAAAAAATTTGTAAGATTATGTTATAACATAAGTAAAATACCTTGTTTCTCGACAAATGCTCGAACAAAAGAGAGCATTTTTTGTCAAATTCCTCTCAATTTCCCAAACTGCATAGTAATCACTGACCAATTAGATTTCCTAAAATCCCAAAATCTTCATTCTCCAGAAAATCAATAACACAAATCCGTAGTCATTAATAAGACTAAAACTGACTAAATAATTTTGAGTCACTTTATTTAAATTACAAAAAACTTATGTTTATTGTTTTATAGGTAAATAAATTTGTAAACAATCTTAGAGTCTTCGCAAAACAAAGCTCTTTAGGCTAAAATACAACACTGCCAATTACGCAACGTCTGTCGTACAAGTTGAGCAACCAGAAAAATCTTTCTATCCCTGTTTTACCCCAATGACAAAAAAGGGACAGACAACTCACTCGATCCTATTCCAAAACTGAAACGAATTCAAAATGAACCTCTCCCAGCAGTTAGTTCGCTGCATAAAATCAATAATCTCGACCTTAACCAGACTACGGACAGGTAGTGTGCAAGTCACCGGTTTATTTTCAAAATATTCTAATTAAACTCTCTCACGTAAGATGTCGCTAGAGGTTATTTTTTTAAAGCAAATATTTCAATTCACAGCAAAAACGCGTTACGAAAAAAATTTAATTTTATTAACCCAGCTGTCGCGTTTTTCGCAAAATTCAAAGATTTTAGACTGCTTATACAAAACAATTTTTTAAAATCTTATTTGACTAAAACTTAAAAGACTTTTTACCGGCTCTTATAGAGAACTAAATTCTAGAATTCATTTTTTTAAAGAGAATTATAAATATAATCCAAAATATTTAAAAATTTACCACAAACATGAAAAAGGTAATTCGTTCAAAATAATGGTTTTTTACGCAAAAATTACACTTTTGGAGTTAAACGGCTGGGGATTTTGTATTCTACGTTTAATTTTGGGTCCCCCGAAAACCTTTCTTCTACTATAGACAGGCTTTTAAGCTTTTTTTAAATATTCTTGGTAAGTGGTAGCAAAAAAGCGTTTAAAGCTGATATTTTTCAGTTTTTATTAATAGATATTCAAATCGGATACTGGTCGGGCATTAAACCGCCATTTTCGTCAGTTTTTGGGTGATTTTGACAACAATTGGCATGATTGTAGACCGACTCAAGCAAAGTAAATACTATAAAAAAAAAGTGCTTGGCACTCCACTATAAGTTGCGTATCAGTGCCCTTAACTTTCTGTTTTGCACATTTCCACTTTTTTCAAAATATCTCAAAATCAAAAAAGTCAATCACTTTTTTATTGCATTTTTGATAAGGTAAGACCTATTTCTATAGGCCTATGTACCATATATATATATATATATATATATATATATATATATGGTACATAGGCCTATAGAAATAGGTCTTACCTTATCAAAAATGCAATAAAAAAGTGATTGACTTTTTTGATTTTGAGATATTTTGAAAAAAGTGGAAATGTGCAAAACAGAAAGTTAAATTCTAAAATTTAGTTCTCTATAAGAGCCGGTAAAAAGTCTTTTAAGTTTTAGTCAAATAAGATTTTAAAAAATTGTTTTGTATAAGCAGTCTAAAATCTTTGAATTTTGCGAAAAACGCGACAGCTGGGTTAATAAAATTAAATTTTTTTCGTAACGCGTTTTTGCTGTGAATTGAAATATTTGCTTTAAAAAAATAACCTCTAGCGACATCTTACGTGAGAGAGTTTAATTAGAATATTTTGAAAATAAACCGGTGACTTGCACACTACCTGTCCGTAGTCTGGTTAAGGTCGAGATTATTGATTTTATGCAGCGAACTAACTGCTGGGAGAGGTTCATTTTGAATTCGTTTCAGTTTTGGAATAGGATCGAGTGAGTTGTCTGTCCCTTTTTTGTCATTGGGGTAAAACAGGGATAGAAAGATTTTTCTGGTTGCTCAACTTGTACGACAGACGTTGCGTAATTGGCAGTGTTGTATTTTAGCCTAAAGAGCTTTGTTTTGCGAAGACTCTAAGATTGTTTACAAATTTATTTACCTATAAAACAATAAACATAAGTTTTTTGTAATTTAAATAAAGTGACTCAAAATTATTTAGTCAGTTTTAGTCTTATTAATGACTACGGATTTGTGTTATTGATTTTCTGGAGAATGAAGATTTTGGGATTTTAGGAAATCTAATTGGTCAGTGATTACTATGCAGTTTGGGAAATTGAGAGGAATTTGACAAAAAATGCTCTCTTTTGTTCGAGCATTTGTCGAGAAACAAGGTATTTTACTTATGTTATAACATAATCTTACAAATTTTTTTTGTTCATCAAGCATGGCTTGAAATTTTTTTTATAGGATACATTAATTTTTTTTTTAATTAGGTCAATAGGTTATAACATAAATATATTGATGCACGCGCCGTTGTCACCTCAGCGTTAAGGATATGACGACCTGACCTCACCTATTTCTACTGGTGTTACCACATATATAGGTACATATATGAGATGAGGGGAACTTCCTTTACCAGAATTTCAAAAGAGGGGTAAAGATTTTTTTTTAAATATTTGATAAATACGTGGAATACGTTCGGACCTCAGGCCAATATACAACCTTTGGATATGTGCTATGTCTTGCCACCTCAGGCACTGTTGCCGGTTTTATTGAGGTGATAACGTATGGCGTATATCTACCCTAAACTATAAGCAATGTATTAGCTTTATCTGACTAAATTTATATATTACATACAAGGTAACAACGTTTTACTTTTATTTAGGGACACTTTAGGAAATATTACAACTTTAAAACGTTGCAAAAGTTTGTAAGACAAGATTAATGGTGGCAACGTACTGTCTTTATATAAAAAACCGTACCTTTATACTTTCATTATAGAAAAACGGGCTGTTTTTTTTTGAAATACTCATTTTAAGGCGTGTGATCTCAGATATGTTACATAGCTTGAAAGTCCTAAATACAATTTTTGTTGGGAAATGGTTTACTTACTGTCAAAAATTCTACACATAGATCCGATAAACAAATAAAAGGGAAGTGTCAAAAATACAGTTTTTGGAATGCTAATAAATTTAATAGTTTATATTAATTTGTATATTTTTTGGTTTGCAATGATGGATATGACAGAATTTTGAATATTTTTTAATTTATCCGTGAAAGTAAATTGAATAAAAAAGGAGTTGTAATAGTTAGTTAAGCCGTTTAAAACAGAAAAAAATATATGCAAGATATTGTGTTTGCCCACGCCACAGCCCAACGCGCATATTATAAATCTAGTAATAACCACCAGCAACCAAAAGGCTCAAATATCACGTGATGTCGTCAGAATTTGTAAATTACATTCTTTATCATTTAATTTCCAAGAAAGTCATAATTAAATTCGCTATATTGCAAATGCATCACCCTGTATATACAGCTTATTATTAATATTTTCCTGCACCTTGTGAGAGGTTAATGTAATGAAGAATTTGCATAGTTTCCTATAGTTTTCCTGCTTTGCAAAATTGCCAAATCTTGACAGCAACTTTATTCAGTTTATAGTATTTGTAGTTACATATTTTTTCAAAACGAATTTCTCTGAGTTCGTTTTAGGTTATTTAAATTTGTACCAAAGTATTAAATTCCTATTTAAGTATACTAATAATTTCCGAGTTGGCCCAGGATTACTTATACGTAATCCTGGTTTAACTCGTATTATTAGTGCACTCCAACAATAATTTAAAACCAATATAACTCAAAAACGACCTATAGTTCAAAAGATAATATGAAAAATGTTATGCAACTTTACATTATCCCCTGAAAAATGCCACGGAAACATAAAAATTGACTGTATTTAAATGCAATTTTCTGAAATAAAATAAACAGATCCATGACGGATCTGATACCTTTCTAGCTAGCCTATTATTAACACTTCCCGTTTTCAGTTTTTTTGTACATATCTCAGAAACGAAGGCTTTTATGAAGTTTCAAGTTATTACACAAATTATTAAGATAAAAGTGCTCCATTATATTTCCAAAGCCGTATATTGTTAAGAGGCTCCGTTAAAAAGTTCGCATTTAAAAAAAAAATTATTTGTCAAAAAACTATCAAGCATTAGTGGATTTGGACCAAAATCTATTCAGCTCGTTACAATGTCAAACACTATTTCACCTAAACATTTCATGAAAATGGGTTCAGCGGTTTAGGAGCTGTCGTGTTACGGACAGAGATACACGCAGACAGACGTCACAACGATATTGCTCAGATAGCTTCAAACACACCCAAATAACGCAGTTTCGGCGTTATCTCAATTTTTTTTTCTAAAAAAAAATCTATTTTCAAAACCACTTGCTTTGCTGCGATTTTCACTATTGTTTTGTCGCTTAAAAGCAAAGCTTTATAGGAGTAAGTTTTTTTCTTCTCTTGAAATAGCTGAATTCCTCCAAAGACATTGAATATAAGTTACGGCCAGGGACGTAGCTGCTATAGTGGTTCTTCTTATTGAAGGAAAAAGCTAAATAGCGCGTGACAAAATATCGCAAATTAAATCAAAGTGATTTTTCTGTTTATGCTAGCGTGACCAGGTTAAAAACACTAAAAACGCGCATTTTTGTCCGATTAATTTAACGTTAATTCTTTTTCCTGGCATTATCAATATTTTAAATTAGTCAAGTGTTTTAAGAATTGGCTATGTTGGCGCAAATTAAGTAAAAAAGTCGCATTCTTATTCTTTCAAATTCGAATAAAACCCTAGTAATATGACATTTGTTTTTTTTTTGCTAAATCCGTTTTGGTTTAAACTTACGGGGGTATTTTTAAGTAAAAAACTGGAAATAGTAAAGTATCTTTTTAACATGTTTGTTGACTCATTTTTTTAATTTAAAATTGGCTAAGTAAGTTAGTCAAAGATTTATCATTATTAAAAACCGGATTTTCTTAATAAAAATTTTTTTCAAATCCGAGGCGTTTTTAAAAGTTTTTAAGTTGACACACATATCTATAAAAAGTTCTTTGCCACCACAAAAAGAATTACTTATAAATTGCTGCCCTTCATAGCTAGACAACGGTAAATGTTGGCTTCAATTTTCTTTTATTTATAACACTTTTTTTGGACATCGTATTTTATAGTCGAAGCAAATTAGGCGTAAAAATGACGACTAGATGAACAAATTTATAAGGATTTGACATTTTGGTTGTGAACTCCTAGTAGGAAACCTAAGGTGCAAAACTGAGGAAAAAATGTCAAAAATAATAACCAAAAAATAGAAAATCAATGTCAGGCTTTGCTTCCTATAAAGCTTGCATTTACGATAGGTGTCCTTAAGGAAACCCCCTCTACCCTAGGATTAACCTCCTCACCGAACTGAACCTCACGACGATTTTCTGCGTTTATCTCACAAACCGTAACTTTTTATATTCTTCATCAAATTTCTTATATATGATTCAAGTTTTAAGATTTATTCCACACATTTTAAATGTAAATACAGAAATTCTAACATTTTTATAATAAATTTTTAATTCTTTTTTTAGTGCTGAAAGCGAAAAATTTAATCCTGTAGTGCTTTACCTACAAACAAAAGATAGAATACAATAAAAAAATTAAGTAACTAAAAATAGCTTATTAAAATTTTAAAAACTTTAAGAACATTGACTAAGTAACTACTGTTTATTACTTAATTTTTAAACTAATAATTTTAATTATAGTACTAAACTTTTCCTGTCAAAAACAAACTCTTTACATATACTATAAATAAAGAAATAAAGCTTTATTATTTTTTACAGACACACACACACACACACATGCATTCACATAAACCCATATGCTATAGGTATAGGTACAGGTCAAATTACTTTGATAACTAGTGGACAGTGGTTTAATTATATAATAGATTCTTATGTACAGTAGGTCCGTAAAGTCTGGAATCACCCATTATTGCTGATTTAGAGACCGTTGATTGGATGACATGTTTGTTATTAAATAAATGACGTACTTCATGATTACTTTTAACTCTATTTGACCAATCAGGGTGCTAAAAAAACTTATTTCATACAAATGTATTTTATTAAGTGTTTAGGTATGGAGAGACCTTAACAAAAATGTACCACATTTGTAATGACCTATCAAAGTCAAATGTGAAAAAATATACCGGGTGTCCTATTTAAAGAAACATAAGTTTATGTCATAGCTTTTTCTGGAACATCCTGTATAATTAACCATAACCTTTTCTAACTCGTATTTTAAATCTTTATTTGATATCCAAGCTTTTTTCTAAAAAGCTTGCAACTTTTTTTAAAAATTCGTGATTGTACACTTTACGGACACACTGTATAAGTAGGCATAATAAAGGGTTTTAAAAAATAGAAAGATTAAAATCGGAAAATACAAACTCTTTTGATTTTTTGACAAATGATTTAAAACATAGCATCTTTATTGCTTTAGGAAGTTCATTATAAATCTTTGCCCCAAGCAAAATAAACATCCTTTGTGTATGGGATAGGTTTGATCAAAACATAAAATAATACGGATTTTTTTTGTGATCTTTAAAAATAGCCCCATAATTGGGACGTCAATGGAGTTTTCTACAATAAACTTTATTATGCATTTTCTCTAAAGTACTTAGTATTTAGAAAATTGGATAAAACCTAATAATTTCAGTTTATTTTGCTTATAATATAGAAAGAAATATATGGAGGGGATATCTTTAACACTTTGTGGTTTGTATCCTAGCAAGAATATTACACATGCAACTAATTGATACTTTTTGTAGAATATATATCAATCTTTGTTTAATGTCATTACAATCATTCTCAAAAATGTGTCGTTTTTAAGTTAAAGGCCACCAAAAAAAGGAAATTGTGCAAATTCAAAAATAACGACAAAATGGTTGATATCATACCTCGAAATCTATTACTCTAACAAAAACACTTTTTAGCATTTTCGTATAAAATTTAGTTTCAAACTCTTTTACAAACACCAAGGGATTTTAGAAAAACAGAATTTGTGCGCCATTTTTTAAAAAAAACTTCCTTGAATATTATGGACAGTCAACCCTATAATTGTTCCAAGTTTCGGACCTTTTGCACCAAAACCGCATTTTATGTCTCTAATGATTAAACTACTTAACTAATTTTAAGTCTAAAGCCCATAGCACAGGGTTGAATAGCTGTCGCAAATACTTAATGTATTACAAAAGCAATCAATCAACTGTCCAAAACTACCAGAATAATCAAAGAAATGTAGGAAGACTAACAAAATTAGTTCAATTATTTCAATAAGATAAAAAATACAATAATAATCGTCTACAAAGCCCTTTCTAAAATATCAGACCCGAGACGTTTCCAAGAATTCGATTAAACATTCCAAGGGTAAAAAGCAGGTAATATCTGAAATTACAAACAAAGAAACCCGTCTCTAAAATCTAAACCACAAGGTTGCCAAATTTCTGAGGTCGGTGCGACGCGGTCTTAACACGCAAAATACCTTTTATACCACCGAGGTGACTTAGTAGACCGTTTAGTTCCAGTAAAAGCCCCGCTAGCGCCACCGTAGATACGTGAACTACACGGCCAAAAAGTAGCTATATATACCATTTTGTGACCTCAGAACAAAATTTTGCACACAGCTTGTTGAGTGTGTCAGGAGTCATCCCTGAAATTTTTATTGAAAAACGTTGACATCTCAAAAAAGTGAGGTGACAACGTTATATATGAGGTGACAGCGTAGTTTATATACTTTATTTTGAGGTGGCTACGTACCCTTTATCAATATATATATATATATATATATATATATATATATACTCGACCGATATATACGCTCGGACCTCAGACCGATATACAACCTTTGGATATGTGCTATTTCCTGCCACCTCAGGCACTGTTGCCGGTTTTATTAAGGTGATAACGTATGGCGTAAGTCTATAAGCAACAATAGCTTTATCTAACTAAATTTAAATATTAGATATAAGGTAACAACGTTTTACTTTTATTTAGGGCACTTTATGAAATATTACAACTTTAAAAGGTTGCAAAAGATTAATGGTGACAACGTACTGTCTTGGTATAAAAAACCGAACATTTATACTTTCATTATAAAAAAACTTGCTGTTATTTTTTTTAGAAAACACATTTTGAGGTTTTGTGATCTCAGAAAAGCTTGAAAGTCCTAAATACAATTTTTGTTGAAAAATGGTTTACTTACTGTCAAAAATTCTACACAAAGATCCGATAAACATTAAAAGGAAATTGCCAAAAATACACTCTATGGAATGCAAAAAAAAATTAATACATTATCTTAATTTATATGTTTTTGGGTTTGCAATGTTTATGACATGATTGATATGACAGAATTTTAAAAAAAATTATTTATCCGTAACAATAAATTTAATAAAAAAGAAATTGTAATATTTAGTTAAGCCGTTTAAAACAGGAAAACCATATACAGGAATGATGTGTTTGCCCACGCTACAGCCCAACGCGAATATTATTAATCTAATAATAACCACCAGTAATTACACGGCTCAAATGTTGACGTGATGTCAGAATTTGTAAATGACATTCTTTATCAAAAAAGATTCACGGGCGAATCATCAGAGGTAAAGTAGCTTAGGGATGCGTTTCGGCTCCCAGAAGACAGCCTAAGCCCTGGATTTTTTAAATTTGAAGGAATTTCACGAGGTAACAAATCTTAACAAAAAAGTTTTAGGGGCAAGTTCTCAGAGGTAAAGGTAGCTCGGGGAAGCGTTTCGGCCTCACTAGGCCTCATTCAACCCGAGCATAACCATGAAATGAAAAGATTATGTCGGTATCTGAAAAAGAAATAGGAAATATGATGTTTACTGAGGAGAGATCAACTGTCAATTTGTAGCTTTGACATTCTTTATTTTTTAATTTCCAAGTAAGTCATATCAAAATTATAATATCTTTATGTTCAATTTAGCACTGTGCCTAAGAGTCATTTGCAGCGGTAATAGCCAAGTTTACAAAAACAGTTCCAAACTAGTGAGAATCTTTCATTTTAAAATTTGTATTGGAGAACTTGGCTTTACTTTTATCTCAATTCTTTTAACGGAACACCACTCTCGCGTACTCGGCTTTTTTTACATGAAATGTTTTTGTTATGATTTCACTCCTTTTTTAAAGGATTTGAATAATATTTAAGTTTTAAAGTAGTAAAATATGAGGAATATTATTCAAAAGTTTTGCAATGCCTTATTAAAAATTTTGAGGTTTTTTATATTTTCCTATGGTTTTATCTTAGTTCCTATCAGCCTTTTAAAGCTCAGCTCTCTAGTGTTCCTCGAAATAGGTAATGCTAATTTTACATAACTTTACATTTATAGGGGAGGAAAGTAAATTAAAATTTTGGTGTTTTTTACTATACTTAGTTTTATTATAGTTCCTAGTAGTCTTCCAAAGCTCAGCTCTCTAGCGTTTCTGGAAGAGGAGAATGTTACTTTTACATAACTTTGCATTTAAAGGGGAGGGAAGTTAATTATAATTTAGGGTTTTTTAATTTTATTTTATTGTTTTATCATAGTTCCTATCGGCCTTCCGAAGCTCAGCTCTCTAGCGTATCTGGAAGTGGGCAATGTTACTTTTACATAACTTTATACTCATAGGGTAGGGAAGTAAATTAAAATTTTGGGGTTTTTAAGTTTTTTCCTATAGTTTTGTTATATTTCCTACCAGTCTGCCATAGCTCAGCTCTCTAGCGACTCTGGAAGTGGGCAGTGTTAATTTTACATAAATATACATGTATGGGGGAGAGGAGTGAATTAGAATTTTCGGGGTTTCTGATTTTTTCCAATGGTTTGGTCACAATTTTTATCAGTATGCCAAATTTCAGCTTTGTAGCGTGTCTGGAAGTACAGTAGAATTTTGATGATCTATACATGAGTGAGTGAGTGGCAATTTCGATGTTTTTTGAAATTTCGTAACTACTTTACTATTTCATGGAATTCCATGAAACTTGTAGAGATTGTTAACTCTATAAAGATCTACGACTGTGTGCAAAGTTTGAATTTCGTAGCTCATTCCGAATTAGAGTTTTAGAGAGGTCAAATATGGGCTTAAATGTTTTAAGAAAAGATGGTACAGCCATTTCCGCGCGAACTTGGAGGGGCACTACTGTGCCCCCAGATAATAGTTCCTATCAGCCATCCAAAGCTCAGCTCTCTAGCGTTTCTGAAAATGGGCAATGTTACTTTTACATAAAAAAAGTTTACAATTTGTTAAGGGTAGGGTAACATATAAAATTTTAGTGGCGTCCCAAAGTCGGAGGTCTTTATGAAAGCAACAAATTTTATCACTGTATTTTTTTAAAATAATCTTTTAGGGAAATATGTTATGCCCTGTGTTATAAGGCCATATATAGTTTTTACTAATGTATATCTGACAATGTTTAAATTGCAAATTACACACCAGAGGCGTCCGAAAAAGGCGACAATTTTTTAGGATTACAAATATTTCCAATGTAAGGACGCCGGTGGAGAGTAACTGTCAATTAAAGCCGTTTTAGTTATAGATTTTTAAAATTATAATTTAAATTCCTACATTAAAGTTTAACACATTTGATGTAGAAAGCTTATTTTTTGAGAAAATCATATGAAATATCATCGTATCAACTTTAGCTTTAACACTACTATATATAATATACGATTAAAATAAAAAAATATTTTCTAAAAAAAATATTTTCAATATTGTCCTCTTAAATGATTTTTTAGAAAACATAACAAAAACATTTCATGTAAAAAAAGCCAAGTACGCGAAAGTGGTATTCCGTAAAAAGAATTGAGATAAAAGTAAAGCCAAGTTCTTCAATACAAATTTCAAAATGAATGGTTCTTACTAGTTTAGAAATGTTTTTTTAAACTTTGCTATTCCAGCCAAACTTCTTTACATTCCATTTAGCACTGTGCCTAAGAGTCATTTGCAGCCGTAATAGCCAAGTTTAGAAAAACATTTTGAAACTAGTAAGAACAATTCATTTTAAAATATTTATTGGTGAACTTGGCTTTACATTTATCTCAATTCTTTTTACGGGATACCACTTTCGCGTACTTGGCTTTTTTTACATGAAATGTTTTTGTTATGATCTCACTGCTTGTTTAAAGGATTTGGATAATATTTAAGTTTTAAAGTAGTAAAATATGCGGGATATTGTTCAAAACTTTTGAAATGCATATTAAAAATGTTGAGGTTTTTTATATTTTTCTATGGTTTTATCATAGTTCCTATCAGCCTTCTAAAGCTCAGCTCTCTAGTGTCCCTGGAAGTAGGCAAAGTTAATTTTACATAACTTTACATTTATAGGGGAGGAAAGTAAATTAAAATTTTGGTGTTTTTAGATTTTTTCCTATAGTTTTCCAAAACTCAGCTGTCAAGCGTTTCTAGAAGTGGACAATGCTAATTTACATAACTTTACATTTATAAGGGAGGGAAGTTAATTAAACTTTGGGGTTTTTTAATTTTCTTTTATAGTTTTATCATAGTTCCTATCAGCCTTCCAAAGCTCAGCTCTCGAGCCTTTCTGGAAGTGGGCAAGTTTACTTTTACACACTTTTACATTTATAGGGAAGGGAAGTTAATTAGAATTTCGGGGTGTTTTAATTTTTTTCTATAGTCTTATCATAGTTACTATCGGCCTTCCAAAGCTCAGCTCTCTAGCGTGTCCGAAAGTGGGCAATGTTACTTTTACATTACTTTACATTTATAGGGGAGAAAAGTAAATTATAATTTTAAGGTTTTTAATTTTTTTCTATAGTTTTATCATAGTTCATATTAGTCTGCCATTTCTGGAAGTGGGCAATGTTACTTTTACATAACTTTACATGTGTGGGGGAGGGGAGTCAATTAGAATTTTGATGATCTATACATGAGTGAGTGAGTGGCAATTTCGACGTTTTTTGAAATTTCGTAACTAGTTTACTACTTTATGGAATTCCATGGAGGGGTTGTTAACTCCATGAAGATCTACGACTGTGCAAAGTTTGAGATTCGTAGCTCATTCCGAAGTAGAGTTTTAGATAGGTCAAATATCGGCTGAAATGTTTCAAGAAAAGATGGTATACGGCACGCGAACCTAATAAACTAAACCTATAAAAATAATACAGGTTTTTTTTCTGATTTTTAAAAATAGCCCATGACGTCTTAGGTACGTAGATTTTAGAAAATTAGATAAAACCTAATTATTTCAATTTATTTTGCATTTAATATAGAAATTGTTAATGGCAATGTTACTTTTACATAACTTTACATTTATAGGGGAGGTAAGTAATTAAAACCTTGTGGTTTTTTAATTTTTTTCTATCAGTCGTCCAAAGCTCAGCTCTCTAGCGCTTCTGTTAGTGGAGATTGTTACTACATAAGGCAGGGAAGTTAATTAAAATTTGGGGTTTTTAATTTTCTTTTATAGTTTTATCATAGTTCCTACCGGCCTTCCAAAGTTCAGTTTTCTGCCATTGCTGGAAGTGGGCAATGTTACTTTTAAATAACTTTACATTTATAGGGGAGGGGAGCAAATTATAAAAAGTTTGGGGTTTTTAAATTTTTTTTCATGGTTTCATCATAGGTCCTTTCAGCCTTCCAAAGCTCAGCTCCCTAGCGTTTCTGGAAGTGTGTAATGTAAACTAAAATTCTGGTGTTTTTAAATTTTTTCCTATAGTTTTATTATGGTGCCTTTTAGTCTTAAAAAGCTCATCTCTCTGGCGTTTCTGGAAGTGGGATAGTATAGGGGAGGGAAGTAAATTAGATTTTTGGGGTGTTTTAATTTTTTTCTATAGTTTTATCATAGTTACAATCGGCCTTCTAAAGCTCAGCTCTCTAGCGTTTCTGGAAGTGGGCAGTGTTAATTTTACATAACCTTACATTTATAGGGGAGGGAAGTAAATTATAATTTTGGTGTTTTTAAATTTTTTTCTATAGTTTTATCATAGTTCCTATCAGACGGCCAAAGCTCAGATCTCTAGCATTTCTTTTACATAACTTTACATGTATAGGGGAGGGGAGTAAATTAGAATTCTGGGCTTTGGTCATACTTTCTATCAGTCTGCCAAATTTCAGCTTTGTAGCATGTCTGGAAGTAGAGTAGAATTTTGATGATCTATACATCAGTAAGCGAGTTAGTGGCAATTTCGAGGTTTTTTAAAATTTCGTAACTACTTTACTACTTTATGGAATTCCATGAAACTTGGTTGGTAACTCTATGAAGATCTACGACTGTGCAAAATTTGAGATTCGTAGCTCATTCTGAAGTAAAGTTTTAGATAGGTCAAATATCGGCTGAAACGTTTCAGGAAAAGATGGTACGGCGCGCGAACTGGGCGAGGCACTGCCGTGCCCTCAGATATGAAATAAAAATCAAAAATATCAAAAAATTAAGAAAAATACGATTTTAATGTTATATATCAAAAACTAAGTAATAAAATAAATTTAGTTTGACAGTTGAATTTCTAATAAAAAATTAAATTTTCGTAAATTAAAAAGTTAAACCCCTCGTAGTTCAAACGCGGCCATATGTAATAAAAACCGGCTTTGATATTTGAAAACTTCTCGAAAATCAAGCTCAGTCCACTTGCTTTTATCTATCTCTGCTAGAAATACCTAAAATCCCCAAAAAACATCGAAATTGGCCCAAACTGTACAAGTCATCTTTAAATTTGTCACAAAATACATTAGGGACTTATTGGAGTAAAGCAAGGCAAAAAGCGCAAATTTGAGGAGGGTAACGGCGTAATTCCCCCCTCTACAAAAATAAATGCACAAACATTTTTTCCGGGGGCGGGGGCGCGAGGCCTCTGGGGTGGGCCCGAGCCTCATGATGGCGAATTTTATACTCTTTAATATTTTTATTCAGGTAATATGTGGAAAATCTCTAAAAAAATCTTAGACATAGGGGGGCCCGGCCCCCGAGACCCTCCCGCTCTCTGGGTACGCCCATTCATACTTCTAAGTAAAACGGTAAAACCGGATTCATTTCTTTGAAATATTAATTTTTTTTTAAATGGATGCTATTATGATGTAAAGCAAAACATAAGTAATTTGACCCATGAAAATCATTTTTATCCATATTTAAGTATTTTTACCTTCCTAGCCCGCAAAGCAATGGCTAGTATTAATTTTGACGAAAAAAAAAATTGAGATAACGCCGAAAATATATTTGGGTGTATTTTGACCTATCTTAGCAATATCGTCGTGATGTCTGTGTGTGTGTGTGTGTGTGTGTGTGTCTGTGTGTGTGTGTTGGCGTAACATACCTTGCGAGGACACACACCAACCCCTCACCGGAGTTGCGAGGACCGTTTACGTTGGGAGGTCCAATTTCTGGACCTCGTAACGTTTGGACCTTATTTTGGTCGTCCTCATAAAATTTCCAACATTATGATATATTTCACTTAAATTTTTCCTGGTCCTCACAACGCATGTGAAAAACAGGAATTTAGTTCCAACAAATTTCTTGAGTGTATCGTAGAGGGCGCTTTTAGTCTGTATGCGAGTGGACCTAGAAATCATTGTGAGGACCCAACTCTCTGCGTGTGTATAAATTTTACACACACTTTGGTAATTTTAAAGTCTGGCCCTTACATCGTCGATTCTGTTCGGTTGGTTTATTAAAACTCATTCTCCGAGTGCATTTTAAATTTTTTTATAGTACTAGCATTGTCTGGCCCTTACATCGTCGGTTCTGTTCGGTTTGGTTTGGATACCTAAACGCCTTTGATATAACCCGTTCAACTAGTACATTTTAAATTTTTTTATAGTAGTGTAGCATTGTCTGATCCTTACAGCGTCGTATGAAGATATAACGGATCTTTTGCATGTACCATTTTCTCTTATCTTTTATTTGACGCATGTGCAGTTACCTGGTTTAAACCTTATCCTTTACTAAAAGATAGTGTTTCACCTTACTTATTTTCGAATATCGCAGGCTACTAGTTCCTTTATACTGTGCGTCCAAAAAGTCTGGAATCACCGAATTTTTGAGAAAATTACACGTTCTTAAGACAAAAATTTGAACACTGATTCTTATTCTAAACCACGACACGATTTTAGAAAAAGGTACCTATGCCGTGTTTTAGAATAAGAATCGAAGTTTTCGAACTTTTTTCTTAAGAACTTGTAGTTTTCTTTAAAAAATCGGTGATTTCAGACTTTACGGACGCACAGTATAAAGAAAGTGTTGCCGCTCATATAACGTTATGAAAAAATATAATGTAAATTTAAATATTTTTAATACCAGACTTATTTCAAGAGCTACCAATGCGGGGTAATCCGCAAATTTAATTTTATGCCAATTATTGAACCCTATTTTTTATAAAAACTGGTAGGTGTTGTTGCAACAGGATCAGAAGGAAATTTGATAATTTACAGTTAAACATTCTCAAAAAATAAAATTTTGAATAGAGTATTACCTGAGTATTTTTGATTATGATGGCAGTATACTTTCCTGGCGATTTTTCACTAATATTGCTTTTTCAGTTTTTTCCTTAGTGGTCATCTGAACTTTTTAATTAATTTTGCCTACAGTACAAAAAGAAAGACTTTTGACAGATAAATAAAGGGTAATGGATAATGTGTGTCTGCAAAAGGTCAAAATTGGGCTTCTAAATAACACGTAACATCTGTCATTTAATGTCGCATTTATAAGGGTAAAGGTCCCTATTATTATGCCCATATGAGCTTACAAACCTAAAAGCCTGTGGTTAGGTTGCAGAACTAAAACTATTTGTAAAAAGTAGATTTTAGCTTTTTTGGAAAAGAGGAAAAAAGAAGCTGAAAACTTTTATTACTACAATCCTGGACGAAAACCTAATGTTCGTTCAGGTTAGTTTAGATAATTTTAGGCTAGTTTCTGTAAAATTTTAAAATACCAATTCTTGTAAATTAGTAGGTGCGTGAGTAACTTTTAACGCCCGCACTATTGGACGCGGACCGAATCAACAAAACCAGTTCTTTTCAGAACCACAATCTTTCTTTAAAAAATCGTAAATTCCCAATTTATATGTCCTATTGCCTGTGAGGAAGCAAAACATACTCTCCTGGCTTCTTTTCCGGTATCCTAGAATTTTTTTTACAGCAAAATTAAAGCATTTTAAACAATCAAAAACATCCAAGTACCTAGTGAGGAATCGAACCCGGCTCGACCGAGTGTGAAGCAAATTTTGCTAACACTAAGCTACGGATGATGATTGGGGGGCTTGGAATTATAGAGAATGTCAAACCTAACCGTGCCAATTAAAGATTAGGGGTCTTTATTGTCACGGTTAGAATAAGTTGGCAATCAATTGACAACGGTTAGGTTTCAGACTCTTTAGAACCCCGGTGAAGAGGTAAGGAGAGTATGTTTTTAAAAAGGTCGTCCGACAAAATATACCTGGTAACATAATATAAATCAATTAAGTGAGTTTACATAAAAATTTTGTAAACATCATATGAAAACAATAAACTTAATATCAAATTAAACCTGCGCCAGGTTTTTCCCGCTCATTCGACCAGCGCCGAATCGCTCGCGCCGAGTTGGCATTGCCGAATAGTACCTTTCCTCTCACAATCTATTTGGCCCGTATCACGCATGGCAATCCAAAATAGGTTGCGCGTAAGCAATTGAGGCGTGTTTTACAAAAACAACATATATCCAAAACAAGCAAATTTTAGAAAATAAAGAAAACGGTTTATTTTAAAACGAATGATTTTCTTAAATATTTTTTTTATTACACACAGTAACTATTGACTTACGAATTCCGTTCGTTACATAAGAAAAAACATTTGTTGCCTAATTACTTTAGAAAAAGAAAAAACTTTTGGACATAAGTTGTTTTTGCAAGAAAGAAAAAGTTAATACAAAGAAAACTACAAGGGACATATGTGCTTTTTGCGGAATAATACAAATTTTAACTGCTCATATCTTGGCACTTGTGACGTTTTTGCAGAATCTTATTTCATGGTCTTAAAGCCATCCATTTTTTCGACTAGATGACGCCACTAACATATTTTCGTCAAATTTGGACTTATGCGGTTTTTGTAAAACACGCCTCAATTGTGACCCAATGTAATTCACGTTATGCATCCATCTCTGTAGAACACTGATTGCTGTGGGGCGAGGGGGTGCTAAAAGGTAATGTTAAAGCAAAATAGAAAGTCTCACCCTGCACTTCCCCAATAAAATTCGATAAAAAACGCTATATGGGCAGGGTTGGATGGCCTCAAACAAACCGGCTATGGCATTTTGTTTATTCGGCCCTCACACAAAAATTTTACATTAAAAAAACGAAGTCATTTTGTGGTATTTTTGTTTTTGATATTATGGAGGTTTTGTTAATATCATCAGAGGTGGGTAAACAAAAAGTGGAACACCAAACTTTTGAACTACTTTTATAAGATTAGGTTCGGTTCGTGGGGGAGGTTTGATTCGGAGGGGTTATCTTTTTTTTCGTAGGGGTGATAAGGTCGTTTGGGGGGGTTTGGAAATTATCAATGCGGATTGCGGCTATAGTATGGTGATTCATTTGGTTATTTTTAAAATGTTATTCTGTTTACGGACGCCTTTGCAGTTTTAAAAATGAGGTTATTCTTACCTTGTTAAATAAACATCATTTAAAAAGATTTATCATAACAAAAACATTTCATATAAAAAAAAGCCAAGTGGTATTCCGTAAAAAGAATTGAGATAAAAGTAAAGCCAAGTTCTAAACGAATGAATGGTTCTTACTAGTTTGGAAATGTTTTTTTAAACTTTGCTATTCCAGCCAAACTTCTTTACGTTCAATTTAGCACTGTGCCTAAGAGCCATTTGCAGCCGTAACTGCCAAGTTTACAAGCGCGGATCTGGGTCAAAATCTAGGCGGGTTAATGGTCGACAAAAATTTTTTTTGTCATATAATTTTTTTTCTAGGGAGGGTAATTCTCCTGTTTTCCCTTATTTTATTAAGAAAAAGTGCATATTTTTGTCTCTGTAATTACCTCGATACCCCCTCAAATCCGCGCTTGCAAGTTTAGAAAAACATTTCCAAACTAGTAAGAACCATTCGTTTTGAAATTTGTATTGGAGAACTTGGCTTTACTTTTATCTCAATTCTTTTTACGGAATGCCACTTGCGCGTACTTGTCTTTTTTTACATAAAATGTTTTTGTTATGATTTCACTCCGTTTTTGAAGGATTTGGATAATATTTAATTTTTAAAGTTGTAAAATATGCGGAAAATTGTTCAAAACTTTTGCAATGCCTTATTTAAAATGTTGAGGTTTTTTTTATATTCTCCTATGGTTTTATCATAGTTCCTATCAGCCTTCTAAAGCTCAGCTCTCTAGTGTTCCTGGAAGTGGGAAATGTTAATTTTACATACCATTACATTTAAAGGGAAGGAAAGTAAATTAAAATTTTGATGTTTTTAAATTTTTTTCTATAGTTTTATCATAGTTTCTATCAGTCGTCCAAAGCTCAGCTCTCTAGCGTTTCTGGAAGTGAAGAATGTTACTTTTACATAACTATACATTTATAGGGGAGGGAAGCTAATTAGAATTTGGGGTTTTTAATTTTCTTTCAGAGTTTTATCATAGTTTCTATCGGCCTTCCAAAGCTCAGCTCTTTACCGTTTGTGGAAGTAGGCAATGTTACTTTTACAAAACTTTATAATTATAGGGGAGGGGAGCAAATTACAAGTTTGGGGTTTTTAAATTTTTTACCATGGTTTCATCATAGGTCCTTTCAGCCTTTCAAAGCTCAGCTCCCTAGCGTTTCTGGAAGTGGGCAATGTTACTTTTATATAAATTTACATTTATAGGGGTGGGAAGTACAGCGTGTCCCATTTTCGATGGGATTAAATGGGAAACTCGGTTATTATTAAAGATATCGATTTTCTGATTGCACCTTACCGTGCTCTTTTTTGGAGCCCTTAAAAATGGTGTAATCAGATTTTTGCTATACCCCGTGGTTTCGCTAATACAGGGAGTTTTTGAAAAAATTGCATTTTAATTAATTCCTTGTATCTCGCTTATTTTGCAAGATATTTATATTCTGTAAAAACCTTTCTATGGCAACTTTTTTAGAGCAAAATAAAAACGTTGTCAATTTTTTAAAATATTGTTTAGTTTTTGAGATATGGTATTAATCATAAAAAAATTAAATACGGACCTGTATTTTTTTTATTACTACTTTTATTAGTTTCATGCTTTTATTATCTTAAAATGATAAAACTTTAATATCTTTTTGATTTAAGGATAAAAAAAACTATTTAATATTTGAAAAAAAAAATTATAGTCCAAACCTGGAAATTTCCAACGTAATTATAAATTAAAAATTGCAAGACACACTAGTTGAACGATTTTTAGTTTATCTGTTTTGAAATGATAATAAAAAGATTTATAAATAAAGTAAAAAACGTTAAAAAGTTACAAAAATAATATCATACTAATTATTTGATATCCAAACAGCAGGTCGTGAAATTTACAAAACAAAAGCGTGGAATTGACATTGTCATTTTTGTAAATGGCTTACAATTATTTTAAACTGGCTAGAAATCGACCATATCCAGATTTTGAAAAATGTGATATGTTTGACTGCTTCATTCAAGCAACAAACCAATATTTAAATGGCAGAAATATTTTTATGCAAAATGCGTTAAGAAAAATTACTCAAAAATGCCAACAATGTCTTACACATAATGGTAATCAGAAAAATTAGTTATTTTTTATAATTTGTTTTTTTTTTATTTTTCATAGACTTTGTTTCAAATAAATCTGTAAATTAACGTAAAACCATTTTAATATGAAAAGTATCAAAACAGTTAAACTAAAAATTGTTTATCTAGCAATTTTTAATTTATATTTATGTTGAAAATATCCAGGTTCGGACTATTTTTTTTTAAATATTAAATATTGTTTTTTACTTTAAAACAAAATTTTTTAAAATTTTTAATATTTTATGATAATACTAGCATGAAACCAATCAAAATAGTAATAAAAAAATACAGGTCCGTTTTTTATGATAAATACCGTATCTCATATTTTCTTCTAAAAAAGTTGCCATGAAAAGGTTTTTACAGAATAAAAATATCTCGCAAAATAAGCGAGATACAAGGGATTATTAAAAATACATTTTTTTCAAAAACTCCCTGTATTAGCGAAACTACGGGGTATAGCAAAAATCTGATTACGCCATTTTGAAGGGCTCAAAAAAAGAGCACGGTAAGGTGCAATCAGAAAATCAATATCTTTAATAATAGCCGAGTTTCCCATTTAATCCCATCGAAAATGGGACACGCTGTACATTAAAATTTTGTTGTTTTTAAATTTTTTCCTATAGTTTTGTCATGGTGCCTTTCAGTCCTAAAAAGCTCAGCTCTCTAGCGTTTCTGGAAGTGGGCAAAGGTATTTTACATAACTTTACATTTATAGGGGAGGGAAGTAAATTAGAATTTTGGGGTGTTTTAATTTTTTCTATAGTTTTATCATAGTTACTATCGGCCTTCTAAAGCTCAGCTCTCTAGCGTTTCTGGAAGTGGGCAGTGTTAATTTTACATAACTTTACATTTATAGGGGAGGGAAGTAAATAATAATATTGGTGTTTTTAAATTTTTTCCTACAGTTTTATCATAGTTTCTATCAGTCTGCCAAAGCTCAGCTCTCTAGCATTTCTTTTACATAACTTTACCTGTATAGGGGAGGGGAGTAAATTAGACTTTTTGGGTTTTTTGATTTTTCCAGGGGTTTGGTCATAATTATTAATCTGCCGAATTTCAGCTTTATAGCATGTCTGGAAGTACAGTAGAATTTTGATGATCTATACATGAGAGAGTGCGTGAGTGCCAATTTCGACGTTTTTTGAAATTTCGTAACTACTTTATGGAATTCTATGAAACTGGAGGGGTTGTTAACTTAATGAAGATCTACGACTGTGCAAAGTTTGAGATTCGTAGCTCATTCCGAAGTAGAGTTTTAGATAGGTCAAATATCGGCTGAACTGTTTCAAGAAAAGATGGAACGGCGCGCGAATTTGGCGAGGCACTGTCGCCGTGCCCTCAGATTTTAAAACAACCTAAGGGCACATTTTTTATAGAGCTTGGTTTTTAGGAAAATCGGGTGAGAAAAACGAATTTGCTTATTTTATTTTTTTAATGACCCTTATTTACGGACGTTGCTGGAGAGTTTGTTTACGAAGCTCCACTGCAAGAAAGTGTAGAATACGTTTTTGTCAATAGAGCTTAGTTTCTGAGAAAATTAGACAAAACCTGTAACAAAATTAATGTGTTTGATCATGGGCGTAGTCAGGGTGGGGCACGGTGGGGCACTTGCCCCACCCTGGCTTTTCACCTGCCCCACCTGGCTTTAGCTCATTTAGTAAGACGAGAATTAAAGGGGAGCTATAAAAGTTTTCAATAAATATTTGATTGTACATTTTTTTTGCTTTGTTGCCCCACCCTGAGCGACACCCTGACTACGCCCATGTTTTGATGATTTGTAATAAAGTAATTTAATTTACGGACACCTGTAAAGTTTTAATCTGAAGCTCAATTTTGCGTTATTATAAAGAGTTTAAAAGGAAACTGTATTGGCTACAATCGAATATAGATTACAATTTTTTATAAATTTAAGATAATCGGGTAAAACATGTGACAAACATGTGGTTTTTTTACCCGACGCCGCTGGTATTAAATTGATCCCACTAAAATATATACATATTGTGGAAAAGGGAATTTTATTTTCTACAATACCATAACCAGGCCTAATTTCTGAGAAAATTGGATAAAACTTGTAAAACATTGGTAAGTTTAGTGATTTTTTAAAATTAATTTAAAATTCGGACCCCCTAAATTATTCTTCCTGATCTTGCCTTATTACATCATTTAAAAGGAAATATAATTGTCTAAAATAAAGCAGATATTACATTTTTGATATAGAGCCTGGTTTTTAAGAAAATCGGGTGTCCCAAGGCCCCTCCCCCCTTGCCCCTACACTTTTTTCAAACCACATAATATTTTTTCAAAATCCATAATATGTTTGTAATATCATCGAAGAAATAACTGGTGTTCTCTGGTAATATGTAAAATTTTATTTACTTCAGAAATTATATACTATTTAAGAACACGCGCCGCTGCTGGCGCCATGATATACCTATATTATACAGTGTGTCCCCGGATGGAGTTGACAAGAGGAAAAAATCATTTATTTTTGATTTTACGAAAAAAACTCGCTCTTTATAAAAAAATTTGCTTGTTGAAAAATTAAGATTACCATAATAAAATCTTTGATTAGATGTACAGGGTGTTATTACATTAAGAAACATGTAATTATTAAGAGGACGAAAATCGTTATTTTTAATTTCACGAAAAATATCATTTTTTATAAAAAATTCTGCTTGTCAACAAACTGAGATAACGATATATCCTTGATTAGAAGTACAAGGTGTTATCGAATTAAGAAACATAAAATAATCCAAGAGGAAGAGGACCGTATTTATTCAGTAAAGCAAAATGTTATGTAAACAAAAGAGTTTGTATCACAACATAACAAAATCTAGGGAAACAAAATCTAACCAGGTGTGTTAATTTTTAAAAGTTAATCATTTGATGAAAAAACAATCAGTTCTGCTTTTGTAAACATTTTAGAATGTAAAACCTATTACTTGAAAATCAATATGACAATCAACAAAATAAATCTAGATAGATAGATTATGGCAATCTTTATTTTTCAACAAGCAACAATAATTTTTTATAAAGAGTGAGTTTTTTTCGTAAAATCAAACATATAGGATTTTTTCCTCTTGTTAACTCCATCCGGGGACACACTGTATATTTTTTTTTGCTGTTGACTTCCTAGCACGCCTTAGTATGGTACATCATTAAATTACAGCCCTAATAATACAATTATTTTGGTGACCACACCTATACGGACATAAGATGCGCTGTGGGGACTCCTACTTTTCACATGCGTTGCGCGGACGACAAGATAGAATAGAGATAAATGAAATGTTTAAAAACAACTGTTTTTTGAGGTGCTCCAGTAAGGTGAAAACCTACTTAAAATTTTCAAAAATGTCAAAATAGAAAAAAATCTGTCAAACAGGTCCCTACATTGTGAGGTCCATAAACGATGTGAGGTACTTAGGAACGTCACCTCGAAAAGTATGAAACTTGAAATGTTGCGTCGGTCGTTGCGCGGTCCGCTAGAACAAATGGCGATATTTTATGTATGATGTGTGGATTTTTTACGATACGAGGCCCTACGAACATTTTAACCAATTTCAGTTATCTTAAAATCCAAATGGTGAATAGAATCAAACTTGACCACTTATACGTCTTGTATATTTTGATATTTTGAGAAAGTTCTGAACTTATTCTCTCATTGCCTTGCCAATTGTGTCTGTATTAATTTCCTCATTGACTCATTATTACTGAACCTATTTTGATGAAAAAATGCATAATTGTAAAAATCAATATCGAAATTTTCCTATTTATAATTATCCAGTTCGTTGCTTGAAATAAAGTTATTTTTCGACAACCACCAAACCGATTTCAATGGCCCCTAGCTTATTGTGTGGCAGAAATAGACCTTTTTTAGGTTCCATTTAGCACTGTGCCTAAGAGTCATTTACAGCCGTAATAGCCAAGTTTAGAAAAATATTTCCAAACTAGTAAAAACCTTTTATTTTGAAATTTGTATTGGAGAACTTGGCTTTACTTTTATCTCAATTCTTTTTACGGAATGCCATTTTCGCGTATTTGGCTTTTTTTACATGAAATGTTTTTGTTCTGATTTCACTTCTCTTTTAAAGGAATTGGATAATACTTAATTTTTATAGTAGTAAAATATGCGGAATATTGTTCAAAACTTTTGCAATGCCCTACTTAAATTTTCGAGGTTTTTTAATTTTTTTCCATGGTTTTATCGTAGTTCCTATCAGCCTTCCAAAGCTCAGGTCTCTAGCGTTTCTGAAAGTGCACAATGTTACTTTTACATAACTTTACATGGATAGGGAAGGAGTAAATTTTGTCCTATAGTTTTATCATAGTTCCTATCAGTCTTCCAATGCTCAGCTCTCTAGCGTTTCTGGAATTGGGTAATGTTACTTTTACATAACTTTACATTTATAGGGGAGGAGAGTTAATGAAAATATTGGCCTTTTTAAATTTTTTCCTATGGTTTTATCATACTTTCTATCAGCATTCCAATGCTCAGCTCTCTAGCGTTTCTGGAAGTGGGCAATGTGAGTTTTATATAAATTTACATTTATAAGAGAGGGAAGTAAATTAAAATGTTGGTGTTTTTAAATTTTTTCATATAGTTTTATCATATTGTCTTTCAGTCTTAAAAAGTTCTGCTCTCTAACGTTTCTGAAAGGGGGCAATGTTACTTTTACATAACTTTCGGTTCATTCATAGGGGAAGGAAGTAAATTAGAATTTGGGGTGTTTTAATGTTTTTCTATAACTGTATCATAGTTACTATCGGTCTTCCAAAGCTCAGCTCTCTAGCATGTCTGGAAGTAGGCGATGTTGCTTTTACTTACCTTTACATTTATAGGGGAGAGAAGTAAATTAGAATTTTGGGGTGTTTTAATTTTGTCCTATAGTTTTATCATATTTCCTATCAGTCTGCCAAAGCTCAACTCTCTAGCATTTCTCGAAGTGGGCAATGCTACTTTTACATAACTTTAAATGTATAGGGAAGAGGAGTGAGTGAGTGAGTGAGTTAGTGGCAATTTCGACGTTTTTTGAAATTTCGTAACGACTTTACTACTTTATGGAAGTCTATGAAACTTGGAGTAGTTGTTAGCTCTATAAAAATCTACGACTGCGCAAAGTTTGAGTTTCGTAGCTCATTCCGAAGTTGAGTTTTAGATAGGTCGAATATGGGCTGAAATGTTTCAAGAAAAGATGGTCAGCAGCTGCGCGAACTTGGCCGGGCACTACCGTGCCCTCAGAAATTCACTTGTCAAAAAGTGTTTAAATCCATAAGCAAATTGTTACCTTTCATGGGCTCGGGTTACGTAAGATTGAGCTACCCTATGCATCCTTAGCAAACTCTTGGCTCGAGAAAAAAAGTGCTACTTCACATATTCATTTATCAAATGATATGAATGCAAATAGAAAAGTAAAATAGGAGTTTTGAGATGCAGTGAAGTGTGTAAGTTAATCAATTTAGCCGCCTATTAAAAAAAGCATTTTATACACATACAAGATTGAAATAGAGTTTTATACTTATACAAAATTATCACATAATAAAAGAATAGGATTTTGGGATTCAGGGCACAGGGCGACCTCACATCGTGTGCTAGGTCTGAATTTTCATAGGTCACATGTGCAAGAGTGTTAACGCCCAGGTGGTCAACAAAACAATTATATTATATGGGGCTTTCCATGTCAAACCAGCCACCTTTTGAAATTTTGATTTAAAAAAAATATTTTTTGGTTCCTCTATAAATACCAATTACACCAAGATAAACAATTTTTAAAAAAATTTGCGATTCCTTAAATCTACAGGGTGTTTATGGTTTATTATTTTTCCTGAAAAAATACGAACTTTGAAAAAAAAAATTACTACTGTTTAGAAATAAGAAGGCTTTAGGAAAAGTACAAGACAATAAATTGAAAAAATCGTCATTTTGAAAATGTGACCCCTTTGATTTTTTATATTTTTTGAAAAAAGATGCTCCAATATTTTGTCTATTGCCTTTAAAAATTTTAGAGTGGGCTGAGAAGTATAAATGCCAAAAGAGAAAAATTCTTGTGTAAGTGCGCGGAGGCCTTGGCCGTACTTATATGTATATGGGCAAGAAAACAGTCCTATTAAGGCACCCAACGTGTGAATCAATATACGTTTTATTGAAAAAAGATGTTTTCCTTTAAGGAAAATATCTTTTTTTTATTCTGAGACCCCCTTGCATATGACATAAGCGGCGTCAAATTGAAGGGCCAAGACGGGCCTTGGCCTTCCACTGTTTAAAACCTTATCGGCTACCAACATTGTGGAACATTTTTCTAATTAGAATACCTAGTCCTGCACTGTTATATAACTCTGCGTTTTGGGAGGGAGGCTATCACTTTAATATTCATACAAATTGAATTTCTGCTCAAATCGTTTTTGTTCATCTGAATTTTTAATTTTTAGGGTATACTTAGTCATAAAGTGAAATAGCCTGTGAAAAGTTTCCTTTAAAGAAACGTATCACTCAGTATTTAATTTTTTTAGGCAAGTTAAGCCCCGCTCCCAAAGCGCATAGTTTAAAAAAATCGCTTTCCTTTTTACTGGACATTTGGAAGGGAGGGTCGAGACTAATCAAAGAAATCGAATTTGGGGCACCCTGTATAGGGCGTCCAGTGTCATAAAAGTGTGGGAATAGGTACCTAGTCTAATTAGAAAAATGTGTGTCACATTTTCAAAATGGCGGTTTTTTAAATTTATTGTCATGTACTAAGGTCATTGATGCGATTATTTGTCATTTTTATTATTTTTTCCTAATGCCTCTTGTTCTTATTTCTAAACAGTAGTATATTTTTTTTGCAAAGCTTGTATTTTTTCAGGTAAAATCATAAACCATAGATATGCTTTGGCCAATTAAGAAGATAAAACACCCTGTAGATTTAAGGAATCGCAACCTTTTTTCTAATTTTTTATCTTGGTGTAATCGGTATCTATAGAAGAACCAATAAATAAATTTATAATTTTTTAAAATATTTAAGTGAAAAAGGTGGCTCTAATTTAAATGATGTCAAGGCCGTCGGCGTCGTTAGACTACTGGCCGCCTGGAGCAAAACCGAACCGCCCTCTCCAGCGTTTTTCCTCATCAAATTACCACTGCAAGTCTTTGTGTTATTTCTTTACATAAGTGGTGCCAGCGAGTAAACCCATAACAAAGTAATTCCTTGTTTAAAACTCGTAGACAACGATTAAGTAGAAGAAAAAATTCGGCCTTCCATTGTCATTATTTATTTTAAACACGACGTTTTGGTTAGTAAGTATCTCGAACCATTTTCAAGTGTAAATAGTTTACACTCGAAAACGGATAGAGATACTTTAACATAAATAAAGACAATGGAAGTCCGAAATTTTGTTTCTAAAAAAGTAATAATTGTAAAAAGAATCATGTGAACATAGGAAAGTCAACTATTTTTTTTAATCGAGTTTTTAGAATACATCCTCCCTACTTTTTTTACGGGAGTCATAGGAATTTAGATCGGTTTGATAGTTTCGGAGGTGCATTCCAGCGTATAGCCTTAAACATTTGAATGGGACTATCTCAGAAAATTCTGGATTTTTGTTTTTGATCTACTAGACAGAGTCGCCGTCGGTTTGAATCAATTTCTTTAAAAAAACCACAAAATTAACATTCCTCATCTCACCCAGATACTGCAAAGATGAGATAACCGACTTTGTGTTTTTAAAAAGAACAGTTTTTAAATTTTCAGTTTTTGATCTATATCTCGAAAAAGAGACATGCGAGAGTAAAATCAGTATTACTTTTAATTAATTTGCTAAATCTTATCAAGCGATCAAATACAAAACAAAAAATTAAAATCGAATCAATATTTTGTTATTTTTTGAGCCGCGCCCCACTACTCTCCATACCTAAGATTTTTTTTTATGTATTTTCCACATATTTCATAAATAAAACGATAAAATAGCACAAAATACGACATCATGAGGCCTCCCCTCGAACTGAACCGAGCCCCCTTCCAGGAAAAATTCATAGGTGCGCCACTGGGTATATATATATATATATATATATATTTTGTTTTGTTTTTAGATATAGGGTGTCAAAATAAAATATATTTTTTTAATAACTTTCTTAAAAATGACAACAGACAATTGACATTTTTTGGAATTCAGCATTACAATAAAAATAATAATTATTTTAAAAAAATTAATTCTCAAATCTGTTTTTTTTTCATAACATAACAAAAATGTTATAAAATATATTGCTAATATTACTATTCTTCATATTATTTAAGGTGCCTTGAGATATTAATGCAGGCGCCAAAGGTAGTTGATTATGGTAAATATGAGGACCAAAGTTTGACCATGGATTCTAGCTGAGAATAGGTCACAGGTTAACGGTCTTGATGTTACCAAGCCAGTTTTTGGGCAAATTTTTTTATCCTCCCCAAGTTAACGCTCTAGAGCCACAATGACACAGAAATGCATCAAAAATGTGTAAAATCTAACATAAATTATATTAGTTTTTTAAATTTTAGCTGCAAAAACCCCCAAAAACCCCCTAGACCCCCAAAACCTATAATGTTTAGGGTTTTCCAAATTTTCTCAAAAAATAAACCCTCCGGGTTTCATGGACTTCCATAAAGTAGTAAAGTAGTTACGAAATTTAAAAAAAAAAACGTCGAAATTGCCACTTACTCACGTAGAGATCATCAAAATTCTACTGTACTTCCAGACATGCTACAAAGCTGAATTTTGGCAGACTGGTAAAAATTATGACCAAACCCTTCGAACAAAAAAAACGCAAAAGTCTGATTTATTCCCTTCCCGATACATGTAAAGTTATGTAAAAGTAGAATTGCCCATTTCAATAAGCGCTAGAGTGCTGGGCTTTGGCAGACTGATAGGAAATACGATAAAACTATAGGAAAAAATTTAAAACCCCAAAATTTTAAATAATTTCTCTCCCCTATAAATGTAAAATTATGTAAAAGTAACATTGCTCACTTCCAGAAACGTTAGAGAGCTGAGCTTTGGAAGGCTGATAGGAATTATGATAAAACTGTAGGAACAAATTTAAAAAGAGCAAAACTGGCCTTTCCCATAAATGTAAAGTTATGTAAACGTATCATTGTCCACTTCCAGGAATGCTAGAGAGCTGAGATTTGAAAGGCTTATAGGCTATAATAAAACCTTGTGAAAAATTAATCATAACAAAATTATTTCATGTAAAAAAAGCCAAGTACGCGAAAATGGCATTCCGTAAAAAGAATTGAGATAAAAGTAAAGCCAAGTTCTCCAATACAAATTTTAAAATGAAAGGTTCTTACTAGTTTGGAAATGTTTTTTTTAAACTTTGCTATTGCAGCCAAACTTCAATTTAGCACTGTGCCTAAGAGTCATTTACAGCCGTAATAGCCAAGTTTAGAAAAACATTTCCAAACTAGTAAGAACCTTTCATTTTGAAATTTTTGTATTGGAGAACTTGGCTTTACTTTTATCTCAATTCTTTTTACGGAATGCTATTTTCGCGTACTTGGCGTTTTTTTGAAATATTTTTGTTATGATTTCACTTTTTGTTTAAAGGAATTGGATATTTAATTTCTAAAGTAGTAAACTATGCGGAATATTGTTCAAAACTTTTGCAATATCTAAAATTTTGAGGTCTTTTGATTTTTTCTCATGGTTTTATCATAGTTTCTATCAGCCTTCCAAAGCTCAGCTCTCTAGCGTTTCTGAAAGTGGACAATGTTACTTTTACATAATTTTGCATGTATAGGGGAGGGAAGTAAATTAAAATTTTCGTGTTTTTAAATTGTTTTCTATAGTTTTATCATAGTTCCTATTTTCGTACTTGTAAAATAATTTTACATGTATAGGGGAGGGGAGTAAATTAGAATTTTGGGGCTTTTTCCAGGGGTTTGGTCATAATTTCTATCAGTCTGCCAAATTTCATCTTTGTAGCATGTCTGGAAGTACAGTAGAATTTTGATGATCTATACATGGGTAAGTGAGTCAGTGAGTGAGTGGCAATTTCGACGTTTTTTGAAATTTCGTAACTACTTTACTACTTTAGTGAAGTTCATGAAACTTAAAATGGTTGTTAGCTCTATGAAGGGGTACAACTGTGCAAAGTTTGAGATTCGTAGCTCATTTCGAAGTACAGTTTTAGAAAGATCAAATATGGGCTGAAATGTTTCAAGAAAAGATGGTACGGCAGCGCGAACTTGACGAGGCACTGCCGTGCCCTCAGAAAAACCTCAAAAGTTTTAATAAGGCATTGAAAAAGTTTATTAGCTTACGAAATAAAAAATGTTTTGAACATTATTCCGCATGTTTTACTACTTTAAAACTTAAATACTATCCAAATCCTTTTAAAAAGGAGTAAAATCATAATAAAAACATTTCATGTCAAAACAAGCCAAGTACGCAAAACGATATTTGGTAAAAAGAATTGAGATAAAAGTGAAGCCAAATTCTCTAATACAAATTTCAAAATGAAAGATTCTTACTAGTTTGGAAATGTTTTTCTAAACTTGGCTTGAGAAGAATGGGACATGGAATAGGTCCCTAATATCTATACGATGCTATAAGGATCAGACAATTCTATGTTATTATAAAAAATTAAAAAATGCACTTGATGAACACGTTTTATCAAAGGCGTTTAGGTATCCAAACCAAACCGAACAGAACCGACGATGTAAGGACCATACTTGAAAATTACCAAAGTGTGTGTTAAATTTACACAATACATACGCAAAGAGTTGGGTCCTCACAATGATTTCTAGGTCCACTCGCATACACACTAAAAGCGCACTCTACGATACTCTCAAGAAATTTGTTGGAGCTAAATTCCTGTTTTTCACATGCGTTGTGTGGTCCAGGTAAAAATTTAAGTGATTTTTAAAATTTTATGAAGAGTGCCGAAATACGGTCTAAACACAGCGGACCTCGCTGCTCCGGTGAGCGGTTGGCGTGTGTCTTCACAAGGTATGTTACGCCAACACCTATCCGTGCGTCTCTTGGTCATGTGTGAAAATTCGGTTACATTCCTACGATGTGAGGTCCAGTTAATCAAACCCCTTAACGCCGGGCACGTGCCTAGAGAGTGCTTGACAGTTATTACAGTGCGTAATTATTTTTATGGTATATATATATATATGCAAAATAAACCGAAATTATTCAGTGTTATGTCATTTCCTCAAAAAGTTACAGAAAGTGTGTATACATAATCAACTTAATTATGGAAAATTATATTATCTTTTAAACGATGTATCACCAAAGTGGGCCAAGTCTACAGTTAGCAGTTAATTGGTATGCATAAATTGGGGTTATTTTTTAAGATCACAAAAAAATTATGTTTTTTTAGGTTTGATTCAGTTTTCAAAAAAACAAGCATTTTACAGAAAAATCTTAAAAGACCTTTTTTAGAGAAAATAAAATGTTCATTTAAACGGTTTGTCACAAAATTGTTTTAAAGTTATTATCGACACTCCAGGGGCGTCCGCATATTGAGGTTATTTTTTTTATAATTAAAAAAAAAATTATTGCTTTTTTTATTTTTCTTAAAAACTAAGCTTCCTAAAAAATCTTTTTTAACTCTGTATTCTTGAAAATAAAATGATCGTTAAGACGATATGTAGCGTAAATGCGCCAGAAGTCGGCCTTCAACCGGTACTCGGCAATCTTGGTCATTTTTATAAAAATCTCTTAATGTTATATTGTCATGGGACCACTATGTGTGTACCAAATTTCATCCAAGTCGGATAATGGGAAGTGTGTCAAAAACGCTTCACAAAATTTGATAGTTAGTTAGATAGAACATCTGAAGCTAAATAAAAGCCAAGAAAATATATCGACAAGAAGCGACAAAACCTGAATGACAGTAATGCAGTACTATTACACTCAAAGAAAAAACTGTGCAATTTTTCTTTTACACTAACAAAAAAAAATCAAAACTTTACTAGCAAAAATACTGTCAGGAATCCCTGTAATTTACTGTGTTTGAATGGTAAACTTATTTGTTTATTTGTATAATGGAGCCAGGTCCTGTATATAGGGATGTATGTTTCACTATGGCCTATAAATATATTAGTTATCCCTTTTAACTGGTCTAGCATGTTCTATGAGTTTTAGGATGTAACGAGTTTTAAAAGGGAAGGTTTGTACCCGTTATTTATAATGTGCGTCTTCAGCTCGCCACCGGCACGAGCCGCGGCTGACTCCAAATCATTTTATCCGACTAATCCATTTCTCTAGTGCCTAGTGGAAATTTTCTTAGTAGTAGTAGTAGGTGTGTAATACACCAGAATGTGCCTCCTATTTTTGAACTTCTCTGGAAAATGGCGATTGCCCCCGCCTGAGACCACCTTATTTATTTTTATATTCGTTAGAATTTGTTTCATAAACATAATTTTTTGCATGTTTTAGCTGTAATTATTTTTTTTTTTAAACCGACTGGAAAACAAGTCTTTTGCGTATACTTTTTTCTTTTTGGAAAGGCAAAAGGCACGGAAAAATGATCTAAAATATAAAGTGACATTTAAAATTAAGCAAGAATTAATTGAAATATAGTCAATATAAAAGCTTTTGAGTTAGTACTTTAATATCAACATGTAGAGTAGCATGGTTGTAGTGTTTCATATCGTTTTTAAAAAAATATTATTTACATGTTAGTTGTGTTTGTGCTGTTTTATACCGGTTTAAAAAATACGTACGATACACGACCGGAAATCTTTACAGGTCTAGTAACGTAAATAGTTATTAATTGTATTTTCTCCCAATTGTGGTTGGGTTTGTTCCTGTTTCTAAAACAATAAACGTTCTATAAATATCTCTACTTTAACAAAATTTGTTTTATTGTCAATCCCCTTAATTTCCCTTTTCTTATAATTTTTAAATTTAAAATGGCCGGGAAGAATCTTTAAACAATATAATATTACTTAGATTTTTATAAATATTACAATAATTATTGTGTATTTGTTAGTTATTATTTTTTCTATTTAATTCCCTAACCGATTTTTCTCGATAAAAATATATAACCGTTCTTGCAAACAATTAAATAAAAATTTAAAAAGGGTCGATTTTCTGTGACCTCAGTTATATGATTATACAGGGTGTCATTAACAGTTTGTAACAAACTTTGACAGGTGATAGTACACATAAAAATAAGATAAAAAGTTCATATGTACATAGGTCCTAAAATGCATAGTAGGGGAGCTACGGGCACCAAAAGGGTTAATATCGAAAATGGTTTTTTTATACATACGAATTTGGAGTAGAGAACCTTTTCGACGTAAAAAGGTGAGAAGATTTCCAAAATGCACTTAGAATGTAAAAAAATACAATCCGAAAAACAAAATTAAGTACTTCCCATAAACAGGATAACTTTTACAATCAATTATCTCGTAAACCGTTGCTCTGGGCGACTTTGGACAAAAGTACCTTTTTTACTTAAAAAGGGGAGTAGTTTTCAAAAATGAACTCAAAATGTAAAAAAATGCAATACAAAAAAAAATTCTTGTTAAAACAACCCCCCACCCCTACCAAAAGTACCCTTTTGAGTTAAGTAATTATTTTTTTACCCTACCACAATGTGAAGGGTCAAATTTAATTAACATTTGCAATTTTTTTGTAAAATTCCATAGCTTTTTAAAGTTGCTTTATAAAAAAAACCATTTTCGATATTAACCCTTTTGGTGCCCGTAGCTCCCCTACTATGCATTTTAGGACCTATGTTCATATGAACTTTTTTTCTTATTTTTATGTGTACTATCACCTGTCAAAGTTTGTTACAAACTTTTAATGACATCCTGTATAGGTGTAATGTCCCTCTTAATTTGATTTTTTTCTTCGTGTAAAAAAAATGCACCACAAACCACAGTTACACAAAATTTTTCTCAAAGTAATATAACTGCATTAGTTTCATTTGGTCTAAGCGTGACGTCACATATTTGTTTCCCATATGAACAATGTTTTGAGTGACAGTATTTCACTTCTTGTTGATATATCTTCTTTGATAAAAGCTTGTAAAAAATAATTACAACCTAGTTTTTTTTTTCTGATGGCCGACTACTGGTAGCGCATAATTCTAAAAATCTACTAGTCGGCCGGGCGGCCGACTGAATATTTTTTTCAAAACCAGTAGGTTCAATACTACAATACTTTTAAAGACGGACTTCAGGATTTGTTTGGTTAGTATTCAGCCATAGTTTCTTATGTTGGGTTTATACAAATAAAAATAAATATAAATATTAAAATTAAAAAAAAAATAGATATTTTTATTTTTGAGCATGTGTGAAATCGCATCGCATGACCTTGGTTTTCGCTTTGATGTAGAATTTTGTTTTCATTTTCATGTTTTATTTCCATTTTAGGCCTTCCAATATATGGGCCCCTAAGCCACTGGTTTAATTAACAAAATACTTGTTTTCTTTTTCGTTTTTTTTTTGGTGTTTTATTACCATTTTAGGCAATCCAAGTAAAGCCACTGGTTTAATCTAAAGATACTTGTTTTCTTTTTCGTTTTTTTTTCAGAGTTTTATTATCTACCATTTCAAGCAATCGAATTAAAGCCACTGGTTTAGTAAAAAAATACTTGTCTTCTTTTTCGTTTTTTTTGGTATTTTATTACCATTTTAGGCAATCCAAATAAAGCCACTGGTATAACCAAAAAATACTTATTTTCTTTTTCGTTTTTTTTTTGTGTTTTATTGCCATTTTAGGCAATCCAACTAAAACCACTGGTTGAATCAAAAAATACTTGTTTTCTTTTTCGTGTTTTTTTTTGTGTTTTATTGCCATTTTAGGCAATCCAACTAAAGCCACTGGTTTAATCTAGTGGGTTGTTGTTAACGGGAAACACTTAAAGAATATACAATATATTTAGGGATTTTTTTTTAATCACAAAAAAAAGTATTGTTATCAAAAATTTTACCAATCTTTTGTAAAACCAGCTCTACCGAGAAAAACGTTTTACCATGTGCAATCGACAATTAAATTTTCTTTTGAACCATGTGTGTAGTTATAACATTTACATAGCCGTTAATACACCAGGGGCGTTTGAGATTAAAAAAAATTCACTATTCATGCGTATATTCTTTATGAGTGTTCCCTGTTTACAAAAACCCACTAGATACATATCGTTTTAAAGAAAATTATATTTTCAACAAAATAGAGCAAAACAAGGTTTTTCCAAAAGCTTAGTTTTTAACAAAATAACAAAAAAAGATTAAAAATTAATTAGAAAAAAATCACCTCAATATGCGGACGCCCCTGTAGTGCCAATAATAGCTTAAACACTCCTTTGTAATACGCTATTTTTTCTCTAAAATGCTTAGTTTTTTTGAAAACTGAAAAAAAAACTAACTTTTTGGCTATCTTGAAATTTTTGTAGCTCGAACCCCCTTCGAGGGGTATACTTTACCCCTATATTTTGATTAGGGAAAGTGGGTCTAGTGATACCTTGTAATGAAGGCTCTTTTAATCTCTTTACAACCGTGTAAGATTTTCAAAAATCTATCTATTAGTTTTTGAGATAATTGCCCTCAAACTTTCAAATTGAACATGGACTAAAAAAATAAAAATTTAATCAAAAATTTTATATTTTTCGGATTTAATTTTTATTTTATCTTTCCATGTTAAATTTGAAAATTTGAAGGCAAATATCTCAAAAAGAAATCGATGGATTTTCGAAACTCTTACACGGTTGTAAAGATATTCAAGCGAACTTCAAAACAAAGTACTACTAGCCCCACTTTCCCTATTCAAAATATAGGGGTATACCCCTCGAAGATGGTGCTTGCTACAAAAATTTCAAGATAGCCAAAAAGTGTCCCCCTCGCAAACAAAATCGACGTGTCCGAGGGTTTTTCCAAATTCGTTACCGTTTTTAAGATATAGGCCATTAACAGTTTTTGGTGAAAAAACGTGTATGTATATATATATATATATATATATATATATATATATATATAAAATTCTTTCTTTTTAATCCGTCTTAAAATCCAAAGTAGCGGACAGAATCAAGCTTGACCCATTAAAGAGGCCCTTTTATTTTTATGATCCAGAATTTTTTTAGAAATAGTTTTGGATTTATAAAAAAAACTTTATTTCTGCCACACAATAAGCTAGGAGCCGTTGAAATCGGTTTGGTGGTTGTCGAAAAATAACTTTTTATTTCGAGCATAAAGCAAACTGAACCGAACTGTATAATTATATACCTAGGAAAATGTTGATATTGATTTTTACGATTATGCCTGTTTTCATCTAAATAGGTTCAGTAATAATTAAGGAACTGAATTCAGACACAATTGGCAAGGCAATGAAAGAATGAGTTCAGAATTTTCTCAAAATATAAGAATAGACAAGCCCTATAAGGGGTCAAGTTTGAACAGTGCCCAAATTATTAATTAGCCATATTTACGCTAGGTGGAGTATTGAAGTTTACGTCAGCTGGGGCGTGTATAAATATTGTACTAGGCATAAAGTAAATTTCATAAACAGACCTCTGTCCAAGAAATGTAGTTTTTATCCAATAAATTCAAATTTGATTTTTATTTTTGTAGAATAGCTATTAATTCAGGCAGTCCACGCAGCGACGCGCTGTTCAAATTTTTACCCTGTTAGGGCGTCGTGTCGCAAAAAATCCACACATCATATATAAAATATCGGTCCGTCTGGGAAATAAATCCCTATCGTACTTATCTCAGCCATTTGTTGTAGCGGACCGCGCAACGACGCGACATTTCGATTTTCAAACTTTTCGAGGCGCCGCGACGCCGACGTCACTAAGGACCACACATCGTTTATGGACCTCACAACGTAAGGACCTCACATCGCATGTGAAACCTGTTTGACAGATTTTCTTTATTTTGACATTTTTGAAAATTTTGAGTAGGTTTCCACCTTACTGGAGCGCCTCAAAAAACACTTGTTTTTAAACATTTAATTTATCTCTATTCTATCTAGTGGTCCGCGCAACGCATATGAAAAGTAGGAGTCCCCACAGCGCTTCTTATGTCCGTATAGGTGTGTGTCTGTGTGTGTGTATGTGTATATTATTTCTGTCCGTAACGCGATAGCTCCCAAACCGCTGAACTAATTTTCATATAATTTTCAGGTAAAATAGTGTTCGCCACTCTAAAGAGCTGATTAGTTTTTGGTCAAAATCCATTAATGCTAATGATAGTTTTTTGACAATTAAAATTTTTTAAAAATTCTAACTTTCTAATGGAGCGTCGTATCAATATGCGGTTTATAGTAGGCTACATTTTGCTTAATAATTTGTGTAATAACCAAAAACTTCATAGGAGCTTTAGTTTCTGAGTTATTTACCAAAAACTGTTTTCAGGGCTGATATATCATGGCTTCACTTAAAGTGTGCTAATAGGCTAGCTAGGAAGGTATCAGAACCGTCATGGATCCATTTAATTTACTTGTATATACTGAAATGTAAAAGACTCCTTCGATCAATATTTGAAATGTGCTTTTTCTTGTAAATTTTTTTGAAAAAGTTGTTTTTTCAATTTTAGCGCTTTTGTACTTCATGCAAGAAATTGGTTGCAAATATGCAGAATTATTGTTAAAAGATCCTTCTGGTTTTTAAAAATTTTCTGGGACGTTATATTAAACATCAAACAAGTTTCGTGGCTAATCGGGCAAAAAGGAGTTTTTTTGTTTCCCTTATATTTTTCCGTGGGTAGCCTGAATGCTAAACCTCACGGGGGTCCAAGATCTAATGGACACCTAATAAGTGTTGACAGTTAACCGTTTCGTCCTTATGGGATTCCTCAGAACACTGCTGGTCGATGTGACAAATCTTGCGAAGTTAATCAGACGGTCTTGTCTCTAATTAAATGTAATTAGTGAGCGAACTATAGCAAGAGGCGCCATCTACCGAGATACAAGAGAAACAAAAAAACCAAAAGCAGGCGAAAGAAAACACTGCTATACAATATCGATCAATGAAAAGATCAAATGCAAATAAAAGAAAACAACTATAGTCCGTGACCTACGACAGCTCTTTGTCTTTCAGGCCGGATCAACACAGAATGCATTTTTACCCGTCTTCAAGACAGTGAGCGACAATCAACGGAATTTTTAAGCCAAATAATATTAAAAAACGTGGAATTTCGTACCCGTGAATTTAAAAATCAAACAAGTTTCGTGGCTAATCGGGCAAAAAGGAGTTTTTTTGTTTCCCTTATATTTTTCCGTGGGTAGCCTGAAAGCTAAACCTCACGGGGGTCCAAGATCTAATGGACACCTAATAAGTGTTGACAGTTAACCGTTTCGTCCTTATGGGACTCCTCAGAACACTGCTGGTCGATGTGACAAATCTTGCGAAGTTAATCAGACGGTTTTGTCTCTAATTAAATGTAATTAGTGAGCGAACTATAGCAAGAGGCGCCATCTACCGAGATACGAGAGAAACAAAAAAACCAAAAGCAGGCGAAAGAAAACACTGCTATACAATATCGATCAATGAAAAGATCAAATGCAAATAAAAGAAAACAACTATAGTCCGTGACCTACGACAGCTCTTTGTCTTTCAGGCCGGATCAACACAGAATGCATTTTTACCCGTCTTCAAGACAGTGAGCGTCAATCAACGGAATTTTTAAGCCAAATAATACTAACAAACGTGGAATTTCGTACCCGTGAATTTAAAAATCAAACAAGTTTCGTGGCTAATCGGGCAAAAAGGAGTTTTATTGTTTCCCTTATATTTTTTCGTGGGTAGCCTGAAAGCTAAACCTCACGGGGGTCCAAGATCTAATGGACACCTAATAAGTGTTGACAGTTAACCGTTTCGTCCTTATGGGACTCCTCAGAACACTGCTGGTCGATGTGACAAATCTTGCGAAGTTAATCAGACGGTTTTGTCTCTAATTAAATGTAATTAGTGAGCGAACTATAGCAAGAGGCGCCATCTACCGAGATACGAGAGAAACAAAAAAACCAAAAGCAGGCGAAAGAAAACACTGCTATACAATATCGATCAATGAAAAGATCAAATGCAAATAAAAGAAAACAACTATAGTCCGTGACCTACGACAGCTCTTTGTCTTTCAGGCCGGATCAACACAGAATGCATTTTTACCCGTCTTCAAGACAGTGAGCGTCAATCAACGGAATTTTTAGGTCAAATAATACTAACAAACGTGGAATTTCGTACCCGTGAATTTAAAAATCAAACAAGTTCCGTGGCTAATCGGGCAAAAAGGAGTTTTTTGTTTCCCTTATATTTTTCCGTGGGTAGCCTGAAAGCTAAACCTCACGGGGGTCCAAGATCTAATGGACACCTAATAAGTGTTGACAGTTAACCGTTTCGTCCTTATGGGACTCCTCAGAACACTGCTGGTCGATGTGACAAATCTTGCGAAGTTAATCAGACGGTTTTGTCTCTAATTAAATGTAATTAGTGAGCGAACTATAGCAAGAGGCGCCATCTACCGAGATACGAGAGAAACAAAAAAACCAAAAGCAGGCGAAAGAAAACACTGCTATACAATATCGATCAATGAAAAGATCAAATGCAAATAAAAGAAAACAACTATAGTCCGTGACCTACGACAGCTCTTTGTCTTTCAGGCCGGATCAACACAGAATGCATTTTTACCCGTCTTCAAGACAGTGAGCGTCAATCAACGGAATTTTTAAGCCAAATAATACTAACAAACGTGGAATTTCGTACCCGTGAATTTAAAAATCAAACAAGTTTCGTGGCTAATAGGGCAAAAAGGAGTTTTTTTGTTTCCCTTATATTTTTCCGTGGGTAGCCTGAAAGCTAAACCTCACAGGGGTCCAAGATCTAATGGACACCTAATAAGTGTTGACAGTTAACCGTTTCGTCCTTATGGGACTCCTCAGAACACTGCTGGTCGATGTGACAAATCTTGCGAAGTTAATCAGACGGTTTTGTCTCTAATTAAATGTAATTAGTGAGCGAACTATAGCAAGAGGCGCCATCTACCGAGATACGAGAGAAACAAAAAAACCAAAAGCAGGCGAAAGAAAACACTGCTATACAATATCGATCAATGAAAAGATCAAATGCAAATAAAAGAAAACAACTATAGTCCGTGACCTACGACAGCTCTTTGTCTTTCAGGCCGGATCAACACAGAATGCATTTTTGACCGTCTTCAAGACAGTGAGCGTCAATCAACGGAATTTTTAAATAACTTGGTTTTTGTACAAAGTTTGAAACAAAAATAATAGCCAACAAAATTTTATACGAAAATGCTAAACTGTGTTTTTTGTCAGACTAAAAACAAGGTTCGAGGTATGATATTAACCATTTTTTCATTTTGGAATTTGTCCAATTTGTTTTTTTGGTGGCCTTTAAATTAAAAGTTACTCATTTTTGAGAATGATTGAAATGACATGAAATAAAGATAGATAAATATTCTACAAAAATTATTAATCAGTTGCATGGGTAATATTCTTGCTAAGATACAAACCATAAAGTTTTAGGTCTACCCACATATATGTATTTCTATATTATATGCAAAATAAACTGAAATAATTAGGTTTTATCTAATTTTCTAAAAACTAAGTACCTAAGACTTCATGGGCTATTTTGAAAAAAACCTGTATTATTTTTATAGGTTTCGTTTATTAGGTTCGCGCGCCGTATACCATCTTTTCTTGAAACATTTCAGCCGATATTTGACCTATCTAAAACTCTACTTCGGAATGAGCTACGAATCTTAAACTTTGCACAGTCGTAGATCTTCATGGAGTTAACAACCCCTCCAAGTTTCATGGAATTCCATAAAGTAGTAAAGTAGTTACGAAATTTCAAAAAACGTCACTGCCAGTCACTCACTTACTCACTCACTCACATGTATAGATCATCAATATTCTACTGTACTTCTAGACATGCTACAAAGCTGAAATTTGGCAGACTTATAGAAATTATGACCAAACCCCTGGAAAAAAAACGCCAAAATTCTAATTTACTCCCTTCCCCCACACATGTAAAGTTATGTAAAGGTAACATTGCCCACTTCCAGAAATGACAGACTGATAGAAACTATGATAAAACTATAGAAAAAAAAATTAAAAACCTCAAAATTATAATTTCCTTTCCTCCCCTATAAATGTAAAGTAATGTAAAAGTAACATTGCCCACTTCCGGACACGCTAGAGAGCTGAGCTTTGGAAGGCCGATAGTAACTTTGATAAGACTATAGAAAAAAATTAAAACACCTCAAAATTCTAATTTACTTCCCTCCCCTATAAATGTAAAATTGTGTAAAAGTAACATTGCCCACTTCCAGACAGCTTGAGAGCTGAGCATTGGAAGGCTGATAGGAACTATGATAAAACTATAAAAGAAAATTAAAAAACCCCAAAGTTTAATTAACTTCCCTCCCCTATAAATGTAAAGTTATGTAAATTAGCATTGACTACTTCTAGAGACGCTAGAGAGCTGAGCTTTGAAAGACTATAGGAAAAAATTTAAAAACACCAAAATTTTAATTTACTTTCCTCCCCTATAAATTTAAAGTTATGTAAAATTAACTTTGCCTACTTCCAGGGACACTAGAGAGCTGAGCTTTAGAAGGCTGATAGGAACTATGATAAAACCATAGAAAATATTAAAAACCTCAACATCTTTAATATGCATTTCAAAAGTATTGAACAATATCCCGCATATTTTACTACTTTAAAACTTAAATATTATCCAAATCCTTTAAACAAAAAAAAACAAAAAGGTATGTTGAAAATATGAGATATACTTTTTGTATCTCTTTTTTGGTCCAGAACACACATTTTAATATGAATGTTTAATATAACGTCCTACAAAATTTTTAAAAACCAGAAGGATCTTTTAACAATAATATTTCATATTTGCAACCAATTTCTTGCATGAAGTACAAAAGCGCTAAAATTGAAAAAACAATTTTTTCAAAAAAATTTAGAAGGAAAAAGCACATTTCAAATATTGATCGAAGGAGTTGTTGATGTTTTGAGGTTTGAGGTTTGGGTAGAGCCGCGGGACTGTAAGCGCGCTGGTCGTTTTATAAAATCTGGGTGCAAAAATCCTTAAAAGGACGATGTGAAAATATTAATTTTTCCGAGCCACACAAAGACAATATAGAGGATTGGCACTCACCTTTTTTAGTTGTTTCCGTCGTCCAGAAGAGCTCCTCCCGCTGGCCCAGTCATTGCAGTCGATCCACACTAGAATCGCTTGTTTGTGTAATGGTTTAGTTTGATTTTCTAAGAATGTTATTGGATTTTTTGGTTAATAGAATTTATCACCATGCTGCGTGGTGATCTCGATAGAATACGACAGACGAATCCTTTTTGGTTACGCCTTTTTTCGCAGATTCATTTTTCGTAGATGGCGCTGGCGTTTTGCTTGTGCCAATCAAATTGAAGTTGTGTGGGTTTTCCGAATACGGGAATTTGGCGCAAAATTTGAATTTAAAAAAGTTGCACGAACAGGAGTCTTTTACATTTCAGTGTATGCAAGTAAAATAAATGGATCCATGACGGATTTGATACCTTCCTAGCTAGCCTATTAGCACACTTTAAGTGAAGCCATGATATATCAGCCCTAAAAACAGTTTTTTGTAAATAACTCAGAAACTAAAGCTCCTATGAAGTTTTTGGTTATTACACAAATTATTAAGCAAAATGTAGCCTACTATAAACCGCATATTGATACGACGCTCCATTAGAAAGTTTTTAAATTTTTTAATTGTCAAAAAACTATCTAGCATTAATGGATTTCGACCAAAAAGTAATCAGCTCTTTAGAGTGGCGAACACTATTTTATCTGAAAATTATATGAAAATCAGTTCAGTGGTTTGGGAGCTATCGCGTTACGGACAGAAATAATATACACATACACACACACACACACATACATACCCACACACACACACACCTACACACACACACACACAGACAGACATCACGACGATATTGCTAAGATAGGTCAAAATACACCCAAATATATTTTCGGCGTTATTTCAAAAATATAACCTTCTCTAGCCATTGCTTTGCTGGCTAGGAAGGTAAAAATACTTAAATTGGATAAAAATGATTTTCGTGTGTCAAATTACGTATGTTTTGCTTTACATCATAATAGCACCCATTTTAAAAAAATTGAATATTTCAAAGAAATGAATCCGGTTTTACCGTTTTACTTAGAAGTATGAATGGGCGTACCCAGAGGGGGGAGGATCTCGGGGGCCGGGCCCCCCCATGCCTAAGATTTTTTTAGAGATTTTCCACATATTTCCTGAATAAAAAGATTAAAGAGTATAAAATTCGCCATCATGAGGCTTCGGGCCCACCCCAGAGGCCTCGCGCCCCCCCCCCAAGAACTATCCCTGGGTGGGCCACTGGAGTAGGTAGGTACTACAAACTTGACATACCAAAGTTAAATTTAAAAGTAAGTCGTCGATCAGCTGTCATCGTTTCTATAAAGCTGAAATTTGGCATACTGATAGAAATTGTGACCAAACCATTGGAAAAAATCAAAAAACCCGAAAATTCTAATTCACTCCTCTCCCCTATACATGTAAAGTTATGTAAAAGTAACACTGCCCACTTCCAGAGGCGCTAGAGAGCTGAGCTATGTTAGACTGATAGGAAATATGACAAAACTATAGGAAAAAACTTAAAAACCCTAAAATTTTAATTTACTTCCCTACCCTATAAATGTTAAGTTATGTAAAAGTAACATTGCCCACTTCCAGATACGCTAGAGAGCTGAGCTTCGGAGGGCCGATAGGAACTATGATAAAACTATAAAGTAAAATTAAAAAACCCCAAATTATAATTAACTTCCCTCCCCTTTAAATGTAAAGTTATGTAAAAGTAACATTCTCCTCTTCCAGAAACGCTGTAGGAACTATGATAAAACTAAGTATAGTAAAAAATTTAAAAGGACCAAAATTTTAATTTACTTTCCTCCCCTATAAATGCAAAGTTATGTAAAATTAGCATTGCCTATTTCGAGGAACACTAGAGAGCTGAGCTTTAGAAGGCTGATAGGAACTATGATAAAACCATAGGAAAATATAAAAAAAAACTCATACTTTTTAATAAGGCATTGCAAAACTTTTGAATAATATTCCTCACATTTTACTACTTTAAAACTTAAATATTATCCAAATCCTTTAAAAAAGGAGTGAAATCATAACAAAAACATTTCATGTAAAAAAAGCCAAGTACGCGAGAGTGGTGTTCCGTTAAAAGAATTGAAATAAAAGTAAAGCCAAGTTCTCCAATACAAATGTTAAAATTAAAGATTCTCACTAGTTTGGAAATGTTTTTGTAAACTTGGCTATTACGGCTGCAAATGACTCTTAGGCACAGTGCTAAATTGAACATAAAGATATTTATTATAATTTTAATATGACTTGGAAATTAAATAATAAAGAATGTCAAAGCTGCAAATTGACAGTTGGTCTCTCCTCAGTAAACACTATATTTCCTATTTCTTTTTCAGATACCGACATGATCATTTCATTTCATGTTTATGCTCGGGCTGAATGAGGCGTAATGAGGCCGAAACGCTTCCCCGAGCTACCTTTACCTCTGAGGAATTGCCCGTAAAACTTTTTTGTTAAGACTTTTTACCTCGTGAAATTCCTTCAAATTTAAAAAAATCCAGGGCTTAGGCTGTCTTCTGGGAGCCGAAACGCGTCCCCAAGCTAATTTACCTTTGAGGATTCGCCCGTGAAACTTTTTTGATAAAGAATGTCATTTACAAATTCTGACATCACGTCAACATTTGAGCCTTGTGATTGCTGGTGGTTATTATTAGATTAATAATATTCGCGTTGGGCTGTGGCGTAGGCAAACACATCATTCCTGTATATGGTTTTCCTGTTTTAAACGGCTTAACTAATTATCACAGTTTATTTTTTATTCATTTTTTTGTTACGGATAAATACCTTTTAAAAAAAATTCTGTCATATCAATCATGTCATAAACATTGCAAACCCAAAAATATATAAATTAAGATAATGTATTAATTTTTTTTGCATTCTATAGAGTTTATTTTTGACAATTTCCTTTTAATGTTTACCGGATCTATGTGTAGAATTTTTGACAGTAAGTAAACCATTTTTCAACAAAAATTGTATTTAGGACTTTCAAGCTATGCAACTTTTCAGAGATCACAAAACCTCAAAATGTGTTTTCCAAAAAAAATAACAGCAAGTTTTTCTATAATGAAAGTATAAATGTTCGGTTTTTTATTTAAAGACAGTACGTTGTCACCATTAACCTTTTCTTACAAACTTTTGCAACCTTTTAAAGTTGTTATATTTCCTAAAGTGTCCCTAAATAAAAGTAAAACGTTGTTACCTTATATTTAATATTTAAATTTAGTTAGATAAAGCTATTGTTTTTTTTTTTTTCGGTTTTACTATTGAAAGGTTTAAAAATAAATTTCTTTTTTCTGTTTTTAGAAAACCTAGTCAGACTGACCATTTAATACCTTTTGATTCGTGTCATTCAAGAGAACACAGAAATTCCGGCATTTACTCTTTAGTTTACAGACTTTTACACATTCCAATGACACTTTTGAACTTTACGAAAGAAAAGAAAATCATATATCAAATTGCGTCAGAAAATGGTTTTTCTTTACAAACGGTGAACGGAATCTACAATAAATTAACGAAGAAAATGTTACAGAAAGACTTACAGAAAATTACAGGCAATACTAACTTAACTAATCACACAACCTCACCAATTTGCACTAACATACTTTCACAACAGCAACAACAACAAACTACAACAACAAAATATTTTTCTATTACATACACAGGTGTTATTTCGAATAAATTATCGAACATTATTAAAAATTATTATCCGAATCTGAAAATCGCTTTTAAACCTTTGGAATCTGTAAAATCACTTTTTTGTAGACTTAAAGAAACTTCACAACTTAAAGAAAAAAGTGGAGTATACAAATTAAAATGCCAAGACTGCAATGCGCAGTATGTAGGTCAGTCAGGCCGCTCGTTTGAGACTAGAGTAAAAGAGCACTTAAGATCTCAGAAATATGCTCACGATAACAGATCTTCATTTGGATCCCATCTGAAAACACATAAACATACCTTTGATATGAGAGATGGTTTGAATGTTTTGCATGTACAAAATAAAGGTAGTAAACTCAATACTCTTGAAAGCTTAGAGATTGCTAGATTGGAACTTAATCCTGATGTAGTTTCTTTAATTGAAAAATCTCCGTCTAACTTTGTGGAAGCAGCTAAAGTTATAAACCTTTTTAAATTTTAAATAAATTTTTTTGCTTTTTATTAGATTTTAAATATTTTAACTAACAATATTTGTCTTTAAACTTTTTTGTTGATTTAATTTAAATTAATTTGGTTTGCTGCGAGTAGTCAAAAAGTGATTCACCGATTGAAAACACGTTATTTTTTGCTAGTTTTGTTTTTTATCGCTTTTTAATATCTTTTAGCTTTTTAATTTTAATGTTTTTCTTTTTTTGAATGTGTTTTTTAAAAAAATTTGTTGTTTTTTGTTTTTTATTTTTGAGCGTTTTAGTTTTTAATTTTTGTGACGAAAGAACAGTTTTCAAAATGATTGTTGTTGGTATTTTTTGAAATTGGAAAAAGTATAAATTTTTTTAGAATTTTTGAATAACCTTTTTAATACTTACGTTAGTGTTCTTAATATTGTAATTTGTGTTCGTTTGACCTACTTTTAAACTTTTAAGTTCTAACAAGACAGCTGTTTTTTAATAGGTTATGGTAGTAACTACTAGGACTAGCAAATAAGTTTTTTTAAAAAGTTTTTAAATTGTTAATTATGATGTTTTACCATCCCAGTTTTCTAAAAATGTGGTTGATCCTAGTTTTTTAATATCTAGTTATATGGGACCTGCAAAATTTGTTGGTAGGTTTTTGTTTTTGATTTTGTATAAACTTGACGTTTATAAATCCAAGGGAATTATTTTTATTGTTAGTTTCACACTTTGTATTTTTGTTTTTAGATGAAAACCCTTGAAAATGAACTTAGGTTCGAAACCGGTCGGGTTAAAATTGAATTTTGAATGAATAAACAAATTTCTTGAGAAAAAGAGATCTTTTATTGATCAAAATTTAAAGGTTTTAAGTGTGGAGTAAAGGACAAATCCCACCAAATCAGTTAAAGCTATTGTTGCTTATAGACTTACGCCATACATTATCACCTTAATAAAACCGGCAACAGTGCCTGAGGTATTCCACGTATTTATCAAATATTTGAAAAAAAATTATTTACCCCTCTTTTAAAATTCTGGTAAAGGAACTTCCCCTCATGTCATATATGTACCTATATATGGGCTAACACCACTAGAAATAGGTGAGGTCATGTCGTCATATCCTTAACGCTGAGGTGACAACGCCGAGTGCATCAATATATATATATATATATATTTTTTTTTTATAAAAATTTTTCTTTGCCGAGGAAATGTTACAATTTTTCTTTATGCCTTTAACAGACAATTATCTCTCTATTTAGACTACTTAATTTTTTTTTATAAAAATTTTGATTAGTTTCATATTTTTTCTTTATCAAAATGTGGTATTGATTTTGTTTTATGGTTCAAACTATGTTCGACAAAATATTTATATATTGGCTATATGGTATTTTGGTTATAGTTTATTTATAATGGGTTCACAATTTTGTGCCTACATGGGATTTCTAGAATCCAGATTATAATTTTAAGCTAGTAGTTAATCCATTGCATCTCGCTAATTTCTTTTTTGGATAGCTTGGTATCAATTAACAATAGTCACTACGACATGACCATATGGTTAAATTTAAGGTTATGGTTATCATAAGCACCTTTGGTTGAAATAGATTTAGACAGGTTAATACAGCTAAATTTTATATAGCTATTGCCGATAGCTGTTTTTTTACATATAGTTTTTTTTATAACCAAAATACAAATTTTTGTTTTTTTTTTATAACTTTAGGTGATGATTTGCGTCCAGAAAAGACAAATAACTTGGTGTGAATAGACTAAAGTTTTATTTGGCAATTCTACAGAATTACTGTACAGTATGTACAAATTTTGATGAAGCTTTGGAATATTTATATAGGGTGTTTTGATGGACCTGATCAGAAAATAAAGTTTTTTTGTTTTTATCCATGGAAAATGATTAAAACCATAGTTGTATTTTAAATATTACTTCATGTATACTAAATCTAACATTTCCTGTGTTAAGATTATTTTGTTTTTATGTTATTTTTTTTTCTAACCTCAATTCTCGACAAAGCTATTACTACATATGTAAATATTTTTTTTCACTATTGTACATCCAAAGAAACAAGGATCTGAAAAGGAAGTATGTCTCTTTTAAGTTATATTTGAACAGTAAAATCTATAATTTTATTATTATCATTTTTTTACTACCTTTTTAAGAAACTGAGTTTCAACAAAAAAATTAATATTTTTTTCTTGTTTGTATTTGATCATTTGTTTTTTCTTTGTTTTTCTTTCTGAAACAAAATAAATGTTGAGGGTTGTAAACAAAAAAAGTAATCGTGATCTTTTATATCGTTCTTGCATTGATACATTGGTAACATGGCGATAGTAAGAAAAATCTGTCACCATTGTTGTTAATTGTGTCAAAGTAAATAGAGGTTTATTATCATATCAAAAATAGAAAATTGACAATATTTTTCTTAAAGGAACCTCACGACCCTAAATAGCTCTTCCTAGCCGAGGTAAATTTGAGGTATATTAAAACAACATCAATAATATACAAAAAGTTATATTATATGAAAAAATAATATAACAAAGTGGCGCCCAGCGTTCTTTTTGATAGAAAAATCAAGAATTTAGGGAAATGTTGAAAATTTTTTTTTTGGTGTGTTGACTTCTTGGGTTCGGAGGAAAAGTTTTGGAAACTTTAAAATCTTTTTAATTTGAACATTGTTTACCTACTTAACTGAATTTGAATTAAAATAATTTTTTATATATTTGAAGATTGTTTGATATCTATTTTTCTGAATTTAATTTGATAATATATTTTCATTATTTATCTTGATCTTGAATATTGTTGACAATGGCTTTTATTGTGAATGCTTTACATGCTAGTGAGATAGAATATGAGCTGAAGATTAGGGAGGTTGAACCTACAGGGAATGTTGACAGTAAAAGAATAGTTTTGCAGGGTCTTCTGTCTCAAGAAAATGCAAACCGTAGTTTTGCAACGATAAAAAATCCCTTTACTTTTAGTGACGACCATACACAAATTAAGGGAACTTTAGATAGTTTAAAACAAAAAATTGATTCATTTACGGCTACTAAACAAACAGCTAAATATAAAGAAATCACTACTCGACTTCACGATGTTTCGGGTAGAATTTTGAGAATGAATTGTTAGACAGAAAATCAATGTAGCTCTAGACAAGACCTTTATGTCAAATGTCTAACTTTAGAAGGGACCCTGGAAAATAAATTGTTACCTGCAACTTCGACTCCTAATATTCAGTCTGCCAATATTATACCTTCAAATCCTTTTCAAAGTTCGATACCAGTCTATAAGTGGGATCTTAAAAAATTCACTGGACATGGCTCGTTAATGGCATTTTTGGAAAAAGTCGAAACGTTGAGAATCTCTAGAAACTGTTCATTTGATGAACTTTTTGCGTCTGCCAGTAACCTTTTTGATGGTCAAGCTTGGAATTGGTGGCATAATAATCACAAGAAAAATCGTTTTTCTAATTAGGAGGACTTGGTGGAAAAGCTTAAACAAACTTATTTACTTAAAAATCATGATAAAAATTTAAAAATAGAGATTAGCTCACGTAAACAGGGTTATAAAAAGAATGTTTCTGTTTTTATTGATTCAATGGAGGGATATTTTAATAGATTGATTGAACCAGTTTCAGAACAAGAAATGGTTGATATTGTTAGAATGAATTTATTACCTGATTATGTCAGAGGTTTGGCCCTAAATGACATTTCTTCAATAGATGAACTGACAAAACTTTGTAAGAAAATAGAGGAATCTTTACAAGTGACTAATCAATTTCGGAATTTCGGCTTTAAAAATAGAATGGAACTGGACTTAAATCGCCCTTCATTTTCAGGGAATGTTGGTTCTATGTCACAAGACAATAGAAGTTACACGGTTACGTGTTATAATTTTTGGAGGAAAGGGCATAAATTTCAGGCAGACAACCTAAAACACTTTTTTGTTATTCCTGTGGCTTAAAAATATTTCTAAAATAAATTGCCCACAGTGTAATAAAAATAATATTTCAAAAAACGGAGAAAGCTCCAGTGGTTTAAGCCGCCAAACAACCGCAGCAACGGCTACTGGAAACCAAAACCATTCTCAAAGAACTTTCAATCAAACAAAAGGAAAACAACTTATAAAAAACAATCAAAATTAAATTCCCAAAGGTTTGTCAATTCTCAACCTAATAATACCTTACAAAATAATTCAAAAAATTTTATGCTTAACAATAATAGTTAATAAAAGTCAAACAAATAATTATATTTCTAATGAATCGCCAGAAAATAAGTCTTTTTCGAGTCAGTCGATTAGTCCTTTCTTTGTTAAAAGAGAATTTGATGATAGACCTTATTTGAATATTAGCATTTATACTGAGAAGCTTTTGTCATTAGTTAATAGTGGAAGTTGCTCTTCTATTTTAGGTTCTGATGGCTTATATATTTTAAATTCACTAAATCTTTCTTTATCTACTGATTTGTCTTTTCATGTTACAACTGCAGATGGACAGTAGCAGAATGTTGTAGGTTTTGTGTGGGTACGATTTTATTTTAAATCGAACCCTTAAACGAGGGTACCGTTGTAGATCTCTTGTGTGTATAAAATAAATATAAAACAGTTTTAAAAACGTTACAAACTTTAATGAATACAAAATAAAACTCTGTTGCAATTTACAAATTGTTACACCTATAAAACGAACAAGACCCAAAATATTAAAATAAAACTTTAACTTACCAAAATAACAAACTGCAAAATATTCTTTAAATATAAAAATCTTATGTTTCTTTACTGACAATTAATTTTAGAGGTTTTAGTTAAGTTCAACAAAACTTAGAATGTGACTTGTGACTACCGACTTGTCTTCTCAAAGTTTGGGTTTTTTTAAAGGGTAGGTTGGACCTAAATAATTCATTATCCCCTCTTTGAAGAGCTTGGAGGAACCAAGTCAGTGGCGTTGCTGATAATCTTAAAGTTTACTTTACATTCGAGCTAATGAGCTAAACAAGATAACCTAAACAAAAACAGAGATAAAATACATTTTATAGACAACATTTTCTTATTTCACACTTTTTCCATGTCCAATCACTTTGAAGGCAAAACCATCTCGCTACTTGCTGTATCCCCACGCTTAACAATTACAACTCCCACTCTTCACTTTTTTGTAGTTTTTCTCCCATCAACCACCTGCTGTGTAGGTAGACGGCAACCAACTGTTTACCATTTTGGAGGGAGGCGGAACCACTTTCTTATCTCAAAAGAACCATAATTGCATTTTTCGTTTTTCCAAGATGGTTTCGTACAGTGGCACAGTCAGGGGAAATTTACATTCCTGACAATATTACACGCCCAATAAAACTTTTGGTTATTCCATCGCTTAAGCACACACTAATTTTAGATGTTCATTTTTTGAAAAGTTTTGGTTTAAGCGTCAATTTTAAGAATTTGTCCTGTACTTCAAATCCTACAATCTGTGCAGTAAATACTCTACACAGTGCTAAATAATTAACTGATGTACAACAAAATGAGCTTTTTGAAATTATGGAGTTGTTTAAATCTATTGCACCTGAGGATAGGTTAGGTCGTACTCATTTAATGACACATGAAATTGATACAGGCACAGCTGAGCCTGTGAAACAGAGGCAACATGCACTATCTTATGCAATGAATAAAATTTTACATAAGGAAGTTGATAAAATTTTGGCATTAGACATTATAGAACTTTCTGATTCTCCTTGGTATTCACCAGTTTGACTTGTCAAAAAGGCGGATTCATCTTTTCGTGTAGTTTTTGATGGGAGAAAAATAAATTAACTTTGTTCAACGTCAAGTTATCCTATGCCATTAATACAAAACATAATTTCAAAAGTTCGAGATGCTAAATATTTAACTTCAATTGATTTAAAACAAGCTTTTCATCAAATACCTCTTGATGAGGATTCTAAACCTAAGACAGCTTTTGCAGTTCATGGAAAAGGTCTTTATCATTATAAAACTTTACCATTCGGTTTAAACAATAGTGCTTAAGCGATGTGTAAATTATTGGATATTGTTATTGGTCCTGCTCTAGAACCTAACCTCTTCTATTTTATTGATGATTTAATTTGCGTTTCTAGTGATTTTGAGACACATTGTGATGTATTACGTAAGCTTTTTCAACGTCTGAAAGATGCCAACTTAACTATAAATTATAAAAAGTCCCAGTTTTGCAGACAATCACTAAGATTTCTTGGTTATATTGTGGATGAAAATGGTTTAAGAACTGACGAAGATAAAGTTTCTGCAATTTTGGAATATCCTAGACCCAAAAATATTACGCATTTAACGTTTAATAGGTTTAGTTGCATATTATAGACGTTTCTTAAATAATTTTTCTTCTTTAAGTAGCCCAATCACAGATTTGCTTAAGGGTAGAAAAAAGGTCAATCTATTAAATGGACTCATGAAGCAGAAAAAAGCTTTTCAGGATATTAAAGTTGCTTTAACCACAGCACCTGTGCTTGCTAGTCCTGATTATACTAAACCTTTTATTTTAATGTTTTCGATACAGGAGTAGGCTGTTGTCTTTATCAGGAAGAAGACGGTCTAGAACATCTGATTGCATATGCCAGTAAAACGTTAGATAAATGTCAAAGAAAGTATACAACTACTGAGAAAGCAATTATATTTGGTGTAGAGAAATTCCGTTGTTATATTGCGGGTACTCATTTTACTGTCCATACTGATCATAGTTCTTTAACTTCACTTTTTAATATGAAACATCCTACTCCACGTATAGCTAGATGGATTGTTACTTTATCTCAACATTCTTTTGATATTGTTCACAGAAAAGGTACATGTAATACTGTGGCTGATGCTCTGTCTAGAAGTATAGAGGATATAGCTGTCCTAAATTTAACTTTTTTAACATTGGATAATTGGTGTAAAAATATGATAACAGATGTACAGATCCTGATAAGTATCCTGCTTTTAAGGTTGAAAATAATATTTTGTATAAGCATATTCTTGCTAAGTATAATTTTGATGATAATATTTCAAACTGGAAAGTAGTTGTTCCTACTGCACATAGAAAAGAACTTTTGAATAAATACCATAATGAACCTACTTCAGCATATTTTGGCATCTCTAAAACTTTATCGAGAATATCTAAACTCTATTATTGGCCCAATATGCGCCAAAGTATTTATAAGTATATTGAGGCCCTTTTTTTTCTAAGAGGAGAGGTTTAAAAAAAATTAAAATAAAATATTATCTCTCTCTTTTTTAAAAAGGAATCACACAGCACCGGCAGCTGTTCGTCTGGTGGCATTGGGTCATGGGTTCAATAATATTAATTAAAAGATGTTAATTAACTAGGGATTTAATTAATTGGACGCCACTTAATCTTTATCAAAGAAAAGATCAAGAAAAAACTTAAAAAAAAATACAGAAAAATATTCAAACTGGCTAAATAAAATCAAAGTCTTTAAGTTAATTAATAATATTAATTAGTTTATAAAGTCTAATTAATAAGTCAAATCTTATTAATGTTTAAGCATTATAAAGTGGGAGGGGAGTCAAATTTTAAATAATAGGCAAATGTTTTAGACACATTGGGGTGATGTATTGACATAAATGTTGTGACATTTTATACAGTGTGTTATAAAAAAATACTATGAAACAGCCTTAACTATCTTAACCTAAATACCAAGTGAAAAATTCTAGAATTTTTGTTTACTCATAGTTACTTAAAACTAACCTTGTATACCACCATGTAAAATCAAATTAATACATAACTAGTACTTTTTTTTTAATCACGTTAAATACCTTTAAAATGAGATTCCTCCTTCAGCTTGTTATTTTTAATAATTAAGAATAATTAAAAGTTTTAAGTTTAATTCATTAAGAAAAAAATTTCAGTTTAATCAATTAGAAAATTTAAAAGTTTATGTTAAAAAATTTAAAGAATAAACTGTTTAGTTTATAAGAAGATATCAAAGTTTAGGTTTTACCTTAAAATTCAAATAGAAAAATAGTAATTAATTATTCAGATAGGTAATCACTTATAATGGAACCAATTAGGATGTTTTATCACCATGTCAACCAAATACCTGCAAATACAGACTAGGTATTCTTTCAATCTCATAAAGCCTGAGTGCCCATATTACAAGGAGCTGCAAATCCTCACGCGACGTCACGAAATAGAAAGATGAGGTTTGTTGTGTGTGATGTTCCCTCTTAAACCTCAATCGGTTACTCATACTTGCAGTGTCGGAAACTAACCCATAGAGGTAAGATGGTCGATTTTTGTCTTACCCAGAAACTCTGGAATAAAAAATTACCCCGGTAAAAAAAAACGGTTTCAAAAATAAAATAAAAAACAGGCAAAAACAAAACCACAGGAGAAACACTGATGTTTTTATTTGTTGAAAAAAAATCAGCTCAACTCACCCCTGTCATCCTATGGCCCCGTCAAAAATTTACGCCATTATGACTAGCGCGTTACAGCGGCCACGCCAACGCCATGATGGAAAATTGCCTTTTCTTTTCTGTAACAAGGAAAAAGATGGACTTAATTTCAAGAAAACCCTTAAATTTTTGGTTCAACAACAAGAAGAATCCTTCAGCTTGGATTTAATAAGGTAAACTTACCATTTTTTAAAATTTCATCACCAAAAAATTAAATCACTTGTCACTGCAAAAATTTTTGCTTTTTGCTGTTCAAAATGTCGAAGAAAAAGGAAAGATCGATCGGCCGACCTAATTTTTGCACCCGTTCTGGAGGGGACCAGAAAATGTGCGCCTGCGGCATACTCATTCCCTGCGATCGATACTACGGCTGAGACAACGAATAAACAATTCCCTTCATACTCAGATGTGTTAATGGAAATAAGGTGCCAACCAATAGACGACAAAATGGCGAAAAAACTTTCTAAATATTAAAGAGGACTTCCAATAAGTGTGAAACTTCATTAAAAAATATTTATGTAAAAAAAGTCAATTTTCATAACTTTTATAGTTTTCCATAGCCCAAGGCTTCTTATTCTGCGGTCCAAATGTAACAGCAAAATATTTCTATCTGCCACAATGGAACAAGGTACAGCGCATCGGCCTCGTAACCAGCAGGCCCGAGATCAAATCTCAGCAAGAGCACAATAATTTTTTTTATTAATGTTTTAATTAGAATTTGTTAAAATAAGTTACTAAAAGAAAGAAAATATAGAAATAGGCTATTTTTAAGTGTTTTCTAAATTTTTTTTGTAGCGGAAAATAAAAACGCTACACACCACCCCACCAAGGAAAAATATTTTACCTTGTAAAATATTTCAAAAGGAACTTCATAACATCAAAATATGTTTCCAACTAAAATCTTACAAAAGCTTATTATCTTATATTTTTACGTTAGATCAAATAAACTAGATCTTTCTTATATCTTATATATGTATTAGAAAATACAATTTTTTCTTTTTCTGGTATTTTGGAATCTTTAATGATGTAATCACTTAGGCAATACGAAGTTTTTCTTGATTCTTGATAACTACGCGTATCACACGCCCAGAGGGGTCAAAATCAGTAGGACAAAATAGAGATTGGACAAAATTGGTGCGGTCTAATCAAGAAAACAACAGATGCAAATATTCATAAAGATCTAAAACTTAGGATAGCTAATACTATTTACCTACTTGGGTATAAGCAAAATAGTGGCTATATATATATTTTTTTTTTAATTCTATATTCTTAAAACTATACGTTTACGCGTAAACTATGTACATGGCCACTAAAAAATTTACTTAAGAATTTTCATCTGAGGAACTTGAAGAACTCTCAGAACAAGACTCCTCATAATAGTAGAATGGCTTAAGGTCCTTAATGTGCCAAGCACAAGCCTTAGAACCGTCCTCATTACACAGGTCATAAACTAAAGGGGATCTTTTTTTCTTTATAACTGAAAGAATATACTTAGGGGCAAATTTAGACGAAAATTTATTCGCAGCATTAGACAATACTTTATTACGTCTCCAGACTTGGTCACCCACGTTAAACGATATATCCCTCTTGCGGAGGTTATAGGCTTTAGAGTTTCGCTCGTGAGCAAGGTGAAGTTTTTGACGAACTTCAGTAAATATCTCCTTTAGCCCTTCTAAGTTCCTGGCATATGAATTTCGGTCTCCTGGCATGATTTCCACATCTTCCTCCTGAACTCTATCTGCATCAAGATAAAACTTGCCCGACAAAGGTATATGCCTACCAAAAACTAAGAAAGACGGCGAATAGCCTGTAACATGATGCCTTGACGTATTGATAGCTTGCTGAATTTTCGCAGCGTTCACATCCCAGTCATCATGAGACTGAATGTAACACCTTAAAGTCGTACCTACACTTTGATTATTCCTCTCTACAAAATTACACTGAGGGGAATAGAGTGCCGTAAACCAAACTTTATTTACCTCATATTCTTTACAAATATTCCTAACAATTTTTGAGGCAAATTGGGCTCCATTATCCATTAAAATTGCACTGGGAACACCAAAAACTAAGAAAACCTCCTCCTCTAAGGCTCTACGAACTAAAGGGGCTGTAGCATTTCGAAGGGGAAAGATAAGGGTATATTTGGAAAACCAATCGGCGACAACCAGCATCCATTTATTCTGCTTCTTGGACCTAACCAAAGGACCTATCAAAGCAATAGCTAGAATTTCAAATGGCCTTGTAGCTTCTTTCTCCTTACCCATCAGACCCATCTGTGCTCTATTACTCATTTTCTGTGCACCACAAACTTTACATGAACGACAATAGCGAAGGACATCATCCTTCATTTTGGGCCAATAAAAAAACTCTTGCACCCTAGCTAAGGTTTTAAAACAACCGAAATGTCCAGCAGTTGGTGGATCATGACATGATCGAATTACACTCACTCTTTGAGGTCTAGGAACCAAGTATTTCCATTCCGGCAATCCGGTTTGCATAGGTAAACGAGAAGGTATGAATTTAAATACAAAATTATTTTCCACTTTCCATTGTGGGTATTGAGTAGGATCTAAATTAATTTTTTCTCTCAAGTTAATATAAAATTTATCTAAGTGTTCTATATTAATTTGATACATAGAAATTTGGGCAATAACATTACATTCTTGGACATCCTCGTTTTCGTCGTTATATGGAATTCTTGAAAGTGCGTCAGGAACCAAGTTTGCGCTGCCTTTTCGATGGACAAGATCGAAGTTATGCTCACGCAATTTAACAGCCCACCTTTGAAGTTTTCCACTAGCGTTTTTCATGGAATTTAACCAAAGTAAAGACCAATTATCTGTACAACGGTAAACTTTTCTGCACCCTCAATATAGCATCTAAATTTTGAGATACTAAATAGAACAGCTAAACATTCCAACTCGACAATACTATAGTTTCTCTCGGATTTTGATAAACCACGGCTGGCATAGGCTATGACCCGTTCTTCACCGTCAATATTCTGTAAAAGAACTCCCCCTAGACCACGAGTACTGGCATCACACTCAATAATAAACTTTTTCGAAAAATCTGGCTGACTCAAAATAGGGCAGACACTAACATTTCCTTAATCTTTACAAAGGATGCTTCAGCGGCTTCGTTCCAAGTAACTGACTGACCCTTTTTTCGTCCTTTAAGTAAGTCATTTATGGGATACATCAATGCAGCGAAGTCCTTAATAAAACGCCGATACCAGGAACACATTCCCACGAACCGTTTGATCTCTGTAAAATTCCTAGGTCTCGGATAATTAACCATACACTCTACTTTATCTGGGTCGGTACGGAGCGAATTATTTCCAATAACGTAACCTAAAAATTTTAAATCGCCAGTTTTAAAGAATTCTGACTTCTCCAAATTAATGGTTAAGTTGGCCTCTTCAATTTTTTGTTTTACTACTGACAGTAACTTCACGTGATGCTCAAAATCAGGTGAAACTACCAAAAAATCATCTAAGTAGGAAAAAACGTGCGGTTCAAACTCTGGACCAAATATACTGTCGACCAGACGCTGCTGCGTCTGCGCAGAATTGCACAAACCAAATGGAACAGAGCGGAACTGAAATAAACCCTTACCTATGACACTGAAAGCAGTCTTGGGACGTGATTCTTTCGCCAGGGGTATCTGCCAAAAAGCTTTTCGCAAATCGATAGAAGATATAAATTTAGCTCCTCTCAGCGTGCTTAGGATTCGGTCTATGTTCGGTAAAGGATAACTGTCATGACGAGTCACCTCGTTTAAAGCTCTTCCGTCAAAACAGAAGCGATATTCCCCATTGGATTTCTTAACTAATAGCACCGGAGAGCACCAAGGGCTGTCCGAAGGTTCAATTACCCCCAATTTTAACATTTCGTCTATTTCTTCGTTAAGAATTTTAGATAAATACGGTGACATTGGATAAGGTCTTTTTTTAAAAGGTTTAGCATCTCCTGTAACGATTGTCATTTCCATCTTATGTGTACGACCAATTCGTGTTTCGCTACTTATTTCCTGAAATGATTTAATAACCTGTTCGGCTCTAGCTCTTTGATCACTATCTAGATCATCTAATGAAAGCAAAGAGTCTTTATAATAATCTAAGGTTGGTTGTTCTAAAACGACTAAGTCTGAGTTTGAAGAACCGCTATGAACACTCCATGAATCATATCTAAAATCTACAACTATTTTAAATTGTCTGGCAAAATCTGCACCAAATATAAAAGCTTGAGGCAATGAAGGAACAACTAGTGCTTTTATAATATGACAACAATTATCTACATAAATGGGTAAGTCAACTACACCTTGCACTACTCTCTGGGTTCCATCAGCCGTACTGATTACTCTATGTTCTGAATAAGTGGTTTTTAATTTACAAAATTTTAAAATATCTATACCTTGTAAACCCACTACTGAAGAAGTTGCCCCAGAATCAAAAAGAGCCACTATAGTTTGATCAAATAACTTTACTGATATGTAAGGTCGATTATCAAAATTTTTTCTAATAAATAAAGGTGAAACATGATTAGAGTTTGTACTTGAGTTTTTATAAAATGCAGCAACAAAACTTTTCCAGGATTCCCATTCTTTAGCTGAAAAATAATTTTTAGTGATGGCCTTTGCCTTATAAAAAGTGTCACGACCATCTAAAGACACCTTATCTATTAGTTTTTTGAACACTTAGGGCACTCTCTTAGTCTCTTACCTTTATGTCCACACTTATAACAAAATACAGTCTTCTTAGCTAAACAAGTTTTAAAAGAATGGTTTTTCTCACCGCAGTTCCAACAAAGTATTTCTTTAAGTCTGGGAGAGGTAGGATTATTGGAAGTCAACGAACTAGTACTGGGTAAATTATTTGCTTGATTCAAAAATCTTTTATTCGAACTATCATTCCGATTTGGATATCTTGTATTTGAGTTATGATTCTGATTCGAAAAACTTGAACTTAAATTATTATTATGATTGAAAAATCTTTGTTGTGAAAACTGGCCTCTAAAATTATTTGTTGTCGGAAAATTATTTCTATCATTTCTATCCTGAAAATTGTTACTTGAGGAAAATGTCTCTAAAGCAGGTGGTTTTCTACCTTGATTCAAATTCAGATTTTCATCCAAAGTCTTGCAATGGTCCATCAACTCCTCAACATTTCTAATATGTGTAAGTCCTAGTTGACTTTTATATTCGTCTAATAAATTTTGTCTTGTATACTTAACTTTTGTCGGTTCTGCAGGAGAACGAGGTAATCTACTAAATAATGTATTCAAGTGAGCTACATAAATATGAACTGGCTCCCCAGGTTTCTGTTTTCTAGCTTTAATCAAATTTTAAAGGTCTTCATCTTCATCGTTGGATAAAAAGTCTTTTTTCAAACGGTCAACCAGTTGAGCCCAAGAAGTCACTTTATCCTTAATAAAAGTAAACCAATGAAAAGCATCTTTATCAAAAAGTATACCCGCCGACTTAAAAAGTTCCTCATCAGAAACATCATGAGCTCTAGACAGGAGAGAAATTCGCTCTAGAAAAGTATGAACATGTTTGCGTTCGCCAAAAAATTTGATTCCCCACTCAGAAATAGGCACCCTATGTGCATTACAAGCGATCACTGGAGCAGGCAACTGAAATTGAGGGGTCGTATTCTCGAAAGCACTAGGAAACGGCGAGGAAGGTCTATAGTTCGTCTGTTCAGGTGAAGTCTTGGTAATCAAATCATCCTCAAGTTTCAAACAAGTAGAATAAACTGTTCTTTTATACTCAGTAATGTCTGCGTCACCATTCTCTGGAATCGGAAAACGTTGCGAGCGCCCATGTACATGCGCGAGGCGAGACTTTAACTTTTGAAAAGCATAATCTTTAGTATTACCCTCAAAATTTTCAACCTCTTCTTGAATTGACTGTAAAGATTTAGTGACCTCCAATTTTTCCTTCTCGAAAGTATACTCATAGGCATCAGTTAAAATCAAACAACCAGGAGCGCGTTTCTCCCTTTCTTTAGCTAAAATTCGCGTCAAAATTTGTCTCTTCTCTTTAATAGGGCGAGTGACCAATGCACCTCTAATGCCCAACTCATAATCTAATTCAAAGTCTAATAAATGACTCGCTCTAGGAGTACCAAAAGGATCCATTTTTTTTTTTTAAGTCTCAAAGTTTGGTTCACAAAAATTTAAAAATAAATGCGTTTTATTTTAAATCAATAAACGCAGGTTTCAAAATTAAAAATAAAAAAAACTAATAAAAAATCAATTCAAAACTGTCACTTCAGCTTTCAAAAATAATTGCGCGCAAAACTAAAAAAGGTGAAACTAATCTACTATTGTTTCACACTATTAATAAGCATTCAAAAAAAATCCATCAAAATATTGCACGCAAAAAAAATCATTAAAAACAAAAAAAAATATTGGACATCTTTCCAATTATTTTGTTCTTAATTCAAAATGGCTTAAGCAGAAAATTTAAATTTAAAAAAAAATTAAATTTAAACAAATAGAGGAGGATACAGGGAGTTTCTAAGTTTTTTTTTTTTTTTTTTTATAATAATATCTAAACGACCGTCTATCATGTTTTCAAAAAAAATATTCAACCTAAAAGATAAAAAAACTTTCAATGTGGCAGCTGAAAAAGGTACTCTCATATAAAAACACACCCACCTAAATTTTAGAAAAATATTCCATTGTTTGTAACTGTATTTTTATGGAAAAGTTGAGAAAGAGATGTTAAGTGAGTAGAGTATTTGCACTACCCTTTTTTCAAAAATATTCTGAAAAGAAAAAAATTAAACTACCAATTGGTTGTTTCATAAAGTTAAATTAATTAATTTTATAAATATATTATTGCATTACTTATTTTATTAAAAGTTGTCAAAGGAAGAAAAAAATTAAATAATTTTTAGTGCACCAACGAACACCGCCGAAAAGTATTGCATCACTCTTGTACTCAAGAAAATCTATTTTCCAAAATATTAGTAGGTATCAATATCATAAAGTCGTAAATAAAATACAATAGCGCCCTAAAAAAAAATCAGTAAAATAAACCAGTTAAAAATATCATTGTAGGTATGTAGTAGGTATGGTAGGCAGAACGTATTTCACTTTCAATAAAATATAGTCAGCTGTTATACAATAAGAAAATAAATACAATGTAAATAACAAGTTCAAAATAAAATAAATCAAAAGCGCTCTGAAAAAAATCTTAGTATAATCACTTAAATCAGTAGGTAATACCTACAACACTATATTATAATGTTTTAAAATGTACCGGTATGCATAAAAAATTTGTGTACGCAAATACAAAAAATAAAAAAACAGCAAATCGTATGTTTATGAAAAAACAACTCTAAACCAAGGTTAAGATAGCCAGGACAGTTAAAGTTAATCTCTAATCTCCCACTCAAACTTCATAATGAAAAAAATATATATTTTTTTTAAATTTAGAAAAATTTTCAAAAAAACTCTAATAAAAATTCCCTGTCAATGTCATATTTCGGAAAGCTATATTGGTCGAGCCCCACGTTGGGCGCCATATTTTATGAGGCCCTTTTTTTTCTAAGAGGAGAGGTTTAAAAAAAATTAAAATAAAATATTATCTCTCTCTTTTTTAAAAAGGAATCACACAGCACCGGCAGCTGTTCGTCTGGTGGCATTGGGTCATGGGTTCAATAATATTAATTAAAAGATGTTAATTAACTAGGGATTTAATTAATTGGACGCCACTTAATCTTTATCAAAGAAAAGATCAAGAAAAAACTTAAAAAAAAATACAGAAAAATATTCAAACTGGCTAAATAAAATCAAAGTCTTTAAGTTAATTAATAATATTAATTAGTTTATAAAGTCTAATTAATAAGTCAAATCTTATTAATGTTTAAGCATTATAAAGTGGGAGGGGAGTCAAATTTTAAATAATAGGCAAATGTTTTAGACACATTGGGGTGATGTATTGACATAAATGTTGTGACATTTTATACAGTGTGTTATAAAAAAATACTATGAAACAGCCTTAACTATCTTAACCTAAATACCAAGTGAAAAATTCTAGAATTTTTGTTTACTCATAGTTACTTAAAACTAACCTTGTATGCCACCATGTAAAATCAAATTAATACATAACTAGTACTTTTTTTTTAATCACATTAAATACCTTTAAAATGAGATTCCTCCTTCAGCTTGTTATTTTTAATAATTAAGAATAATTAAAAGTTTTAAGTTTAATTCATTAAGAAAAAAATTTCAGTTTAATCAATTAGAAAATTTAAAAGTTTATGTTAAAAAATTTAAAGAATAAACTGTTTAGTTTATAAGAAGATATCAAAGTTTAGGTTTTACCTTAAAATTCAAATAGAAAAATAGTAATTAATTATTCAGATAGGTAATCACTTATAATGGAACCAATTAGGATGTTTTATCACCATGTCAACCAAATACCTGCAAATACAGACTAGGTATTCTTTCAATCTCATAAAGCCTGAGTGCCCATATTACAAGGAGCTGCAAATCCTCACGCGACGTCACGAAATAGAAAGATGAGGTTTGTTGTGTGTGATGTTCCCTCTTAAACCTCAATCGGTTACTCATACTTGCAGTGTCGGAAACTAACCCATAGAGGTAAGATGGTCGATTTTTGTCTTACCCAGAAACTCTGGAATAAAAAATTACCCCGGTAAAAAAAAACGGTTTCAAAAATAAAATAAAAAACAGGCAAAAACAAAACCACAGGAGAAACACTGATGTTTTTATTTGTTGAAAAAAAATCAGCTCAACTCACCCCTGTCATCCTATGGCCCCGTCAAAAATTTACGCCATTATGACTAGCGCGTTACAGCGGCCACGCCAACGCCATGATGGAAAATTGCCTTTTCTTTTCTGTAACAAGGAAAAAGATGGACTTAATTTCAAGAAAACCCTTAAATTTTTGGTTCAACAACAAGAAGAATCCTTCAGCTTGGATTTAATAAGGTAAACTTACCATTTTTTAAAATTTCATCACCAAAAAATGAAATCACTTGTCACTGCAAAAATTTTTGCTGTTTGCTGTTCAAAATGTCGAAGAAAAAGGAAAGATCGATCGGCCGACCTAATTTTTGCACCCGTTCTGGAGGGGACCAGAAAATGTGCGCCTGCGGCATACTCATTCCCTGCGATCGATACTACGGCTGAGACAACGAATAAACAATTCCCTTCATACTCAGATGTGTTAATGGAAATAAGGTGCCAACCAATAGACGACAAAATGGCGAAAAAACTTTCTAAATATTAAAGAGGACTTCCAATAAGTGTGAAACTTCATTAAAAAATATTTATGTAAAAAAGTCAATTTTCATAACTTTTATAGTTTTCCATAGCCCAAGGCTTCTTATTCTGCGGTCCAAATGTAACAGCAAAAAATTTCTATCTGCCACAATGGAACAAGGTACAGCGCATCGGCCTCGTAACCAGCAGGCCCGAGATCAAATCTCAGCAAGAGCACAATAATTTTTTTTATTAATGTTTTAATTAGAATTTGTTAAAATAAGTTACTAAAAGAAAGAAAATATAGAAATAGGCTATTTTTAAGTGTTTTCTAAATTTTCTTTGTAGCGGAAAATAAAAACGCTACAATATAAGAAAATGTAAAATCTGTGCTTTATGTAAACCTGGTCACTTACCACAGGCAGGATGGGGGAGTATAGAAACATAAACTTTCCATTTCAAATGATTTCCGCTGATTTATTGCGACCTTATCCTCGTAGTAAAGGCGGTTATCAGTATCTTCTTGTTGTAGTAGATTCGTTTACTAAATACCCTATAGTTCATCCTCTCACTAAAGCAACATCTCACTCTATTATTAAACTTATAGAAAATCAAATCTTTCTTGTATATGGTGTGTGCCAAATTTTCTGTTGCGATAATGGAAGCCAGTTTATTGCAAAGGTTTGTAAAGACTTTATGGCAAAATATAATGTTCAGAAGATTTTTTATAATGCGGTATATCACCCTCAGATAAATCATACAGAGAGAGTAAACAGAAGTATTGTAACTGCTATAAGAGAGTATATCCATGAGAATCATAAGTTTTGGTGCGAAAACATCTATGAGATTGCACAGGCAATTCGATTGGCAAAACATGATATTATTGAATTTTCTCCTTCATTTTTAAACTTTGCTCGAAACAATCCTGTCAGTGGTGATTATTATGGTCTTATTTCAGAAAATCCGACCAATAAGTTAGAAATCTCTAAGAAAGTTCATAATCCAGACACAGTAGAAGAACTCCCACAAATTTTTGAGGATGTATATGTATAATTCTTATAAAAAAAGCAAACAACGTTATGGCCTGCGCAGGAGAGACGTAGAGTATTTTATTGGGGATTACGTTTGAAAGAAAAACTATGTTCTCTCTAATGCGGGAAATAATTTTGTTGGCAAACTTGCACCTAAGTTTATTCCTTGTCTAATTATTAGAAAACTTTCAAAATTAGTTAATGGCCTGAAAGACAGGAATGGTAGTGATTTGGGTAATTATCATGTATCTGATATAAAACCAGATTTTACACAGGAATTGGATTCTGATGATTGGACAGAACCAGAAAGTGATATCTCTGACTAATGTTCACATTTTTTTTTTACCCTAACTTTGTCTAACTTTGTTTGTAGTATTTTATGTAACTATTTTTTTTTAAGTTTTAAATTTTTGGTGGTACCTGAACTGGACTTTCTATCTTTATTCCAGTCAGTTACTGAAGGGTGAGTGGTGGGAGACATGACAAGACATGACAGACGGACAGACAGACATGACAATGACGAATGGACATGACATAGAGCTCGAATATTTAGTGAAATTCTGTGCCTAAATAATTCAAATCGTGTTTTTTTTTCTTGAAATTACTTTTAACTTTTAATTACTTTTAATGTATTAACTTTTGAGATTTTTGGTCAGTGTGGACAGTCTTGCAGATTACTTTGAGGCCTACTACACGAGACTTTTTGATTGCTATATCAAATTGTGCAATTTTAATCTGCTGGTTCAAATTTTATCCAAAAAGTAATAGTATACTCTTAAAGTAATTTATTTCATCTTGAATTTTCTGTACTTTACTTTAAGCACTAAGCAAACCAAAGTGATCTGTAGACTGTGTTTCATTGCTGGGGTGTTTGAGTGTTTTTCCATCTTTTTGGGAGACAATGATTAAAAGAGGGCAAATTAAATAAATTCTAAATTCCTTTTGGTAACTTTTACGGCTTTTTGGTTTAGTGGGTGTTGATTGACAATATACTCACAACTTTTAAATTAGTAAACTTTTGGGTTTAAGCTTGGTGATGGGGGGTTGAGATAGCCTCGAAGGTAGCTTAGGCGAGCCTTCACTATAGGAGTTTTGGCTACTGTCATGCGAGTCGCTGCCCAAGAGTGTGTTTATAATGTACTAATTTGATCCTGTCAAAATTTTTCTTGTGATTATGACATTAGTGGTGACTTAAAAATTTTGTAATTTGAATCCCACTAGGTAATATTATTGTAAATGGAAGTACAATGTCCTTACAAAATATTGCTGAATTACTTAGTTTTAAGTTTTTTTTATATATATAAAAGTGAGTTTCATATTGTAAACCTTGCTTGTGAATTGAAATATTTGCAAAGGAGGGGTTGGTTGCGTTTAAATGAAATATTTGCTTTAAAAAAATAACCTAATGCAGCGAACTAACTGCTGGGAGAGGTTCATTTTGAATTTGTTTCAGTTTTGGAATAGGATCGAGTGAGTTGTCTGTCCCTTTTTTGTCATTGGAGTGAAACAGGGATAGAAAGAATTTTCTGGTTGTTCAACTTGTACGACAGACGTTGCGTAATTGGCCGTGTTCTATTTTAGCCTAAAGAGCTTTGTTTTCCGAAGACTCTAAGATTGTTTACAAATTTATTTACCTATAAAACAATAAACATAAGTTTTTTGTAATTTGAATAAAGTGACTCAAAATTATTCAGTTAGTTTTAGTCTTATTAATGAATACGGATTTGTGTTTTTGATTTTCTGGAGATTGAAGATTTTGGGATTTTAGGGAGTCTGATTGGTCAGTGATTGCTATGCAGTTTGGGAAATTGAGAGAAATTTGATAAAAATCGCTCTCTTTTGTTCGAGCATTTGTCGAGAAACAAGGTATTTTAATTATGTTATAACATAACCTTAAAAAAATTTTTTTGTTCATCAACCATGGCTTGAAAATTTTTTTTATAGGATAAATTAGAACTTTGCTCTAATTTTAATCAATGGTAATATGAAATTCAATTGCATATACCAGATTTTTATTTTTAATTAGATCAATATGTTATAACATTAATATATATATATATATATATATATATATATATATATATATATATATATTTATAAAAAATTTTCTTTTCCGAGGAAATGTTACAATTTTTAACAATACTTAATTTTTTTATAAAAATGTTGATTAGTTTTATATTTTTCCTTTATCAAAATGTGGTATTGGTTTTGTTTTATGGTTCAAACTATGTTCGACAAAATATTTATATATTGGCTATATGGTATTTTGGTTATAGTTTATTTATAATGGGTTCACAATGTTGTACCTACATTGGATTTCTAGAATCAAGATTATGATTTTAAGCTAGTAGTTAATCCTGCATCTCGCTCATTTCCTTTTTGGATAGCTTGGTACCAATTAACAATAGTCACTACGACATGACCATATGGTTAAATTTAAGGTTATGGTTATCATAAGCACCTTTGGTTGAAATAGAGCTAGACAGGTTAATACAGCAAAATTTTATATAGCTATTGCCGATAGCTGTTTTTTACATATAGTTTTTTTTTATGACCAAAATACACATTTTTGTTTTTTTTATAAACTAGGTGATGATTTGCCTCCAGAAAAGATAAATAACTTGGTGTGAATAGACTAAAGTTTTATTTGGTAATTCTACAGAATTACTGTACAGTATGTACAAATTTTGATGAAACTTTGGAATATTTACATAGGGTGTTTTGATGGACCTGATCAGTTTTTTTGTTTTTATTAATGGAAAATGATTAAAACCATAGTTGTATTTTAAAGATTACTTCAAGTATACTGAATCTAACATTTCCTGGGTTAAGATTGTTTTGTTTTTATGTTTTTTTTCTAACCTCAATTCTCGACAAAACTTTTTTTTTACGGTTAAGCGCACTCGCAAGGAGATAGAAATGTTGGTGTGTGTTGGTTTTGAAACGGTTCAGGTTGTAACCTGCAGGGAAAACTGTCGCAGGGAGTTTATTCCACAGCGATGCTGTTCTCCAGAAATATGAATTCTGATATAATGAGGTTCTTGGTGCCTCTATTTTGCCAGTAAATTGATGGTTACCGTCTGTTTGACGTGTTCGCCTAGTAGGAGCTACTCCCGGGGGGATCATACGTGCCAACTCTTCAGAGCATTTTCCGTGATAATACCTGTAGAAGAGAGATAGATCGCCCACAGTTCTTCGATGTTTGAGACTATCCAAGCTACGGGTAATTGCGGGGTCATTGATCAGCTTGATAGCTCGTTTTTGCACGGTGTTCAAAAGCATTAAGGTATGTTTGGGTGCCGTACTCCATATATGTGAGCAGTACTCCATAGTTGGTCGAATCTAAGCTTTGTAGAGTGTCAGAAGTTGGCTTGGTGTATACAGATGTCTTGTACGAAATAGCACCCCAAGCTTTTGGGCCGCCCTTTTAGCTATATCTGCCACGTGACTGTGCCAAGACATGTTGGTCTCTGCAGTGACTCCTAAGATGTTCAACTGGCTCTGCAATGTGACAGCACTTCCAGACAGCATGATGTTTGTCTCACCGGTGCTGGTCTTTTTTGAAAACAGGGCTGCTTGGGTTTTCTGCGCGTTGAACTGTACAAGGTTTTTGTTGCCCCAGTCCTCTATTATCTCCAGGTCGTTATTTATCTGCGATAATTGAGTTAGTCTAAGATGATGGAATTCACGTGCGGATAGACACTGAGTGGGTGGTATGACTGAGGAGACTACATTGCCATCATCTGCAAAGCAATAAAGTGGATTTACTGTTTTATCTATGAGGTCATTTATGTAAATCAGAAAAAGTGTTGGCGAAAGGATTGCTCCCTGTGGCACACCAGCATTTATTTGGTAAGAGTTGGAGTTCCGGCCATCCAGTGCAACATAAATGGATCTATCCTTAAGGTAACTTTCAAACCAAGTGCAAAGTTTCGGCGACAATCCCATTGCTTTGAGCTTGTTGAGCAGATTTTCATGCCAGACTTTATCGAATGCTTTTGATATATCTAAGGCAATTGTTCTTGTTTCGCCCCGTAACTCAATCGCTTTTTGCCATAAGTGAGTGACGTATGTAAGTAAATCGCCAGTTGACCTATATTTTCGAAATCCGTATTGCTTGTCGTTCATAATTTTGTACTTTTCCAAGTACTTGATTAGGTGATTGTTCACAACTCTTTCCATTACTTTTGATATCACCGGAAGTAGAGCAATTGGTCTATAGTTTAACGGATCTATCTTTTTTCCTTTCTTTGGAATAGGTTGTACTGCGGCAGACTTCCATGATGATGAATATACTCCTTGCCTGTAAGATAAATTGAATAATTTAGCGAAAGTTGGAGTGAGTTCGTTAGCACAATTTTTGAGTACTATCGCGGGAATGCCATCTGGACCCATTGCTTTGTTTGTATCCAACTTTTTAAGGGATTTTCGTGTTTGTCTGTGACAAAAAGGTACCTCTGGCATACTGTGGGAAACCCTTCCGATGAACGGTGGAGTTTTTCCATTTGGCACTGTTAGGTTTGAGTTGTAGGAAAAGATTTTGGCCAGCAAGTTGGCTTTTTCCTCTGATGTTGTGGCTAAGTGAGTGAAGTGATTTTATCTGTAAGTGGTGGTATGGATGACTTGGTGAAGTTTGATCCAACAGCTTTTGCAAGAGACCTAAAGGACCTAGAACTACTTGGACAATTCAGCAACCTGTTTTTTATTCTTTGATTGTATGTTTCTTTGGCGGCGTCAATAGTAATTTTGCAACTATTTCTGGCTTCTATAAATTCTGTGTGGTTTTGAGCGGTTTGTTGTCGTTTCCAAAGGTTATATGCTCTGTGTTTTTTCTGTACAGCCGTTTGACACTGGCCGTTGAACCAAGGTTTTGCATTTGTTCTGCGTTTTATTGTATGTGGGATAAATGCATCCATTCCAGATAAGATTACTTTTGTTATTTTATTACAGCAATTAGTGGGATCAGCTGTTTTAAAGCAAACCTCTTGCTATGGAAAATCCAGGTAAAACTGTTTAAGGCCATTCCATTTTGCCGATTTATAGTGCCACATTTTACGAGGAAGTGATTGTTGGCTTGGTGGTATGAGCATTTCGCACTTTGTTATTATAAGATTATGATCGGATGAATCAAGTGGAGGATCTACCTGAATTGTGTACGAGTCAGGATTTGTAGTTAGGAACAAGTCTAAAAGCGCTGCAAATTCACCCCTTTCTGAGATACGGGTAGGTTCATCGACAAGCTGCGTTAGACCACAACTTACTTTGTTGTGGTGTTTTAGCCAGGGTATATTGTTGACGTTGAAATCGCCTAAAAAAACAATTTCCGCATGTGGATATTTAGACTGTATACTATCACAGTTTTCGGATAATGTCGCGAAAAAGTTTTGGTACTCGGTGTTACTTGGCGGTCGGTAGAGGTAGCAGATGAACTTGGTCGATGACTTTGAGGTGAATTTTAGCCATATGATATCGAGGTTCGCTGGTTTTAGCTTCTCCTCTCGATGACATGAACGGTCATTTTTAATGTACACACAGATCCCAAAATTATGTCGAAATTGGTGGTGTAGGTCATAGCCGGGATAAAGATAGCTCACAATAGGTGTTGCAGAACTAATTTTAGTTTCAGTGAGAACAAGGATGTCAGGTCTTTGTTCTTCAAGATCTTGATGAACTGAATTCATGTTGGTACTTAATGCTCTTATATTGCTAAAATCAATTCTGAGTTGAGTTTTTGGTCTTCTTTTAATATCTTTGCATGAAGGACCCCCAGGATCACCCGACGCCCGGAGATCCGAGTGGTCGGGTATTTTACCTCCGGAATATTTTGATCCTGGAGGCGCCATCATGCTATCTGTTACTCATTGTTGGAACTATTACAACATTTGTAAAAAAAAAAATCTATTGTACATCCAAAGAAACAAGGTTCTAAAAAGGAAGTATGTCTCTTTTAAGTTATATTTGAACAGTAAAATCTATAATTTTATTAATATAATTTTTTTTACTACCTTTTTAAGAAACTAAGTTTCAACAAAAAAGTAATCTTTTTTTCCTTGTTTATATTTCTGTGGTCAATAGTCAAAAGGGAATATCTCAGAAAATGCCACTTTTCAGGAGAACCAAAAAACAAAAAAAAAAGAATTCTTCATATTTTGTTTATTTTTGGAAATCATTAAAAAAAAAGGCGAATATTTATATGTTTTTGTTCAAAGAAACGATTTATGCAATTATTTTTAAAATTTAGTTAATATTTTCTGCAAAAAGTTAAAAAAACAATTAAAAAATGCCATATCTTCTCCAAGATAAAAAGTTTGATGCGGCAGAAAGACATAACTTAAGATGTCTCAACAATTTTTTTAAATATTTTTTGGCAAAAGGGAATATCTTGAGATGTGCCTTTATGTCAGTCAACCTGCTTTGAACAATTCGGTTAAAATTTTCAATATCTACAGATATAACTTGGGTTTTGGCAATAGTAACTTACTCAAAAAGGACTAATTTTTTTACTTCAAAAATAACAAAAAGGAAAAAGAAACTTTTATTTAAAAAAATATTTATTCAGAGTAAGATATTAAATTATATTATTATTTTTTTAAATATTTAAAAATACTGTTTAAAATCTTTTTCTGGACGTGGAAGAGATACAGATACAACTTATAAGTTTTGCCTACTTAGTTTTTTACAAAAAATAAGTAAATTATAAAAATACAAAACGTAACACAACGTAAATAAGTATCAAATTGGATACATACCAAATATTGTTCGTCGCTTAATTCGCGATCCACATCAGGATCAGTGTCGTTTAACGAATTCGATGAAACTTTTAAATTTTTATAGAATTCTCGAGCCGATTCATCAATTAAATTTGATAGCTCTAATAAATTTTGTTTTTTTTAAGGTCTATGACTAATTCCAATGTATAAGCTGGTAAGTTGACGTCTGTTGCAAAGGTTGATTGTTTTCTTAAAAAGTTTACTGGGTTAAACTCTTCTGTTTCAGATAAACTTTTTTTGAATTTGACTAATCCAAATTGTTTTTCGTATCTCACCCATTTTTGACTTCGCCATACCAGCTTTTTAATATTAGCATTTTTAGCTGTTCCAAAAAAATCTAAAAAAGCACATGTTATATATTATAAAGTTATTTGACAGAAAGAAAACCTTGAAGGTAGATGGATAATTTATTAGGTACTTATCAACATTAGTTTTTTTTGTAGTTACTAATTTGCTGTCACTATGGATGCGTTTATTATTTGTCAAACCAAATAAAGCATCTTGATCAATTTTGTAATAAGGAGAACGTGATATTTCCGTTTCATTTTTCACACAAGGTATGGTAACTAAAACAAAAAAAATATCTTAGAACACTACAAATCTCTATTATTAAAAAGTTTTTTTACTGTTTGTATCCTGGAACTGAAATAGGCGTACTAAGTTTGGGTTATTGACATCAGCGCCAAATATATATCCATTTGCAGAAATACTTTGTTTTGTTTCCTATGTCAGATAAACTTGAACCTAAAAGTAAAAAAAACTAAAAATAAAATAGTTGTGCTGGTTCGACTTCAACCTAACATATTAATAATTATGAACAATATGCTATACAGCGTGTTCCTTAATGATATGCTTATATAACAAGGTGATTTCTGAGCTCATTTGAAGAAAAAAAAATTGATATAAACATATGTCCTAAACGTCCTAACTTTTGAACTACCGTGTGATAAATTTTCAAAAAAAAAAACATGTTTTTCTTAAATATCTGGAACACTATATTAGATATCTTTACGAAACTTGATATGTGTATACTACGCAATTAAGCTCAATTTCTGGTAAGCAACCTTTTTTTAAAATATTCACCAGGGGCGCCCGTACGGGATTTGCTTTTTGAATTTTAAAGAAGAAAATGATACGCCACTGGTTTTTTTTTCAAATTGGGTACTTTTAGACAAAAACTACCTCTTGCGTTTTTCTTGTAAAATGCACCGTTTTTGATGAAAATAATTAAATAAAAAGCTATTAATTTTTAAAGAAGAGTTTTACCTATAGTATAGCATTAGTAATTAGTAGCTCAAAAGTTATGACGTTTGGGACATATGTTCATATGAAGTTTCTTTCTTAAAATGAAGTCAGGAATCACCCCCTTAAATATTAGCATATCATTAAGGAACACCCTGTATATTAACAAGTAATAAAAATTTTGCAACATGGATTATTCTGCTGCAACAAGTAATTATTGTCAAACATTTATTTCAAATACTTGCTATGCTTAGCATTTTCTTGCGATGCTAATTTTGAATTGCTGCCATCATTGCTTTTTTAGGGGTCAAATCTGGTTCTACAAATAAACAAAATCACGAAAACTTTAACTAACAGGTTTAACTGCCGAAATGAAAACAACATTTTAAATAATTATTAAAAAGTCAACTAGCATAAATAAATTTACTTACTTCACATGGTACGTTTTTTCTGGCAAGGGGCGTTGTTTTCTTTATTATGTTGGGAAAAATCTATAAAAGAAAGAAACAATAAAAATTTAGATAATATAGTGAAAGGTATAAAAGACTGATACTAATTTAAAATTTACCATTTCAGCAGAATAATGATATACAAACTATAAAAAAATTTAAAAGCGTTATAATTTAACCTACCTGAAGAGTTTTCTTGAGGCAGTTTCTTGCAGTTTTCCATAATTGAGCTGGTACGTTTCCGAACTTGAGGCATTTTGAGAGTGAAGGTGAATGCCACCCACCTCTATAAACGCGTGAAAATGAGTGAAAGCTTACGCGGAAGAACCTGTTCTTTTATACTTTTTTACCAGTCCGCGAGGCAAAAGGGCATATCGCGAGTTATTTTGATAAAAAACAAAAAATACCGTCTGGCAAAAAATTCAACTTTGTCATAAGGCAAAACGGAATATATTGAGATATTCCAGCGGAAATGAAATAAATGCAATATGGCAAAAGGAAACAACTGAAAATGTGCTGTTTTGCCTGGTGTATATGTAAAAAAATGTGGGTAATATCTGATGTTATTCCCTTTTACCGTTCCCATGTTTTCAGAATTTACCTCAATATTTCGATAAATACCCTTGTGTTAGAAAAAAAAAACAATATATAGGGAATAATTCCAGATGTAACTTTTTGCCAATAAAACAAATTTAAAAGAGGTCCAATTATTCTCTTTTGTCAACTAATAACTTTTTTATTTTTAACAGCAGGGCTCTGAAATTTTGTCGGTTGATGAAAGGCATTTTTCTCTATTCTTTGGTGTAAAAGTCTCAAAATCGGCATATCTCGAATTATTCCCTTTTGCCTATTGACCACAGATTTGATCATTTGTTTTTTTTTTGTTTTTCTTTCTGAAACAAAATAAATGTTGAGGGTTGTAAACAAAAAGTAATCCTGATCTTTTATTTCGTTCCTGCATTGATACATTGGTAACATGGTGATAGTAAGAAAAATCTGTCACCCTTGTTGTTAATTGTGTCAAAGTAAATAGAGGTTTATTATCATTTCAAAAATAGAAAATTGACAATATTTTTCTTAAAGGAACCTCACGTCCCTAAATAGCTCTTCCTAGCCAAGGTAAATTTGAGGTATATTAAAACAACATCAATAATATACAAAAAGTTATATTGTATGAAAAAAAATAATATAACAGAATTCTAAATTGCCTCAATCTGCATCAACACTGTGTATAATTCCTCAAACGTGAGGATTTGTTTACCAATAATACGCATCAAATGCGATTTTGTTGACTTGACACCTGCCTCGTGGAAGCCACCACAGTGGGGCGCCCCAGGAGGGTTTAAAGTCCACTTTATGGACAAAGATTCTGCCGCTTGTTTGCAATAATTATCCAAGATGTTCCTCGCTCTCAAGAAATTCGAACCCTGATCACTGTAAAGCGAGGATTAGCGCCCTCTACGGGCTACAAATCGCCTCAGAGCAGCGATGAACGCTTCGGGCGTTAAGTCCGACACCAATTCCAAATAAATTGTCTTCGTGGGCAAACACACAAAAATACAACCATAAGATTTTTGGCTACGAATACCTCTAACCTTACACATCGTTATGGAAAAAGATCCCATGTAATCAACAGCCACATGTGAGAAGGGCTTCACTTGTGATATTCGGGCCTTAGGTAAGTCTCCCATGTAAGGGGAAAAGGGCGCAGGCCGAGTGCGAACACACCTAAAACATTTCGACAACACACTATGAATTCAACTGATTTGGTGGGATTTGTCCTTTACTCCACACTTAAAACCTTTAAATTTTGATCAATAAAAGATCTCTTTTTCTCAAGAAATTTGTTTATTCATTCAAAATTCAATTTTAACCCGACCGGTTTCGAACCTAAGTTCATTTTCAAGGGTTTTCATCTAAAAACAAAAATACAAAGTGTGAAACTAACAATAAAAATAATTCCCTTGGATTTATAAACGTCAAGTTTATACAAAATTAAAAACAAAAACCTACCAACAAATTTTGCAGGTCCCATATAACTAGATATTAAAAAACTAGGATCAACCACATTTTTAGAAAACTGGGATGGTAAAACATCATAATTAACAATTTAAAAACTTTTTTAAAAAACTTATTTGCTAGTCCTAGTAGTTACTACCATAACCTATTAAAAAACAGCTGTCTTGTTAGAACTTAAAAGTTTAAAAGTAGGTCAAACGAACACAAATTACAATATTAAGAACACTAACGTAAGTATTAAAAAGGTTATTCAAAAATTCTAAAAAAAGTTATACTTTTTCCAATTTCAAAAAATACCAACAACAATCATTTTGAAAACTGTTCTTTCGTCACAAAAATTAAAAACTAAAACGCTCAAAAATAAAAAACAAAAAACAACAAAATTTTTTAAAAAAGACATTCAAAAAAAGAAAAACATTAAAATTAAAAAGCTAAAAGATATTAAAAAGCGATAAAAAACAAAACTAGCAAAAAATAACGTGTTTTCAATCGGTGAATCACTTTTTGACTACTCGCAGCAAACCAAATTAATTTAAATTAAATCAACAAAAAAGTTTAAAGACAAAAATTGTTAGTTAAAATATTTAAAATCTAATAAAAAGCAAAAAAAAAATAATTAAAATTTAAAAAGGTTTATAACTTTAGCTGCTTCCACAAAGTTAGACGGAGATTTTTCATTTAAAGAAACCACATCAGGATTAAGTTCCAATCTAGCAATCTCTAAGCTTTCAAGAGTATTGAGTTTACTACCTTTATTTTGTACATGCAAAACATTCAAACCATCTCTCATATCAAAGGTATGTTTATGTGTTTTCAGATGGGATCCAAATGAAGATCTGTTATCGTGAGCATATTTCTGAGATCTTAAGTGCTCTTTTACTCTAGTCTCAAACGAGCGGCCTGACTGACCTACATACTGCGCATTGCAGTCTTGGCATTTTAATTTGTATACTCCACTTTTTTCTTTAAGTTGTGAAGTTTCTTTAAGTCTACAAAAAAGTGATTTTACAGAATCCAAAGGTTTAAAAGCGATTTTTAGATTCGGATAATAATTTTTAATAATGTTCGATAATTTATTCGAAATAACACCTGTGTATGTAATAGAAAAATATTTTGTTGTTGTAGTTTGTTGTTGTTGCTGTTGTGAAAGTATGTTAGTGCAAATTGGTGAGGTTGTGTTATTAGTTAAGTTAGTATTGCCTGTAATTTTCTGTAAGTCTTTCTGTAACATTTTCTTCGTTAATTTATTGTAGATTCCGTTCACCGTTTGTAGAGAAAAACCATTTTCTGACGCAATTTGATATATGATTTTCTTTTCTTTCGTAAAGTTCAAAAGTGTCATTGGAATGTGTAAAAGTCTGTAAACTAAAGAGTAAATGCCGGAATTTTTGTGTTCTCTTGAATGACACGAATCAAAAGGTATTAAATGGTCAGTCTGACTAGGTTTTCTAAAAACAGAAAAAAGAAATTTATTTTTAAACCTTTCAATAGTAATATCCAAAAAATTCAACTTTCTGTTAGACTCTTTCTCCATAGTAAAGTCTATCTTGTTGTGCAGAGAATTTAAGAAAGTTAAAAAATTATCCAAATCAACCTCAGTACCAGTCCAGTAACAAACCACATCATCTACATAACGGTGCCAAAACCTAACATATGGCAGTAACGGATTATTCGATTTAAAAATAAGATCTTCAAAAAAAGACATAAAAGTTTCAGCAAGCAAAGGAGACAGTCCATTACCCATCGGCAAACCATCATTCTGTTTATATAATGTGGAAAAAAATGAGAAATAATCATAATCCATGATCTTTTTTAAAATGGTTGTCAGACAATTTAATTGGGAAGTTGACAAATCTGACTGTTCCAGTTTATTCTTAAGGATCAGTAGTATTTAATAATCTTGTAATGGGAAAAGCTGACAAGGGTAATTGTTTGATAATTATGGAAAGGGATTTTTATGTAGAAAAAGTGGAGTCTTTCCTTAATTCTAACAGTTCAGTTACAAAGATCATCAAAGATCCAACAATAACTTACACCAAGCAGTTAATAGAACTAATGTCATCGTTTCAAGAAACAATATTAACTTTAAGTACAAAAATACCTTTTATACCAATGAATTTTTCCATTCCAAAACTTTATGGTTTAATTAAATTACATAAACCTACGTTAGATGCTAGACCAGTGGTATCTTTTATTCAAGCTCCAGTTTATAATATAGCGAAATGGTTAAACACCATCATTTCAGAAAAAATCAATTTTAAATCTAAATATACTATAAAAAATTCTTTAGAACTCATAGAAAAAATAAAAGGTTTGAATATTCCAGAGGAAGGTATTTTGGTTTCGTTTGATGTGAAAAATATTTTTCCTAGTGTGCCGAGAAGTCAGACACTACTGATCCTTAAGAATAAACTGGAACAGTCAGATTTGTCAACTTCCCAATTAAATTGTCTGACAACCATTTTAAAAAAGATCATGGATTATGATTATTTCTCATTTTTTTCCACATTATATAAACAGAATGATGGTTTGCCGATGGGTAATGGACTGTCTCCTTTGCTTGCTGAAACTTTTATGTCTTTTTTTGAAGATCTTATTTTTAAATCGAATAATCCGTTACTGCAATATGTTAGGTTTTGGCACCGTTATGTAGATGATGTGGTTTGTTACTGGACTGGTACTGAGGTTGATTTGGATAATTTTTTAACTTTCTTAAATTCTCTGCACAACAAGATAGACTTTACTATGGAGAAAGAGTCTAACAGAAAGTTGAATTTTTTGGATATTACTATTGAAAGGTTTAAAAATAAATTTCTCTTTTCTGTTTTTAGAAAACCTAGTCAGACTGACCATTTAATACCTTTTGATTCGTGTCATTCAAGAGAACACAAAAATTCCGGCATTTACTCTTTAGTTTACAGACTTTTACACATTCCAATGACACTTTTGAACTTTACGAAAGAAAAGAAAATCATATATCAAATTGCGTCAGAAAATGGTTTTTCTCTACAAACGGTGAACGGAATCTACAATAAATTAACGAAGAAAATGTTACAGAAAGACTTACAGAAAATTACAGGCAATACTAACTTAACTAATAACACAACCTCACCAATTTGCACTAACATACTTTCACAACAGCAACAACAACAAACTACAACAACAAAATATTTTTCTATTACATACACAGGTGTTATTTCGAATAAATTATCGAACATTATTAAAAATTATTATCCGAATCTAAAAATCGCTTTTAAACCTTTGGATTCTGTAAAATCACTTTTTTGTAGACTTAAAGAAACTTCACAACTTAAAGAAAAAAGTGGAGGATACAAATTAAAATGCCAAGAATGCAATGCGCAGTATGTAGGTCAGTCAGGCCGCTCGTTTAAGACTAGAGTAAAAGAGCACTTAAGATCTCAGAAATATGCTCACGATAACAGATCTTCATTTGGATCCCATCTGAAAACACATAAACATACCTTTGATATGAGAGATGGTTTGAATGTTTTGCATGTACAAAATAAAGGTAGTAAACTCAATACTCTTGAAAGCTTAGAGATTGCTAGATTGGAACTTAATCCTGATGTGGTTTCTTTAAATGAAAAATCTCCGTCTAACTTTGTGGAAGCAGCTAAAGTTATAAACCTTTTTAAATTTTAATTAAATTTTTTTGCTTTTTATTAGATTTTAAATATTTTAACTAACAATTTTTGTCTTTAAACTTTTTTGTTGATTTAATTTAAATTAATTTGGTTTGCTGCGAGTAGTCAAAAAGTGATTCACCGATTGAAAACACGTTATTTTTTGCTAGTTTTGTTTTTTATCGCTTTTTAATATCTTTTAGCTTTTTAATTTTAATGTTTTTCTTTTTTTGAATGTGTTTTTTAAAAAATTTTGTTGTTTTTTGTTTTTTATTTTTGAGCGTTTTAGTTTTTAATTTTTGTGACGAAAGAACAGTTTTCAAAATGATTGTTGTTGGTATTTTTTGAAATTGGAAAAAGTATAACTTTTTTTTGAATTTTTGAATAACCTTTTTAATACTTACGTTAGTGTTCTTAATATTGTAATTTGTGTTCGTTTGACCTACTTTTAAACTTTTAAGTTCTAACAAGACAGCTGTTTTTTAATAGGTTATGGTAGTAACTACTAGGACTAGCAAATAAGTTTTTTAAAAAAGTTTTTAAATTGTTAATTATGATGTTTTACCATCCCAGTTTTCTAAAAATGTGGTTGATCCTAGTTTTTTAATATCTAGTTATATGGGACCTGCAAAATTTGTTGGTAGGTTTTTGTTTTTAATTTTGTATAAACTTGACGTTTATAAATCCAAGGGAATTATTTTTATTGTTAGTTTCACACTTTGTATTTTTGTTTTTAGATGAAAACCCTTGAAAATGAACTTAGGTTCGAAACCGGTCGGGTTAAAATTGAATTTTGAATGAATAAACAAATTTCTTGAGAAAAAGAGATCTTTTATTGATCAAAATTTAAAGGTTTTAAGTGTGGAGTAAAGGACAAATCCCACCAAATCAGTTGAAAAAATGCTTCACGAGGAGAACTTCAAACAAAAACACTATGAATTGCACGCTTCCCTGATACAATCCAGATTCTTTGCATAACCAGATAGTGCATCATACGAGAACCGGGATGACCGTTTTCTCGATGCACTTGGTCAATAATCAATGTTGTCAACCGATGTTCTCTAGGAATCAACATCGAGTGTTTAGATTCGTAAGACAAATCTTCACATGGCGTAGACGCCCACCAACCCTCACTACACCATATTGGTCGACAAAGGGATCTAATTTTCTGAGGGACTTTGAGCAAGACTCTTTATTCAAAATTTTCTGAATATCTTCACTAAAATAGGTCTGTTGGACACGCTTCACAATAGTCACCAAAGCTCTATGTAACTCTTCAAAACACAATGCACGGGTATCAAAACTTTCTTTAAGACGAATGATCCTCAAAGGTCTCAACATGTAAGCCACAATATTTTGTATTTTACGCAATGACGAAAACCTTTCTAAAAAAACCTTTCAAAAATGAGGAGTTAACTCAGTCACAAACACTTTAGATTTTTGTTCAGCTTGAATCTCATCACAACTAATATCATGTCTTTGAACTCGTAGACAATGATTGTGTAGAAATAAAACTTCGGACTTCCATTGTCTTTATTTATTTTAAAACATGACCTTTCGGTTAGTAAGTATCTCTAACCGTTATCAAGTGTAAACTAAACAATCTAGTCTTTAGGCTACTACTTATACTACTTGGTGTGCAGTCAGGTGTGACGGCCCGCCCCCTTTTTTTTAATCCTAAGACGCCTGTTTTCCTTAAGGAGTGGTTTCCATATGTTGGTATATCCGTGCTTGGTTGACTGAAAACTTCTTTATTCTGCATTATAAACGCAGCTTCAATAAACTTTCGTTTTCGCCAATGCGACTCCTTAAGCCAAACACTATAATATAAAAACAGTATTTTCTTCGGGAAATACGATAAGAAGTTTTGTAACTAAAACAAAACCAGACAATCCCTTAAATAATAAGGAATGTATTTACTAAATCCCGTGTGAGTGTGGTAATTCATATGTTGGTGAAACTCTTCAGGTTAGAGTAAATGAACATCAAAAAAGTACCCAATTAGGGGATATTGAAAAATCCGGTTTAGCAGATCATGCTTGGTCAAATGATCACAGGATTCAGGGGTCAGAAGCTAAAATTTTACATAAGGAGTCGCATTGGCGAAAACGAAAGTTTATTGAAGCTGCGTTTATAATGCAGAATAAAGAAGTTTCCAGTCAACCAAGCACATACCAAACATATGGAAACCACTCCTTAAGGAAAACAGGCGTCTTAGGATTAAAAAAAAGGGGGCGGGCCGTCACACCTGACTGCACACCAAGTAGTAGCCTAAAGACTAGATTGTTTAGTTTACACTTGATAACGGTTAGAGATACTTACTAACCGAAACGTCGTGTTTTAAAATAAATAAAGACAATGGAAGTCCGAAATTTTATTTCTAATAGCAAGTCCCTCAGAGGTAGGCCATGAAGCCGAAGGCAAAAACAGCCAAGAGGGGCCTTGAAATCACAAGGGGTGATTAACAAAATCACAGGGAACTAAACCTCGAGATAAACAATCTGCTGGGTTTGACTTACCATCCACATGATTTCACACACTAGGAGGTAAAATTTCTTGAATTTGAGTAGTCATATTTGTCACAAATACCTTCCAGCGGGAAGGATGATCCTTGATTCAGGATAGAGCAACAGTCGAATCTGACCATACAAATAGATTATCAATTTTAATATCATGTAGACTCTCCATCACAAAACATATCAATTAACTCAATAAATGAGATCAATTTAAGCGGAGCCACCTTACTTTTTGCACACAGAAGATGACTAGTCACTTTTCCAAATGTATTCACTTCTCTTAAATATACTACACCACCATAACCTGATAATGAGGCATCACAAAAGCCGTGTAGTTCCCTCAAAACTACATTGTCTACACTCACACACCTTGAAATGGTTATAGTTGAAAGAATGGGTAACTTAGACAAATATGTAGACCACTGATCCTATTGCCTGGGGTGGGCAATCATCAAAATCAAACCCTTGAAGCCACAACTCCTGGATTAAAGATTTAGCCACGAAAACTACTGGTGAGAGAAAACCCAAAGGATCATATATTCTGGCTATTTGAGACAAAATATTTCTTTTGATACATGGCTTGTTGTCTGGCACTACTGAATATGAGCACCCATCATTCACAGGGTTCCACTGCAGACCCAAAATTTTCAACACCGAATCACCTTCATCAAAGCTGATGAGTTGGAGGTGACTTTCTGGCACATGTTCCAGTAATTCTGAGTAAGTACTGGCCCACTTCCTAAGTTTGAACCCCCCAAGTCTCAATAATGTCACTAATTGTCTCTGGACCTCCAAAGCCTCTGAGACAGAGTTTGCTGATCCCACGGCATCGTCGATGTAGGTGGATTCCCTCAATATATCAGCTGCTAAAGGGTACTCTTTACCATGATCCTCTGCCAATTGCCAGTATTTAAAACATACTCACAAATGGGTTGATCAATATCAAATCTCCAAAAAATTGTTTGGTAGGCCACATCTTCAGAATGCACTAAAATGTTACGATACATTTGTCTTATATCTGTAGTGAAAACCACTTTCTTCACACGAAAGTTTAACAAAATAGAAACAATATTTGTTTGTAGTTTACTTCCAACCAACAACACATCATTTAAGCTCTGTTTATTAGTAGTTTGTGCTGATCCATCAAAGACAGCTCTAAACTTTTTTGACTTTCCACTATCTTTCCAGATGCCATGATGAGGAATATAATATTTTCCATAAGAATCACTAGAGTCACGACTATTCACCACCCTTATATGAATCTGATCAAGATAATCCGCCATAAAATCACAATAGGCTTCACGAAAAGAAGGATTTTGAAGCAAGCGAGCCTCTAGCAAGTGAAATCTTTTCAAAGCTTGGGACTTCGACTCACCTAAGGTATCCTGTTCACGAAATGGCAATCTCACAATATATCTACCATTTTTATCACGTCTATGACTAGAACTAAAAATGTCCTCACATCTTTGATGATCTTTAGTCAATGGAATATCCACAGAAAGAATCTCAAGTTGCCAAAATTGTTGTAGTGATTTCTCAAAACATGTTAAGTTTAAAGAGGTACACAAACTAAGTTGACTTGTTGAAGGATTGTCACACACACTACCCATGAGCACATACAGAAAGATGGTATTCATAGCACAGGATCCACCATTTTGCCCCTGTTTAAACTCAGGAAGTAAAACTTGAGGGAAGATATCAGCTCCTAATAATAACTCCACATCTCGGGGAGTACCATACTGAGGATCAGCTAATGTCACACCAGATAAGTAGTTCCATTTATTACTTATCTCACTAGAATGAGTCACACCACAGATGAGGGGGACTACCACCGCTTTTACTTCAATAGACCATGACAAATTACTACTTGGACTCACACATAGCACAATGTTTCCTTGCGAAACAGAAGATGTCATGTTATTGATACCTACAATGGGCGTTGATCCGCCCACACGTGGCAAACCTAGCCGCTTGATAAAGGAAGCTGTTGTAAACAAGGTTTGTGTTCGCACCAAGAAGTTTAAATTATTTTACCTGGACAATTGGCTAGCCTGAAGCGGTGACAGTGTGTAAAAATTGTCAACCCGGTTTTGCAAACAAAAATTTTTTCAATCAGTGTTTTTTATAATTAGTATTCAAAGTTTTCAGCCTGTAAAGTTGTTTTTAGTTTTACTGTTTTGAGAGTGTATCAAAGAAGTTAATACAAACATTCATTACAGTCCGTTAACTCAATTTATTTCAAAAAACAATAAAAAATCAAAACCAAAATTAACATTTTAAATATAAACAAAACCCTGGTTAGAATACATCTAATCATATACATATTGGTCCTTAAAGCCGTATACTACCAGTGCTCATAACTTTTAAAAAACGGTAAAGCGCATTAGGAACAGTCAAGATGAACATTAATAAATAAAAATTAGACAACAGCAATACATTTAAAAGTGAAATATCGTCAAAAAATTACATAACATCATCAAAAACTTTGAATTTAGTGAGAGTTCACAGTATAGAAATCAGTACAAAAAGTGCAGTATATGACTAAGCTGATTTGAAAAGGCGAATACATCGTTTACACATCTAAGTCAAATCGAATAAACTAAAGTGAGTTTTTTAACTTTGTAATAATCTTTTTTAATTTTTTGCCTGCTTTGGAGATTTAATACTACAAAAATAAAAATGACTACACAACAAAGAGCTACTTTAAAAGGAAAATTGACCAGATTTGCTAATTTTTTGACTGCGGAATCAATTAAACAACAACCAAATTACCTAGAAATCAGGTTGAGACTCAAAAAATATGAAAATTTAGACACAGAATTTGACAGAATTCAAGAGCAAATTGAAAGTGAACTTGATCAAAATGATGATCAATATGATACAAACATTGCAGCAGAGACAGAAGTACGCAACAGGTTCGAAGCAGATTTTTTCAGAATAATTTCAACGGCTGAATCAATTTTAAAGAAAGATATTTTATTTCCACAACAGCAAGTACCACAACAACCACAGCAAACCGGGTTGGGTTTGTTACAAAACCACACATTATTTTTACCACCAGCATTGCCAAGTCTAAAGATGAAAACATATGATGGCACATACGACAAGTGGAGTGATTTTCGAGATTACTTCATTGCAAATATTCACAACCATCCAACATTGCCAGATGTAACAAAGCTTGAAATTTTGAAGACTTCATTAGTCAGTGATGCAGAAAATGTTTTGGCCAATCTTGAAACTACACAAAACAATTATCAGTCAGCTTGGCAATTGGTGCAAGACAGATTCGAAAACAAGAGACTAATGCACACACATAAAAGGTATTGTTGATCAACCAGTTATCCAGAGAGAAAACTTTGAGCAGTTGAGATCATTTTTAGACAACACACAGAAACACATAAGAGCACTCAATACCTTGGGAGAACCCACAGCACAGTGGGACACACTTCTCATTTACATATTGTCAGGCAAACTTGACACACAGTCACACAAAGAATGGGAGTCAAGAGCAGCAGTATCTCTAATACCACTATCATTCAAGGATTTTTGTGATTTTGTACAACAAAAATGTTTTGTATTGGAATCATTGCACAGAATTGCTGTGCAAAACAAAACACAAATTGGAAATCATTCAAAACAAAGCAACTCAAGTGTAAGCAAGTCATCACACAGAGCATATGCAGCAATAAGTACGCAAGAGAGAGTGCAAACCAATCACACATGCAAATTTTGTAACAAAAAAACCATACATCAATTTTTTCAATGTGAATATTTTTTAAATCTCAGCACACATGATAGAATTGAAGAAGTAAAGAAACACAAACTATGTTTTAACTGCCTGGCCACAACAGACCATGGTAGTTTTGACTGTCCAAAAGGAGGCTGCAAGCGATGCCATAGAAAACACAACACATTGATCCATATAGAGTCATACAACAATAAAGCACAAACTCAGTCATCACAGACTACATCAGCAACTCAAAAACCTCTCATAGGCCAGCAGGCACAGCAAGTTCAGCAAAAGTCAGACCACACAGAAAAATTAGAAACCCACACAGCACATCCAGTACGAGTAGAAAATACAAACGAGTCAACCACAGACTCAAAAGTTAGCACACAGCTAAATCAAGTCAAGTTCAGTGGCACAACAAGAACACAGCAACAAGTGTCACAAGTACTTCTCGCTACAGCAGTAGTAAATGTTTACAATCAGCAAGGAAACAAGGCAACATGTCGTGTATTATTAGACTCAGCATCAGAACTAAATTTCATCACAAAAGAAGCACTAAATTTTCTTGGCATACAGTCAAGATCAGTGTCGTTACAAGTCAAAGGCATAGGAGGTATAGACACAAAAGTAACTGAGTCAGCAGACATCACACTTTACTCTCGAGTAAACAGATACAAAGTAAATTTAAAATTCATGGTTGTGCCAAAAATCACAGAAAATATGCCAGTGGTCGATGTAAATTTAGATCATTTTGTCATACCAGACAATATCACACTTTCAGATCCAGATTTTGACAAGTCGAACAAGATTGACATGCTTATCGGAGCAGAAATTTACATGGATTTATTGTGCATTGGTCAGATAAAATCAAAAAATTGTCCAACACTTCAAAACACATTGCTAGGGTGGATAGTGTCTGGAAAAACACACACACATACAAGCAAGCATTCACAGCAGTCATATCGAGTACATCTTACAACAACAGGAGACAATAGTCACACACAGCTACAAAATCAACTTAAGTCATTTTGGGAGTTAGAAGAAATCACATCAAAACCAGTTTGGACACAAGAGGAGAAAAAATGTGAAGAACACTTTGTAAAAACACACACAAGAAATCAAGATGGAAGATTTATAGTGAAATTACCATTCAATGAACAAAAAGACCAACTTGGTGAGTCAAAAAAGGCAGCATTAAGAAGATTTGAATTGTTAGAAAAAAGATTCCTAAAACATCCTGATTTGTATAAGCAATATTTAGACTTTATGTCAGAATACGAAGAGTTACAACACATGAAACCTTCAGATCCAAACGATGAAACAGGATACTTTTTGCCTCATCATGCCGTACTAAAAAGTGACAGTTTAACAACGAAATGTAGAGTCGTATTTGATGGATCATGTTTCACATCTCCAAGTGGCCTCTCGTTGAATAATGTTCTCATGAAAGGACCTATCATCCAAGATAATTTGTTTACAATATTAACAAGATTTAGATTCCACAAATATGCACTAACAAGTGACATTGTTAAAATGTACAGGCAAATTGCAGTTTGTCAAGAAGATTGTAAGTATCAAAAGATCTTGTGGAGAAACACTCCAGAAAAAGAGATAAAAACCTATGAGCTAACAAGAGTTACATATGGTACAACACCAGCCTCATTTTTGTCAATCAGAAGTTTAGTTCAGTTAGCCATAGAAAATGAGAAAAATTACCCATTAGCATCAGAAGTTGTAAAAAGAGACTTTTACTGTGATGATCTGTTAACTGGAACATCAACAATTGATGAAGCAAAAGCCTTACACTCACTAATTACCGAATTATTAAAAAAGGGCTGCTTTGAATTAAGAAAATGGCGATCCAATGACTCTTCAATTTTCGACACAGAAGAAAATAACATTGACAATTACATGATTCCACATGACAAATTAGAAAGCACAAAAACATTGGGACTAATTTGGAACTCAAACAAAGATGTTTTCAAATTTTCAATAAATTCCACACAATCAGATAAAAAGTACACCAAACGAAGCATTCTTGGAGCAATATCATCCATATTTGATCCACTTGGACAGATTGGACCAGTACTCACGATTGCAAAACTAGTATTACAAGAACTTTGGAGATTATCTCTTGACTGGGATGACCCACTTCCAGTCTCTGAGCACACAAGATGGTCAAACTTACAGTCACAACTCTCAGTGCTAAATCTTTTAGAAATACCAAGAAAAGTGACACATAACACCTCAGAAAACATCAAAGAAATTCAATTACATGGATTTTCAGACAGTTCTCAATATGCATATGGCGCATGTGTATATGTTCGAACTACACTCAAAGATGGAACACATTACTCACAACTGTTAGCCTCAAAATCTCGAGTAGCACCGATAAAAGTACAATCACTACCTCGACTTGAATTGTGTGGTGCACTACTACTTTCTGAACTCATCATTAAGTTAAAACAAGCCATGACAGTTCAAATCACAGAATGCCACTTATGGACTGATTCAACCATCGTGTTATGGTGGATTTCAAAACCAAGCGTATCATCAAAAGTTTTTGTGGCCAACAGAGTATCACAAATACAAGAAAACACTCAAAATGACACATGGCATCATGTACCCACAGATCAAAATCCAGCAGATCATATTTCTAGAGGTTTATTGCCAGAACAAATCTTAGAAAATAAACTATGGTGGAATGGCCCCTCCTTCTTACAAGAAAACAGTGAGAGATGGCCTTTATTTCCTTCCCAACTAGAAACTTTAATAGATCAGAACACTGACTTGGAAGAAAAACCTCAAACATGTAATATTGCCACACAAAATCCAGAAAGGTTCAATCTTTTTAAAAAATATTCAAGTCTTACCAAACTCAAGCGAGTCACAGCTTGGTGTTTGAGATTTATACACAATAGTAGAACAAAATTTCACAAACAAGACAAATACAGCAAAAATTTGAAGGCAATTGAAATTAAAAATGCTCAAGACTGTTTAGTCAGAATGGCACAGTTAGAAGATTTTAAGTCTGAAATAAAAAACTTGCAAAATAACAAGATGGTCGATTGTCACAGCAAATTAAAAAGTCTAAATCCATTCTTAGACGAAAAATTGTTGATAAGAGTTGGTGGCAGAATAAGAAAATCAAAGTTTATTCCATATAGTCAGATGCACCCTCTTGTCCTATCGTCAAATCACAAACTTACAGAACTTATAATTAGATATGAACATCTTTCGTTACTTCATGCAGGCCCACAAGCAGTTTTAGCTTCAATACGAACAAAATTTTGGCCAATTTCTGGAAAACAAGCAGTATGAAGAATCACAAAAAGCTGTATCACATGCTTTCAAAATAAACCTTCCATTATAAATCAGTTTATGGGTGATTTACCTGAACAAAGAGTTACTCCATCAAGACCATTCCAGAATATTGGGATAGATTATGCCGGCCCAGTATCAATCAAAGAAAGCCATCGTAGAGGCAGAGTTCACATAACTCCCAGCTACATCGCAGTATTTGTTTGTCTGTCGACAAAATGTATCCATTTAGAATTAGTTACTGGATTAACCACTGAAGCTTTTATATCTGCACTCAAAAGATTCATGGCCAGAAGAGGAAAACCAAATCATATTCATTCAGATAATGCTACAACATTTGTAAAAGCTAACAAAGATCTAATAGCAGCATTCGATTTTTTAAAATCAGAAGATCACTGGTCCAGAGTTGAAGATTTTGCAGCAAATCAATTAATAACATGGCATTTCATACCAGCACGATCCCCAACATTTGGAGGCCTATGGGAATCATCCGTAAAATCTTTGAAACATCATATCAAAAGAATTACTGGCAATGCTTTATTCACCTACGAAGAATACTATACATTCCTAGTGCAAGCAGAAGCAGTATTAAATTCAAGGCCTTTGGTTCCGTCCTCAAATGATCCGAATGATTTCACGGTCCTCACACCTTCCCATTTTATCTTGGGGGAATCTTTGATAAGCACACCAGACCCAAATTACAATGAGACACCCAGACACCACCTCACTAGATGGCAACACATTCAGCAATGTTCCCAACATTTTTGGAAAAGGTGGTCCACAGACTATTTAACCAGTTTACAAAATCGAAGTAAATGGACCCAAAAAGCCAATATTGATATCAAAGTTGGAGATTTGGTTCTACTTCGAGATGAAAATTTGCCACCCCTCGAATGGAAAAGAGCACGCATTACCAATGTCTTTCCAGGCAATGATGGTCTTGTCAGAGTGGTAGAGGTAAAAACAAGCAATGGCACCTATAAAAGAGCAGTTAACAAAGTAAGTTTTCTACCAACAACTTGTTGAAAGGAACCTTTCAACGGGGCCAGTATGTTCGCGCCAAGAAGTTTAAATTATTTTACCTGGACAATTGGCTAGCCTGAAGCGGTGACAGTGTGTAAAAATTGTCAACCCGGTTTTGCAAACAAAATTTTTTTCAATCAGTGTTTTTTATAATTAGTATTCAAAGTTTTCAGCCTGTAAAGTTGTTTTTAGTTTTACTGTTTTGAGAGTGTATCAAAGAAGTTAATACAAACATTCATTACAGTCCGTTAACTCAATTTATTTCAAAAAACAATAAAAAATCAAAACCAAAATTAACATTTTAAATATAAACAAAACCCTGGTTAGAATACATCTAATCATATACAGTTTGGTTGCTGAATCCAATAATGCAACAACACTACCTTGACAATCACGCACACACACTTGCGCAGTGGCAAAAAGAACAGTCTTAAAATTGGGAACTGAATTCCTACACACATTCACTGCAACAGAGTTTTCACATATTTTTAAATTTTCACTGTTTGACAACAAATTGTTACGAGACATTCTCTGACCTCTGACGGGACTCACTGTTGAGGCACCTTTCGAATTAGGAAAGTGTAACAATGTGGAATGTCTTCGGGAACAAATTCTAGAGTTTGAGTTGATAGGGCAGTCAAGAACCCTATATTTAGCAAGGCAATGAAGCACAGTTGCTCACTTTTGGCAAAGTCATGTCGCTGAAATGCATCTAGCTCACGAAATTTATGAAATCTAATTATCAAATGTTGACTTTGGTTACCAAGAGATTTTCAATATAAACACTCACTATTACCACCTGACTCCCTAGCTTTAGTTAAAAAATTATGTTTAGGACTAGAGTGACTGACCTTTTTTGACACTTCATATTTTCTCCGACTTGACACACTCGACACATTCACAGGACTTGAAGTAGATTTGGATAGAAGTGCACTATTCTCCAAAGCATGACAATTTGTTTCCAAAAAACTAATAAGATTTTGATACAAAGGAATTTTATCTTTACTGTACTCTATTTCAAATCGCGTTTTCAAAAAAGGATCTATTTTGGCAAGAGTAAATTTAACTTTGTAAAGTCCCACAAATCCAAATCTTAATAATTATCTAAAGCCTCCAAGTTTTGTTTGAAATTAGAGATCAATTTACGTAGCTCCACTGAACTATTGTTTTTAGCTGAAGAAGCATTCACAATTGCCAACCAATAAACTGTGTAACGAAGTTACTAATTTCTATCTTTGTTAGGTCGGGGTAATTTAGGTTAAGTTGTTTTACAAGTCTCCTAAAGCATGGGTAGGTCTAATTTGTCGTGTAAAACTCTCGTAATCCATCGGCCGTAAGTAGAAATTATAAGTTATTGACTCCAGATGCCGTGGGGGATATTCGTAGTTTGTCGGGATCATTCGGAAATGATCGGTTTTCTTTGATCCCCACCTCCCTTCGTGGGGGTTAGTCGAAATCATTCGGAAATGATCGGCTTTCTTTGGTTCCCACCTCTAATGTCGTGGAAATTAGTCGGAACCATTCGGAAATAATCGGCTTCCTTCGGTTCCCCACCTCTAATGTCGTGGGGTTAGTCGGAGCCATTCGGAAATCATCGGCTTTCTTCGGTTCCCCACCTCTAATGTCGTGGGGTTAGTCGGAGCCATTCGGAAAGGATCGGTTTACTTCGGCCTCCCACCTCTGATTTCGTGGGGGTTAGTCGGAGCCTTTCGGAAGTGATCGGCTTTCTTTGGCCTCCCACCTCTGAAAAACGAGCACTTCCGAACAGAGGCTATTTAAGCAATCGACACATCGTGTTCGACCTTTTTATCCGTCATCGCCCGCCGTAGCAAGAAGTGCTAAAACTAAACTCGCGATATTTCTAGTGCACCGGTACCGAGACTGTCAAAAGGTAAGTGCGTAGGCTATTTTTAAGTATTTATTATACGCTGTTCTTTATATTTAATGCAAAAATGTTTTTCTTTTGCTGGGTAAATTGCAGACGGTTTTTCTAACCCATTTTATTGAATTCGAATCTCTCTAATCCCGGACCCCTACCTTGAAGGCCATACAGGTAGGCACGCGTTCTTTAGAGCTAATTCCAAAGTTGGTAGATTTCCCCAAAACACCCTGATTTCCCGGACCCCTACCTTGGATGCCATACAGGTAGGCACGCGTCTTCCAGGGTTGATTTCAAATTGGTATATTTCCCGGACCCCTACCTTAGATGCCATACAGGTAGGCACGCGTCTTGTTGATTTTTAGTTATTTTCCGGTCCAGAGAAAATGCAATTTCCTAGCTGGTGTAAATAGGCTGGAGCAAAAGGAAAATTGTATTTTCCAGTTTGACCCGTTTTGCTAATCCCGAACCACCCTAACTCCCGGACCCCTACCTTGGATGCCATACAGGTAGGCACGCGTTCTTTAGGGTTGGTCCCAAAGTTGGTAAAATCCCCAAATCACCCTACTCCCGGACCCCTACCTTGGATGCCATACAGGTAGGCACGCGTCTTGTAGGGTTGATTTAAATTTAAAGTCCCGGTTAGAAAACGATGCTTTACCACCGCTTCGTACAATGAAACGGAGAAGTAATCTATCTGTAGGTTCTTGAGACCCGTTTTCGTGAACTAAAACCACTCTAATCCCGGACCCCTATCTTGGATGCCATACAGGTAGGCACGCGTTCTTTAGAGTTGGTTTCAAAATTGATAATTTCCCAAATCACCCTGATTTCCCGGACCCCTACCTTGGATGCCATACAGGTAGGCACGCGTCTTCCAGGGTTGATTTCAAATTGGTATATTTCCCGGACCCCTACCTTGGATGCCATACAGGTAGGCACGCGTCTTTTTCCCGATTTTGCCCGGTTAAGATAATGTGCACTTTCTTCCTGGGTACAAGATAATTCGAAGGAAAACTGCACATTTCATCTTTAACCCGTTTCTTAGACTCAAACCACTCTAATCCCGGACCCCTGTCTTGGATGCCATACAGGCAGGCACGCGTTCTTTAGGGTTGGTTTCAAAGTTGGTAATTCCCCAAATCACCCTGTTTTCCCGGACCCCTACCTTGGATGCCATACAGGTAGGCACGCGTCTTATACAGGGTTGATTTTAAACATATTCCCGGACTAAAGAATATACATTTTAACTAGGACCAAACCGAGTAATAAAAGTGTTATTTGAGTTATAGAATAGCCAACGGACATGTAAATCCGTTATATACCGTTTCGTAAAAGAATTATCGAATTGTTCTTTGCTGGAACTTTGAAAGGTATTCAATTGTGTCAAATTAAGAAAAATAAACTGCCTGTGCTTTGGGAATCCTGTTTAATTTGTTTAGAGTAAGAAAGTTATTAAAATTTGATTCTTGTAGCAAGGTTAGACAAATAAAAGTGCTACATTTTAGTTAAATTGCCTAAACATTAATTTTCCAACCATTCCATGAACCCGTTTTCTCGACTGTCTAAAAGCTAGTCGTACTGGCCGGTGGAGGCTCTAAGCTCCCTTATTCCTTAGAGTGGCGCCCAAGATTCCGTCCGAAAGGGTGAAATATTGAGTGTCAAACGTAAAAGACCGAAGTTTGGCAACCCCGAACTAGGTCCCTTTACAAATTTGGCGCCCAACGTGGGGCTTCTTTTCCCCTTTTGTTAAATTTTGTTGGAAGTTATTACCACTTTTACACTGTTTCTAATTTGACACATTGACGTTATCATATCATAATATATTGATATTTTGTCGTAAAAACAAAAAGAATAGTCCGTCTGTTTGATTATAAAATAGGATTCTGCGTTGCGCTAAGTAATTGAAAAAAAATCCTCAATTTTGACTTAAAACCCCAACTATTTCGATTCTAAACGTTTAGTTGACTACTATTGACTCGTAATCGCCGTTATAACAGACAAAGCCCGAAAACTTCCGAGTATAGCCGATTGCTGCACGTGTTTCTCTTCGCGCCAGTTCGGGAAAACTATAGCTACTGATAAACCCGAACTCTTCCGATTTTATCCGATCGCGGTTGAGTCACAGGTGTTTTCTAAATTAGTTTATTTTGAGAATCAACCACGTGTTTTGCTTCGGGTTGACTCGGAACAACTGTAATAACCGATAAAACTTGATTCTGCCAAACTTAGTCGACTGCACACACTTGTTTTCTTGGTGTCATTTCGTGAAAACGATAGCTACCGATAAAATCCGAACTCTTCCGTCTTCATCCGATTTCGTTTGGGTCACAGGTGTTTTCTACTTAGTTTATTTCATTTAAGTTTGGAAAACGATAGCTACCGTTAAAACCCGAACTCTTCCGACTTCATCCGATTGCGTTTGAGTCAGAAGTATCTTCTAAATTAGTTTATTTTGAGAAGCAACTACGTGTTTTGCTTCGGGTTGACTCGGAATAACAGTAAAAAACGAGAAAACCCGATTCTTTCAACTTTAGGCGATTGCGGACACGTGTTAATCTTCGGGACATTTCGGAAAACGATAGTTTCCGATAATACCCGAAATCTCCCGAACCTATCCGATTGCACCTAGAGTAGAGTTACTTTCTGGGATCGGTTAGGATAGACGATAAACCGATACATAACGAATATTTCCGTCTTTTACCGATAAAACCCGAACTTTTCCGACTTCATCCGATTGCGTTTGAGTCACCAGTGTTTTCTAAATTAGTTTATTTTCAGAATCAACCACGTGTTTTGCTTTGGGTTGACTCGGAATAACAGTAAGAGCCGATAAAACCCGATCCTTTCAACTCTAGTCGATTGCGGACATGTGTTTATATTCGGGACATTTCGGAAAAGGATAGTTTCCGATAATACCCGAAATCTCCCGAACCTATCCGATTGCATCTAGAGTAGAGTTACTTTCTGGGATCGGTTCGGATAGACGATAAACCGATAAATAACGAATATTTCCGTCTTTAGCCGATTTTACTTAGACAAACACGTGTTTAAAACGCTTTAATTAAAAATCCTTATTGTAGACTTTCAAGTAGTTTTTAAAAAAAACTAACTTAATAAAAATGTCTTTAAATGAAAGTGACAACGGTTCCGTTTCTGACTGCGACTTAAATATTGAGCCCCTATTTGGAAACATGCCTGAAAAGCAAACGAGCGAAAATAATCACATATCTAAAGAAGACTCCGCTGAGTCTGGAACCCAACTTGAGGTTTTGCCAACATCAGCTTGGATTAATTATCTTAAGAAAAGCGAGATGGACGAAATTATCTTGCGTTTTGGCTTGTCCATGGAAGGAACCATGGAACTTAAGAGAAAAAGGCTCAGAGAATATATTTGTGAGTCCCCGAGGTTGACCCCGACTGTACACGAGCTCCCCGTAGTTACCAGTAACCCAATGATGTCCGTGGTTTACAATAAACCTATAACCTCTGTAAATACATAACAAACTTCCGTTACCTTTTCTGTTAGTACCGTAGGTTTCCCCATAACCTCGTCTTATCAAACATTTACCAACAGTAAAATTCCCTGCTTTACCAACGTTGTACAAATTCCGACCTCGAGTATCACCTCCGTCACAAACCCAGTACTTACATTTTTCCCTAATCAGGATCCCCTTAGATTGAATTTGAGCTCCCCTTCTGTACACCAAACTAATACCTCCGTATACCAAGCACCGCGTATTACCCAGTTAGTACCAAATACCAGTTCGCAAGTTGACAACTGTAGATTTACATACCCAGCACCGCCGATAATACCGAACAGTGCGATTCCAAATTATACCCTTGCAAACGTCATACCGATAACCACAAGTTTTCAATACTCCACCGTACCGACCACTACCGAACCGTATATACCATCTTACCCGTCAACTTATTACCTAACAAAACCGTATTTTTTACCGACTAGTTCCAACACCACATCCGTTTGTAATAACGTCAGCCAACAAGTAATACCCAGCTCATCCGTTGAATTTAATTCCCCAGTATCGCATACAACTATGCAAAATGAAATTCCCTTGATCTCGACCTTTTCCTACGATTCAATGCCAAAATATCCAACAATTCCAAATACTAACAACCGTATACCATCCACAATTCTTAGTCAAAATGTACAGTCCAACCCTGAGGTAATAAGAAATTACCAAAAGTTACCCGTACCTTACAGTAGTACCTCATGTCAATATGAGAACCCGTCGACCTCAACCACCAGTAACGCTGAAACGTTTATGATACCCGTAACAAATCCTATGTTTTCTAGCGATTTAAGCGGCTTTAGAAATACCCCGGCAACGCTACATCAGGCATATGTAAATAACGCAAATCCTCCGGATAAAAGTCTAAATATTCCACCCGTCTCGTGTACAGTATCCGATAAGTAATAGTCGGATTACTTATCGCCGATAAGTAATAGTCGGATTACTTATCGGATCAACATTTTAATGTAAGTCAGTGGAGAATCAGTTTTAATGGGCGTGGGGACCCTACGTCTTTTATAGAGCAGTTGGAAGAGAAATGTACCGCTCATCAAATTGACCGAGAGTCCTTCATATCATTATTACCAGAATTATTTCAGTTAGAGGCTGCGGCTTGGTGTCGCAATAACATAAGAAACTGGATAAACTGGGAAACTTTTGTTCATGAATTCCGTAATCACTACATTCCGATTAACTATTTTGAAAATCTCGAGGCTGAAATAGCCAAGAGAATACAAAAATCAAATGAGCCGGTATCTGAGTATATTACCGATTTACAGACGCTTCTCCGCAGACACGGAGGGTACCCTTTATCGCAAGAATTAACCTGGTTGTACAGGAATTTATTACCAGAATATAGACGAGAGATTAAAAGATCTGATTTTATTGATACTTCGACATTTACTAGAGCTGTACGAGAGTACGAGCTACTTAGAGAAGAAATCAACCAGACCCGCACAAATGTGGAAAATTTTCGACCTGTTAGACCGCCACCTAATTCAAGTCAACAGTTAAGGGTTCGGCAAGACTTAAGGCCACCCACCTTTAGCACCTCTGGTTTGGCACAAACTCGTCCATCGAGTCCGCCCGACCAAAATAGAATGGACCATAATCAGGATCAAAGAAATTCTAATCCCAGACAAGAGACAAGACCAAATCGACCCAGTCGATCCGAAAACCGACCTACGCAACAGATAACGTTTTCTGGGGAAGGTAGAACATTTACCAGACAAATTAACACACCAGCTGTTTGCTGGAGATGTGGAGAAACAGGGCACCTGAGAAACCAATGCCGAGGCACCCGGAAAGTGTTTTGCTCAAGGTGTGGCCAAGATGGAATATTTTCCAGAGATTGTCTGTGTTCCAGGCAGGAAAACTAAATGGGAGCTGTCAAAACCCGAGGCCAACACAGCTACCCGACACTCAGGCCTCACAGACCGATGAAATATCATTATGCACCGATGTTCGACCTCATGTTGACGTAATGATTTTTGATAAGAAATATTCCGCTTTACTAGACACCGGAGCTAAAAGGTCTTATTGTGGAGATAAGCTAGCGCAATATTGTCAAGAAAGACAGATTCAAGCTCAAACTTCACCCGTTACCCATGCAAAAGTTGCCGATGGTGCCGTTATACCGATTACAATTGCATACTTGCTAGAACTTAAGGTAAAAGGAAAGATTTACAATGAAACTTTGTTGTATTTACCTGGTATGACGACAGATTTAATATTAGGAGTTAACTTTATGCGCAGAAATAAAGTTCAATTAGATTTCTTAAACGAAAACATACAATTTGCTGCAAGTAGTGATAATCCTGTAGATTTGATATCTATTAACGAGAACCCTGACCAGCTGACATTGACTCAAGACGAGCAAAAACGTCTAGATGCGTTTCTAGACCGAGAACTCACAGAATTTGAGCAAATCGTAGGCACAACGCCGCTTGTGAAACATAAAATTAAATTAAAACCTAACACAGAACCGATAAAACAGCGATACCGTCCTCAGAATCCGAAGATGCAGGCCATTATAAATGAAGAAGTAGAGAGAATGTTGGAAGAAGGGATTATAGAACCGTCATGTAGTCCGTGGAGTTCACCTGTTGTTATGGTCAGAAAGAAAGACGGAAAGTTTCGTTTCTGTTTTGATTTTCAGAAAGTAAATAATGTAACTCATAAGGATGCTTATCCTTTACCGTTTATAAACTCCATTTTGGATAAGCTACGTAAAGCCCGCTACATTTCCACTATTGATCTAAAGCAAGGATATTGGCAGATAGCACTTACCGAAGATAGTAAACCAACCACTGCCTTTACTGTACCAGGAAGAGGGCCCTTCCAGTTTAAAGTTATGCCGTTTGGGCTACATGCAGCGCCTGCAACGTTTCAACGACTAATGGAAATAGTAATCGGACCCGAGCTAGAGTTTTCCTTTCCGTACCTTGATGATGTGGCCGTAATAAGTTCGGATTTTGCTTCTCATTTAGAGCATTTACGAGAAGTTTTTCGCCGTTTAAAGACCGCAAATCTGAAACTTAACCCAGAAAAATGTCAGTTTGGCCGTAGACAGTTAAAGTACTTAGGTCACATGATAACACCAGAAGGAATCGGCACCGATCCCGGAAAAGTGGAAAGTATTTTACAGATACCTCCACCAGCAAATCAAAGGGCACTAAGAAGATTTTTGGGAGTTGCATCCTAGTACCGTCGATTTATTGCAAATTTTTCACAGATAGCAACACCGTTAAACAAGTTATTGAAAAAGAGAGAACCCTTTATTTGGACTGAAACTCAACAAACCGCATTTGACAAGTTAAAACAATGTCTGACTGAGGCCCCTGTTTTGGCCTGTCCAGATTTTTCTAGGCCATTTGTCTTACAGACTGATGCGTCGGAATACGGACTAGGCGCGGCCTTAATTCAACATTACCAAGATGGTGACCATGTAATCGCATACGCAAGTAGAACTCTTACATCTACCGAGCGTAAAATGAGTGTGACAGAGAAAGAATGCGCTGCTATAGTTTGGGGAGTAGAGAAAATGCGCCCCTACTTAGAGCTATACCACTTTACCGTTGTCACTGATCACCAGGCTCTTCGGTGGTTGTTTTCTTTAGATAGTCCATCTGGCCGGTTGGCCCGATGGAGGATGTTTTTGCAGCAATTCGATTTTGAGATAAAGTATCGTGAAGGAGTTTTAAATCGTATTGCAGACGCGCTATCTAGAGATCCGTTAGAAACTGGCGAATCCGAACCAGAAGCTGATCCAGTATTTGTTTTAGCAAATTTTTCTCCATGTAACTGGTATGCTAACAAATTAACTGAAGTTGAAACAAACCCGAAAGCATTTCCAGACTATTGCGTACGAGAAGGGCGATTGTATAGGCATTTCTGGGATATGTCTGACCTAAAAGATGACGAATTTTCAGACCCTTGGAAACTGTGTATACCGAAGACTGCCAGAGAGCAGGTTTTACAAGAAAACCATGACTCTACAACTGCTGGACACATGGGAATAGCTAAAACCGCCGCTAGGATATCGTTGCGGTATTATTGGCCAGGCATCTTTCGAAAAATCGCTGCCTATGTCCGATCCTGTTCTTTGTGTCAGCAGTACAAGGTCTCGCAGCAGCAGACTCCAGGAAAGATGCAACCGTCACTCAATAAAGACCCGTAAGCTACTGTGTCTACAGACTTAATTGGCCCGTTACCGAGATCAGCTAAAGGACATTCGTTTGTTGTAATGTTTCAAAACAGGTTTACCAAATGGGTAGAGTGTCGACCTCTACGAAAAGCTACCGCTAACCATGTTGCTCAAGCCTTACATGAGTTAATTCTCTCAAGGTTCGGTTGTCCAAAAGTGGTAATAAGTGACAATGGTGTCCGAGAATGAACACCGCAAATGGGATTTGCACCTGTCTGATCTCCAGTTTGCGTATAATACCTCCCGACATAAGGCTACCGGATTTTCTCCGGCTTTTCTTAACTTTGGACGTGAGTTAGAAATACCCAATGCATTACATAGAATCCTAACCTCTGAGGAAGATCATATTGAACAAGAACCTGACCTTAATCCAGAACAAGTATCGAACCGTGTACAAAAGCTAAAAGAATTGTACGAATTGACCCGTGTTAGACTAGCTCGAGCGTATTCTTCGCAAAGCCGTTATTATAATTTAAGAAGACGTGAATGGCGATGCCATGTAGTCTTTAAAAAGGAACATCCGTTATCCTCGGCCGCAAAAGGGTTCGCAGCAAAACTTGCTCCTAAATATTCTGGACCGTACACCGTAGTCCGTGTTATTTCGCCCGTTGTTTTTGATCTTAGAGATGAACACGGAAGGAGAATAAAACATATCCACATTAAAGATTTAAAACCGGCTCATTTGCGTTAATTATGTTTTTTTTTTTTGAGGGGTTCCTACTAAATAGGTCCTCTATAACCGTTTGGTACTATGTACCGGGGGTACATAGATCAATATGGCCTCGTTAACCGTTTGATGACAATTGAAGACTACCGCTAAGGACATTTAGTTATATTCCTGTAAAAGTTAACAGGGGTTCCTACTAAGTAGGTCCTCTATAACCGTTTGGTACTTGGTACCCGGGGTACATAGATCAATATGGCCTCGTTAACCGTTTGATGACAATTGAAGACTACTGCTAAGGAAATTGTTATATTCCTGTAAAAGTTAACAGGGGTTCCTACTAAGTAGGTCCTCTATAACCGTTTGGTACCCGGGGTACATAGATCAATATGACCTCGTTAACCGTCTTCAGAGGCATAGGATATGGTGGCGCCATGACTGAAGCCAAATAAGAAGAATTTTGATGATTTTTTAAATATTTTTATTGGTGAGATTAGATTTAATTAGTTTTTTTTTACAAAAGAGTTTTTCGTTTTTTTTTTGTTGTTTTGCTACTCTATTTGCATAGGTTTAAAAAAAATGACAAAAACACTATGTATTTTTGCATTTTTCCGAAGAAAGGGGGGTGTGTAACGAAACTAATTTCTATCTTTGTTAGGTCGGGGTAATTTAGGTTAAGTTGTTTTACAAGTCTCCTAAAGCATGGGCAGGTCTAATTTGTCGTGTAAAACTCTCGTAATCCATCGGCCGTGAGTAGAAATTATAAGTTATTGACTCCAGATGCCATGGGGGATATTCGTAGTTTGTCGGGATCATTCGGAAATGATCGGTTTTCTTTGATCCCCACCTCTCTTCGTGGGGGTTAGTCGAAATCATTCGGAAATGATCGGCTTTCTTTGGTTCCCACCTCTAATGTCGTGGAAATTAGTCGGAACCATTCGGAAATAATCGGCTTCCTTCGGTTCCCCACCTCTAATGTCGTGGGGTTAGTCGGAGCCATTCGGAAATCATCGGCTTTCTTCGGTTCCCCACCTCTAATGTCGTGGGGTTAGTCGGAGCCATTCGGAAAGGATCGGTTCACTTCGGCCTCCCACATCTGATTTTGTGGGGGTTAGTCGGAAGTGATCGGCTTTCTTTGGCCTCCCACCTCTGAAAAACGAGCACTTCCGAACAGAGGCTATTTAAGCAATCGACACATCGTGTTCGACATTTTTATCCGTCATCGCCCGCCGTAGCAAGAAGTGCTAAAACTAAACTCGCGATATTTCTAGTGCACCGGTACCGAGACTGTCAAAAGGTAAGTGCGTAGGCTATTTTTAAGTATTTATTTTACGCTGTTCTTTATATTTAATGCAAAAATGTTTTTCTTTTGCTGGGTAAATTGCAGACGGTTTTTCTAACCCATTTTATTGAATTCGAATCTCTCTAATCCCGGACCCCTACCTTGGAGGCCATACAGGTAGGCACGCGTTCTTTAGAGCTGATTGCAAAGTTGGTAGATTTCCCCAAAACACCCTGATTTCCCGGACCCCTACCTTGGATGCCATACAGGTAGGCACGCGTCTTGTAGGGTTAATTTAAAGTTAAAGTCCCGGTTAGAAAACGATGCAATTTACCACCGCTTCGTACAATGAAACGGAGAAGTAATCTGTAGGTTCTTGAGACCCGTTTTCTTGAACTAAAACCACTCTAATCCCGGACCCCTATCTTGGATGCCATACAGGTAGGCACGCGTTCTTTAGAGTTGGTTTCAAAATTGATAATTTCCCAAATCACCCTGATTTCCCGGACCCCTACCCTGGATGCCATACAGGTAGGCACGCGTCTTCCAGGGTTGATTTCAAATTGGTATATTTCCCGGACCCCTACCTTGGATGCCATACAGGTAGGCACGCACGCACGCACGTCTTTTTCCTGATTTTGCCCGGTTAAGATAATGTGCACTTTCCTCCTGGGTACAAGATAATTCGAAGGAAAACTGCACATTTCATCTTTAGCTTGTTTCTTAGACTCAAACCACTCTAATCCCGGACCTCTGTCTTGGATGCCATACAGGCAGGCACGCGTTCTTTAGGGTTGGTTTCAAAGTTGGTAATTCCCCAAATCACCCTGTTTTCCCGGACCCCTACCTTGGATGCCATACAGGTAGGCACGCGTCTTATACAGGGTTGATTTTAAACATATTCCCGGACTAAAGAATCTACATTTTAACTAGGACCAAACCGAGTATAAAAGTGTTATTTGAGTTATAGAATAGCCAACGGACATGTAAATCCGTTATATACCGTTTCGTAAAAGAATTATCGAATTGTTCTTTGCTGGAACTTTGAAAGGTATTCAATTGTGTCAAATTAAGAAAAAGAAACCGCCTGTGCTTTGGGAATCCTGTTTAATTTGTTTAGAGTAAGAAAGTTATTAAAATTTGATTCTTGTAGCAAGGTTAGACAAATAAAAGTGGTACATTTTAGTTAAATTGCCTAAACATTAATTTTCCAACCATTCCATGAACCCGTTTTCTCGACTGTCTATTAGCTAGTCGTACTGGCCGGTGGAGGCTCTAAGCTCCCTTATTCCTTAGAGTGGCGCCCAAGATTCCGTCCGAAAGGGTGAAATATTGAGTGTCAAACGTAAAAGACCGAAGTTTGGCAACCCCAAACTAGGTCTCTTTACAACTGTCAAAAAGAATCTATCATTTTGATACCTATCCACTAAAGCCCTATAAGCTGTTTTGTAATTCCTGCCCTGAATAGGGATATTCTTAATCATATCCGCCGCTTCACCCTCTAAAACCGAAACTAAAAATTGAAATTTGACAATATCTGAGTACTCGGGATCCTCATCTACCAATGTCCTAAACTTGTCATAAAAGGTCGGCCACTTTTGCCTATCACCACAGTAGGTTGGTATATCTAACCTCGGTTTTGCAAAAGTTTTCAATCTACCACCAAGTTTGAATCATTTTTATTCCTATTACTCACAATAACCTCAACCGGCAACAAGTCCTTACAAATTTGTTGGATTGAAAATTGCATTGAGTCAAACTCCATAACCTCCTGCTCCGCATCACATTCACTATCCTCCACCAACCCTACAATATCCAGATGCAGGTCTTCGAACCGACTTACCCACTCCACTAAGTTTTCTACACGCGTTTGTAACTGACCCTTTTTCGTTGAGTCGATAAGGGCTCCATTTGCTAAGTTACAGAGCACTCGGGTTCGATTGTTAATCTTTTCTTTTATAATGATTTTATTTCCAAAGTCATTTTTTTGGTTTTCTTCATCATCAACGCACGAAATTCCTACTAAACCCCGGAAAAACACGTTGTTTTCGAGATAAAAACAAACGGAATTTTTCAAAAATAAACTGAGGTTAGAACCGCTAAAATCAGCTGCTTGACAGCCACACTGTATGTCTATACCGAAAGCCACACACACTTTTGTTTACTGTGTCTACACGGAAAGCCCAACCACACAAGAACCGGAACTCGCTTTTACTTTAGTCGGTCACTGGTGCAGTTCACCAATTGCCAACTTTTCTTTGTTTTGAATTCCATTTTTGAACGCGAATCTTTGGTCACGTAACCCTCAAAAAAACGGTCGCGACGATCGCAAAAAAATGGCACATTTAAAAAATGAAAACCACGAGGCTGAAAGGGAAAAAAGATTAGAGAAGGACCATTTAGTGAACGCAACTGTTCAATAAACACATTTATTTATTGCTAAAATTCACAAAAAATCCCGAACCCTTATAATCCCATTTTTTCCTATTCTATGCCCTACAAAAAGTGCTCAACTCACCCATTATCCAACAAATCTCGGGACATGAGACAAGTTCGATGGCGTCGGAGTTCCGGGCCGCGTGTAGTCTCTCTGCTGGTCAAAGATGGAAAGGGATGAATATGTCGCCTTTTTTTAGTGTTTTTGACGTATGTCACGTCAACACATGACACTGGGCATAGAATCAAAAATAGGTAAAGTTTTTGACAACAATTTCAATCTGGACCCCTATTCCTGTTTGAACACACATTTTTAAAATTAAGATCCAACAACTTTTAATGTCGCAAAAAAAATCAACGTCAAACGCAGTTATAATTTAAATATTTCAAATATTTATCTTGGTAAATTGCACGCCACTGAATGAATAAATGATTAAAAAAGTACTGTGAGCAATAAGTATCATTCCAAAAACCTCATAATTATATTTGTTTAAATATTCTCGTTAAAACAAAAGCGAAAGTATTTTGCATTTCTAAAAAACATCATTAAAATCCTAAAAAGCATAGAGATTTACAGAGTTTTGTGAAAAACTTGAACAACCGATTTTTAACATTTATACATACCCTGGTAAAAAAGTACTGTGAGCAATAAGTATCATTTCAAAAACCTCATAATTATATTTGTTTAAATATTCTCGTTAAAACAAAAGCGAAAGTATTTTGCATTTCTAAAAAACATCATTAAAATCCTAAAAAGCATAGAGATTTACAGAGTTTTGTGAAAAACTTGAACAACCGATTTTTAACATTTATACATAACCTGGTAAAAAAGTACTGTGAGCAATAAGTATCATTTCAAAAACCTCATAATTATATTTGTTAAAATATTCTCGTTAAAACAAAAGCGAAAGTAGAGATTTACAGAGTTTTGTGAAAAACTTGAACAACCGATTTTTAACGTTCATACATACCCTGGCTTCTTTGACTTTTCTAAAAGATGGAAAAAAATTTAAAAAAAATCCACCGTTTGTTTTATTTTAATAGTTAATTCTATAAAGCATCGTTGTTTTAATAAATATATTTTAATAATTTTTATGTTCGGAACGCCACTGAATGTAGTGGACTATTAATAGGTCCAATTTTTTTGTTTGCATATTAAGCTATACTTGTGACCTAACGTTTTATATACAACAAATAATAATATCTATTCGCAGAATAGGTAGAAATGACTTGAAATAGTTTTTTGTGAAAAAATGCAGAAAAAGCTAAAAACTGAAAATTTGAACCCCTGTATCTTAGAAACCATAGGTCGGACGACGATGGGGCAATAAAAACTTTTCATCAGGGCATCAAGATCTAATCAATCTAATTCGTTACAATTTTTATTTAATCAACATTTTTGAAAAAGAAATATTGCTAATAATAAGCAAAAAGTGTAATAAATAAAAAAGGTATTGGTTCCGCTGATAACGGCCGTGAAAACAAAAGAAAAGTCGAATAACGCGTAAGTCAGTTATAGTAAAAAGTAAAATATTTTTTATACGACTGTCTTGTAAAAGGGGGTTTTGCGCACGATGAACACGATCTGAAAATGGCATTTTGCGCACGCTGTGTGCAAAACGTTTTGCACACGTTTATGTCATTTTTGCGCACGCCTATGTCATTTCTGCATACGGGTCTCCCGTCATTGTGATTTTTGTTGTTGTCACCCATCAATATAAGTTGGCTTAGTTCCGTAGCAACCGTCACTGCTCGTATGTTTTGTTGATTAGATACGTCAAAAAATTGTTGAATTTTTAAAGTTTTGTTGTAAAAATGTCGGAAATAAAAACAAGTTAAATTAAAATTTGATTTTTCCTTCTTTATTAGCAGTCGTATAATAAATATTGTAAAAAACTCGTTTGAAAACCTCTTTGCACACTCCCTCGACTTGTACCAAACTGTCTCGATCGTGTGCAAAGAGTCGTTTTCAAACCTTGTTGTTTAAATAACTATAAGAGTTTTTTTCGCTAAGACAACCGGTATATAGTCCTTGCCATAAAATGCAGACCGACAGCAACAAAAAAAAAAATGAAAACTGGTATGTCTTTGAGTTGTTTTTATCTGTGCATTTATTTTTGTGAACCTACAGTCAGCAGATTTATATCCAGAGACAATGACAGTTTTACCTTTATTTCTATACCAACATGACATATTTACTTTTTAATATATTCCTGGTTAGGAAATATGTTTATTTCATGTCACAGTTACAAAAGTCTTACAGCGTATGGCAAGGACTATACAGTACCTCTAATCGATAAAATTAAAATTTAAACAAAAGTTGTCTTTCGACATTTTCTCCTAGAGGCAAAAATAAAAGATATTTCTAAAGAAAGGCAGACAGCCTTTAATAGATTTAAAAACCAAAGCCCACATCATTTATGTCTGAAAAGGTTGTTTTTGGATTGGCGTCTTATTTTTGTTAAAAATTGTTTTTTGCCATAACTCACCTATGCGTCATTCTGTTTTCACCATCTTAATCAGCGGAAAAAATACCACAACTTTGTCCATTCAACCGAGCCTGTAGCTCTATTATTACCGAAGTTAGCAATAGTGCCGACTTAACTCTAAACACCCTGTATGGCAGTTATTTTTTATGAAAATGGTTCAGTTTTGTAATTGACACATCAGCATAAGTGCCGAAGAAAATAAATACAAAATTACCTTGTTCATCAAGATCAGTGATGATTTTAGCGCCGTCGCTACCGCGCGTGCCAGTTTCGGCGAACTCCTCCATTTTTTAACAATGGATGCTCAAATGTTCGGGAGTGAGACGATGTCCGACCCATTCGATACGGGAATGGAATTCCGTATCGCACATCTGACACTTAGGGTGGAGGTAACGCTTGAGGCGCTGATGACCCTCACTCCTATATTAACACAAAATAACAGGTCATAGGAAATAGTGTAAGAGAGGGAGATGCTTTATAAGTTCAATGCTATTCATCCTCATCCTATCGGTGATATCAAAAATACTTAGTTCGACATAGGTTTCTGCATGACGTGATGATAACAAGCACGGTAGTCAATAAAAATAAAGAAGCACTTAAAATTAATGAATCGAAAATCAAGTATAATGGATAAAAGACCAAAAAACAACCCTTTAAACATATTTATCAAAAAGGCAGAATATACATTAGCCTAGATTCGAATTACAGAACTCCGTCTCGATAGTATAACAGAACGGGATTTGTAAGAATAATTAAGAAAAAAGTTCTGGCAACCAGTGACATCTTTTAAGACAGTTTTTCAGAAATGCTGCATTTTCAAAAAATTTATATTTGGCTAACTTTTCTTGGAGCCACCAACATCATTTTATTTAAATGTATTGTAACTGGAAACAAATTTAACAAAAAATTTCTACATTTTAAACACACCCAGCGTAATTTTAACTTGAAAATTATATCCTGTCTTCACTTATAACCGATTTTTAGTATGGGCTGAAAACCGCCCCTTTTTAAGTTTTACATCTCTAGCTTGTCGCTGATGCAGTAAGAGATCAGTCTATAATCCTTTAAAAAGAAAGATATATGCTGCGAGGTAAACACTATAGACAAAGAAAGAACACACCAGGCTTACGCTGGTGTGTTCATAAATTTTAAGACAATCGATTTTTAATTTTTAAATTTACCACCCTATCCCCTGACGTAGTGTATCTCTGAAACGGAGCAATTTCGGACTAAGGTAAGTTGCTTTAATTCGACTTATTTTGACCTCAGGAATATATGCTAAGATTTTGTACAGACCTTTTAGAGACACCTTGTATACAAACATAGTAAAAAGCTTGAAGGAAGCAAGCAAAGAAGCGTTTTGCCCAGTAAATGCGTATTTAGAACTGCCGTTTTCGTAACAAAATTGCGCAAGTTTTTTTTTTCCAACGGTTTTATATGTTTTCGAGGGTGCTGAATCCAAATTTATGGTTTGCTGCCTGGTAGGAAGTCGGCCTTATAGCCAAATACGCAAAAAATATGATTTTTTTCGCCCTTTTTTCCTATACAGAATTAAAGGAAATAAAATTTTCTACAAAATACATTATTTTAATTTTATTTTATGGTAAGCGGTACCCGAGCTAGACCGCGCTAAAAAACAACTATTTTTTGAATTTTTAGAAAAACGACCAGGCCCACCTCTTTTAAGTCGAGAAATAAACAAGTAATCAACAAAAAACTTAATTAAAAGTAAAAGAGCGTTAAAGAACATAGTTTCTAAAACTTGACGCCAACGCAGGCGGACCCAGGGCTATCAAAACGGACGGGCCACGATCCTCCACTTTGTTGACCTCACATTGGGGGCTGATTTTTTTTTAATGGCCACGTCACGGCACAATTGACTGTCTTTAAAATATTGAAGTTGGGATGAGGGTTCATGAATATTTTTATTTATTTTTAAATAAAGCCGGTTTTGAGATTGTTTTTACTATATTCTAGCAGAACATTTTTTTTTTAAATGTATAGTAATCCTTAATTTTTCAGAGCTGCTTCATTACCTCACTACCGAACCGCCGTCGCTACCGCGCGTGCCAGTTTCGGCGAACTCCTCCATTTTTTAACAATGGATGCTCAAATGTTCGGGAGTGAGACGATGTCCGACCCATTCGATACGGGAATGGAATTCCGTATCGCACATCTGACACTTGGGGGGCAATTCTTTAAAATTTGAAATAATTTGAAACAATCTGAAAAAATTTGACGCCTCAAATTTTAGCCCTAAATCATGACAACATCGTAAATTTCAGTTTTTTGTACAGCGTCAAAAACCGAAAAATGAGGAAAAATATAATCTAAAACCTACCTTTAAACTCGATTGCTGATAGTTCAATATTTTTCCGGGATTGTTGATGATGCACAGGTTCTTAAAAAATTGTATTTTTCCGGAAAAAAACAATAACAAAACCATGAGACGTTTTTCTTATTTCGTTAAAGTTGGATTCAAATAACACGAACATGACATGCAAAGTACAGCCGACCACAAAATCAAACGTAATATAATTTTAACGAAATCAAATGAATTTTAGGAAAGAAAACGATAAGGGTTGATATAAAAATAACCTTTGAATATATAAATATCAAACTTGTTATTATTATCATATAATTAAAAATAATGTTTGTTTAATATTTCTTATGATCAGGTATGAGAAGAGATAGAAAAAAAGTCTGCCAAACCCAGGTTATAAAGGTTAGGTTCAGGTCTGCTACAGGGTGACCTTAAAATCTATTATAGATTTGTTTAGAAATTCTAGTTCTTTACTTCGGTTGAAAATAGCCCAAAAAGTTAAACTATGTATTAACGGATTATTTCAAATTTAGGTTCAGGGGGTGAGTTACAGGGTGATATCAAAAATAGTTGTACAATTTACATTGTTAAAAACAACTTTGTCAGGAGTTTCACTTAGCAAACAAGAGTTAGAAATACCTTAAAAAATCATATCACTAACTTATTGTATTACCGTTAGAGCCAGCAAGTGAGCTACTGGGTGATATCGAAATTACTAGTGTATTTTTCTAAAAATCACATTTTTAGAAAACAATGTTGTCAAGAGCTTTCATTATCAAAAAATGCTTAGAAACACGTTAAAAAATCATAACATTAACTGACTGTATTACCTTTAGGTCCTTGGAGTAAGGTACAGGGTGATATCAAAATTAGTAAAACACTTTTGTAAAAATCACAATTTTAAAAATCAACTTTATCAGGAGTCTTGGTGAGCAAAAAATAGTTAGGAATATGTAAACAAACCACACCATTCACTAACTGCGTTACATTTAGGTCCAGTAGGTAAGATACTAGTAGTAATTTTTTTTATAAATCATATTGTTAAAAATAACTTTTGGCCTCACCTTACTGTTTACAAACCAAGAACATATAAGTTAGGGTTTCTTGAGCGATCTATTAAAAAAATATTACGTTAATTACTTTTCCGCACAATTTTACTTTTTCGCATCATTTTTACTTTCCTCACGATTTTTTTCCGCACGTCCAAATTGCAAGAACCTTCCCGTCCACAATCGTTTTCAAATGAAAACCCGTTCTCCTACACACAAGTTTCATTTTCAAGAAGTGCTGCTGTACCGATGCTACCAGAAGCACCGAATGAAGAATCCTGTAATGTGTTACAGCCTGTACAGACCAATATACCTTTCTCCATTCACTACAGTAGTAATTCTAAGCAGCAAACTGATCAAGGCATTTCTGTAGTGGGCCAAACACCAACCAATCAAATTCCAATAAGAAACGACGTTATTCAAGATGTTGCGGCATCTGATGTATATTGAAGCATGCAACAAACAGAAAGTACACTTTCAATTTCAATATCTACCATCGTTAACTTTTTCGTTATTGTTAATTAAATGTTCTTTACATAAAGTTTCTTTTTAATATATCATAATAAAAAAATTCTGTTTTATTATTTTTCCGTGCATAACAAAATCAAGTAAAAATAAAAGTTAAAAAAACGTACGGAAAAGTAACTTTTCCGCACTAGTGCTGAAAAAAATTTTTTCCGCACGATTTTTGTTTTGTTAAAAATGAAGATATTTAGGACTCATTAAATGATTTATGTAACTATTCTATCTTACGTATCATTTTCTAGCATTATTATAAAATCTTTGCGAATTAAAACATGTTTTTTGATAAAGAAGATGGACAAAAACACTCGTAGGAAAAACATTGTACCTAATTCTTGCGGAAACTATCTTTTCCATCCTTGACGGTTTGCCCGAACTCCGCTCCGTGTCGTTTGTGCAACTACAGTCGCGCGCGGAAAAGTACCTCTTTCCGCACTTGTTAGGTAAATAACTATTGTACAAACAATTAAAAGCCTAAGCGATACAAAAAAATATTTATGTAAAAGATATTTAAAATTTAAAGTTAAAAGACCTTAAGTGGGATGAAACTACTGCTTTTGTTGATTTGGAGTTTTCAGTAAAAATAGCTAAAGAAGTAAAGAAATATATCCCTTTATCAGACAACCAAATAGCTATGTAGCGGTACAGGTATTAACAGATTTTTTGAAAGAAATGCAAAATATTGAGTCGCTTCACTTTGGAAGAAGTCTATATACAAGTAATTAAATAAAACTAAGAACGACGTACGGGACAAAAATATTTGTGTGCAGGTTGTTGTTTGTCAATGTAAATAAATGTAATATTTATTATGTGTATTTGTACATTTTTATATTGAGCAAGCTTAATAATTATAAGGATTTGATTTGGCTCGGTTTGGTTATGTTAAATAGATAACTTGGGTGTTAAATTGTTGCCTAAAAATGTGCAGATTTTTATATTTATCGTGTATGTTTGTAAATGTTACATTAGGCAAGCCTAGTGAAGGCTTTCGTTTTGTTACATTAATATATAGTAAATAGTAGTTTTTTGGGGCTATTTTCAACTTTTTATTGCTAAGTGGAAAATTAGAATTTTTTAACAAATCTATAATATTAGGCACACAAGAAATTTTACATAATTATACAAACATTATTTTTAATTATACGAATTTATAGAAAGTTTGAAATTTATGTTTTAAAGGTTTGTTTCTTGGGTCCCGTTCATTTTATTCATATTATGAATCTATTTTCAGGTCGGCTGTACGCAGTTGTCTGTCTATATGTGCGGCTCCCTCTAGGGAGCGTGTCGCAAACTTAAGTTTTCCTTGCACAAAGTGACCACGTGGTCGTGGCACCCCTGAAAAATTCCGCCTTCGACTTATTTTCGTCAGGTGGCGACTGTGGCGACTATTCTTCGGGTCACTGCATCCTGAAAGCCTGGCATCTTCCAACGAGCGGATAGTTCACAACTTGCATTCCATTTGCTATTGGTTGACATAGTCAGGCGGGATTTTTAAAATTAAAACTCTCCTGTCCTCGTTTTGGGAGGTTGAAATCGGTGTTAAACCAAACTGAAACAAAACCTAACCGTGGTCAATTGATGGGAAACGTATCCTAACCGGGGCGTATTTGGACAGGTTAGGATACGTTGTCGAATAATTTATCAGGGTTAGGTTAACACCGATTTCGACAGGAAAACAGGATAGGGAAGCTAATTAAAAAAAAATAATATGTTTTTAAAAAACAATAAAAAAAAACTCATCGGCATATGCATAGATTTAGTTAAATTCAATAGGTATGTACTGCACAAACCACTACACTTTTTAGTCACTTACAACTAGTATATATTCGTATTTTACGCCGAAAGCTGTAAACATAAAGTTTGTTAAATGCTTGACTGGTGGCACCATCTCTTAATATAATATAATAATAATCTTAAACGGCAACGTTCAACATCAAAAAGTCAGCTGACTATTTCGACCAATAGCAAACGGAATGCAAGTTATGAACTAGCCGCTAATGTCTCCCAGGGGTAGCGACACAAAACATAACCTCATTTACGAAAAACTCAAATCTGACACTGTCAGGAGCGTAGCTTTTTTTATGTTTAAAAAAATTAAATGGTTTACAAATGTTACGTAAAGAACTGTCCGTCACATCCGGTATATAAATTTTACTGTCCAAATAAACAAACCTAAAAAAACTAAGTTTTTTATGATTTCAAATTTATTAGGTCCCTGTGTTAGGACCCACACAGCGAAGGAAACAAATATAGTTTGCATGTTTTATATATATTCTAAAATATAGAAAACTATTATGTTGGGTTTTGTATCATTTAATAAATTTTTTATGCTCTCTACGGAATAAAGGTGTACGTTTAATCCCTTTTTTCATGGGCTAAGGTAGTATTTCTTCTCCCCAGTGATTGAAAGTAATTTAATATAGGTTTTTGGATTATTTTATTTTATCATAATACAAAAAACAAAAAGGAATATATACACGATACCGATTATTTTGTTCCAGCTTGCCGTAAGCTTACTGTACTTTGCCGATGGCTTGGTTCGTTTTGATCGTTATTGTGTCCTTAGGCATAGAATATTGCTTCCATATAAACGAAGCATTTAACTTTCTAGACTTCTCCAGGCTGTAAACCAGGAAACTGTGAAATTTTCGAAATTCTGTTTATCGCATCATTTCCATGCCCATCTCAAAGTAAGAATATGCTTTATTTTCCATCTTCGAGAAATGTAATTCGAACTTTTTCTCGACTAAACTTAATTAGTTTGTTATGAAATAAATAATATTTTTTCTACATTGTTTGTTATAAGGTCACTCACTCACGATGAGTGACCTTAGTTTGTTAGCATCTGACTGACTTTTGTTTAATGTAATGCCATGACAACTATCACTGCCCACTGCTTTTTTATATACTTGACATGCTAAAACTATAGTACGGTAAGTGGTTTAATACCTATTTATTTAGTTTATGATTATTATTATTTTTAGTATATAAAAATAAACCTTGGCATTAAAGTCCCTTTTAGTCACTTAGCAAATTATAGCCCTTCTTCCGGTCGAGCATGAAAATTCCCGCCGTGGTATTAAAAGGAAACACTGCACGCCCTAGGTTTATAATATACCTACTATTATTTTTATTATTGTTCAAAAAAAGCGGGCGGCGAAGAAAAGGTCGAAAATACAAAAAGTCGAAAATACAAAAGTTCGAAAGTACAAAAGGTCGAAAATACAAAAGATTGAAAAACAAAAGGTTCAAACAAAGATCGAAAGTAGCTACACTGTAATGATTGCAAAACAAAGTAGAATTAAGTTTTAAAAAAATCAACATCCAATAAAAACTCAAGGTAGCAACACGACGGGTCGCAGAACTTTGTTCGAAAACATTTTCTTCGAACGGAAATTTTTATGAAAACAATTTCTTCTAATGGAAATTTGTTCGAAAACATTTTTTTTAAACGGAAATTTATTCGAACACCATTTCTTTGAACGGAAATTTGTTCGTAAGTAATAGTTGTTCAAAAACATTTTCTTCGAATAGAAATCATTTTCTTCGAAAGCAAGTTTTTCGATAAAAGACGCTCTAGACCTGGATTTCCAAACCTAACACAATTTATATAGTTTAACTACGGTCTTTTTAACATATTTCTTCAAAAAAACCCTGACTTCTTTCCCGGGATCGTAAACATTCTGAAAATTTGTCTACTTTCCTCCTTTTGGAAGGTCGAAATTGATATTTTCCTAAACTTTGTCAATTGATCGCAAACGTATCCGAACCGGTCCAGATACCTCCTGATGTGCTCAATTAAGAAAGGTTAGAGTAACACCGATTTCAACCTTCCAAAATGAGGACCGGAAAGCTAATTTAGGGAAATCATTTTTCGACAATAGGTCTCGGTTGGTTCGGTTTGGTTTCACACCCTCTAGGATCCCGGGAAAGAAGTCAGGGAAGTTTTTGTTTCCAAAAATTGTTAGAAAAAAAACCCATTAGTCGAACTATATGAGTTGTGTTAAGTTTGGCAAGCCAGGTCAAATATATTTTTTTCGAAAAATTTGTTTTCGAAAAAATGTTTTTGAACAAATTTTCATTTTAAAAAAATATTTTCGAACAAATTTCCGTTCAAAGAAAATGTTTTCGAACACACTTCTGTTCGAAGAAAATGATTTCGAAAAATTTCTGTTTGAAGAAAACGTTTTCGAACAATCTTTTGTTCGAAGAATATGTTTTAGAACAATTTTTGGTTTGAAGAAAATGATTTTCGAAGTTTATGCTTTCGAACAATAATATTACGATATTTATATGAAATGTACTATAAAATTATAAATAATTAAACCGAACCTTACAAAAACTCGAACTGTATTTGGGCATTTTTTGTCTTTTGATAAAATGTAAAATTCGGAATAAAAAGGTACTAAAAAAAACCACAATACCGAAAACACCCAAAAAAATGGAAAAAAACCTTGGAAAATAAATTAAACAGTGCGAAAAATAGCGTATAAACATCGTGATAAAAGTTTCATTTTATCCCTTGATATATTATATACTATTAATAAACTTTTAACATAGAAATGTATTTCTGTCCTGTTTGTTTATTTATTACGTATTATTTTTATACAAAAACAGAAATAATATTTAAAAGAAAATGATTTTTAACAATAATACCTACAATAAATATTCATAACCCAAAAACTCAAGGAACATATTTTTTATTTCTTAAGCTGTATAAAAACGAGTTCTTTTTAAGTTTTATTAAAACATTTTTCTTTTCTCAGACTGTATAAAAATGAGTATTTTTCACGAACGTCTATGGAATTTTGAGTACGGTTTTGACACTCGTGCAGCTACCCCTGGGAGACGCTAGACTTCCAGGATGCAGTGACCCTAGTATTTCTAATTAGACTATCCAAAACCTTATGGGCGCAGCCTTCGTGTTCGTTTACGACAGAGACAATTTATTATTTTCTCTCTGGTTTACGAAGGACTCAGCCGCATGGGCCGTCACTGAAGAACAGCAGTTTCTATATGGGAGGACCCCCCAGAATAAAAAACTATATACGTGCCTAGCTTTTTTAAAAAGTAAAAAAATAATCACCACTTCAATAATTTGACCAGGATCCTCACTTAGTCAGATTTTTCTGGCAGATTTTAAAGAAATAATTTGACATTCCCTTAGAAATCCGTTCAAATATAACGGTGGCAACAGCGTAGAGCTAATTTTGTACCGACCCTTCCACGACATGCAGTTAGTCCCTCTTTGTTAATTTTACCGTGAAAAACAAAGAAAGAAAGTAAACTTAGCTGACCTCATAAAGAAAACGAATAGGACTCATAAATTTGAAAGAAATGTGACGAAATGTGACGAAATCTGACATTTCAGTTTGTGTGGTTAATGGTCTTCTGCTTTGAATTTATTTACAATTTTTAAATTAAAAATTTTCAACAAATTACGGGTTTTTAATTATAAACAAATATTATATCGTGAAGCTACATCTATCAAAAGGTGGGAAATGGCCTTTTAGGTAAGTTTTTAAGTTTAAAAATTGCCTTTTAAACGAGAAATCTTAAGCGCCAGATTATGTCACATTTTTTCAAATTTCGGCAGATTTTTTGAAATGTAAAGAATTGCCCCCTTAGGGTGGAGGTAACGCTTGAGGCGCTGATGACCCTCACTCCTATATTAACACAAAATAACAGGTCATAGGAAATAGTGTAAGAGAGGGAGATGCTTTATAAGTTCAATGCTATTCATCCTCATCCTATCGGTGATATCAAAAATACTTAGTTCGACATAAGTTTCTGCATGACGTGATGATAACAAGCACGGTAGTCAATAAAAATAAAGAAGCACTTAAAATTAATGAATCGAAAATCAAGTATAATGGATAAAAGACCAAAAAACAACCCTTTAAACATATTTATCAAAAAGGCAGAAAATACATTAGCCTAGATTCGAATTACAGAACTCCGTCTCGATAGTATAACAGAACGGGGTTTGCAACAATAATTAAGAAAAAAGTTCTGACAACCAGTGACATGTTTTAAGACAGTTTTTGGCTAACTTTTCTTGGAGCCACCAACATCATTTTATTTAAATGTATTGTAACTGGAAACAAATTTAACAAAAAATTTCTACATTTTAAACACACCCAGCGTAATTTTAACTTGAAAATTATATCCTGTCTTCACTTATAACCGATTTTTAGTATGGGCTGAAAACCGCCCCTTTTTAAGTTTTACATCTCTAGCTTGTCGCTGATGCAGTAAGAGATCAGTCTATAATCCTTTAAAAAGAAAGATATATACTGCGAGGTAAACACTATAGACAAAGAAAGAACACACCAGGCTTACGCTGGTGTGTTCATAAATTTTAAGACAATCGATTTTTAATTTTTAAATTTACCACCCTGTCCCCTGACGTAGTGTATCTCTGAAACGGAGCAATTTCGGACTAAGGTAAGTTGCTTTAATTCGACTTATTTTGACCTCAGGAATATATGCTAAGATTTTGTACAGACCTTTTAGAGACACCCTGTATACAAACATAGTAAAAAGCTTGAAGGAAGCAAGCAAAGAAGCGTTTTGCCCAGTAAATGCGTATTTAGAACTGCCGTTTTCGTAACAAAATTGCGCAAGTTTTTTTTTTCCAACGGTTTTATATGTTTTCGAGGGTGCTGAATCCAAATTTATGGTTTGCCGCCTGGTAGGAAGTCGGCCTTATAGCCAAATACGCAAAAAATATGATTTTTTTCGCCCTTTTTTCCTATACAGAATTAAAGGAAATAAAATTTTCTACAAAATACATTATTTTACTTTTATTTTATGGTAAGCGGTACCCGAGCTAGACCGCGCTAAAAAACAACTATTTTTTGAATTTTTAGAAAAACGACCAGGCCCACCTCTTTTATGTCGTGAAATAAACAAGTAATCAACAAAAAACTTAATTAAAAGTAAAAGAGCGTTAAAGAACAAAGTTTCTAAAACTTGACGCCAACGCAGGCGGACCCAGGGCTATCAAAACGGACGGGCCACGATCCTCCACTTTGTTGACCTCACATCGGGGGCTGATTTTTTTTTAATGGTCACGTCACGACACAATTGACTGTCTTTAAAATATTGAAGTTGGGATGAGGGTTCATGAATATTTTTATTTATTTTTAAATAAAGCCGGTTTTGAGATTGTTTTTACTATATTCTAGCAGAACATTTTTTTTTTAAATGTATAGTAATCCTTAATTTTTCAGAGCTGCTTTATTACCTCACACAAAAATTAAATTTAAAGCAGAAGCGAATGTGACAAACACAGATGACAAATTCAAATACATGTCATTTTAACCTTTTAATCATCTTGCATCCGTACAAAAGTTTAGTAGAATATCGGGATAGTATCTGAGAATATTTTGCGGAAATCTTTGGGCCATTTTGAAAACATCTGAACTCCCATAAGAACAGCTGATTTTTTCAGGGTCGTGGCTTGTATTTTTTGTTGGTCTTGGCGGACCAAAGTTCGTCCATCACTCCCACTACTACATTCCTTGGCGACCGCCTGATTTTGTTTTGCGGTATGCGATAGTGTGTTGTGGATTGATTATTTCCAAATGGTAACATTGATCTTGAAATTCATTAAATCTGAGCGGATGGGCAATTGGAAACTACACCTCCAAGTCATATAAGAAATGCTACCGTATTTCCATGCCAGCCGGCACTACCTATATACAAAGTGCGCGCATTTGTACTTGCAAGATATGTTAGAGCAGTCCATCCCACCTGAGGAATTTCAAGCATTCACTTCCAAAGGGGGCTTCACTATTCGACGTACTGACAAATGCTGGAGCGGAACATGGAGCGATATATGTATTGAACAGCAGCTCATGAAGCATATGAAGGTTGAAGGAGGGTTGAGTAGAGCACGCGGATTCAGTAGCTCTAAAAAACTGGAAACGCAAATACTAACTTAACGACCGATTTACCATATACACACTACAGTTTGCTGACGACCAAGTAATTGTAGCTAATGATAAAGAAGACATGGAGTATATGATGAGAAAGTTAACAGAAGAATACTAAAAGTGGGGATTAATAGTGAACGTGGACATGACACAGTACTTATGTATTGGAAACAAATCAAGTGAGTGCTAGAAAATGGACAAACATTATCTCCATGCAATGAGTATGTATACTTGGGTGTCACCTTTGATAAGACAGGAACAGACTGTAATGAATTGGACAAAAGAATAGTAAAAGCAAAAAAGGTTATTGGATGTCTTAACAGTATTTTAGGGAGCAGAGAGATAAAAAAAAATTAAAATTTAACATATATGAAACAATGGTGAAAAGCACGCTGTTGTATGGAACAGAGACGTGTCGCGTAACAGAAAAATACAAAACAAAAATGGAAAGTGTCGAAATGGATGCAATAAGAAGATCAACGAGAATATCTAGAATGGATCACATAAGAAATGAGATCATAAAAGAAAGAATGGGAATCGAGGGAAGCATAACGGATGACATCACTAAAAGGCAACTGATATGGTACGGCCATGTACAACGGATGAACGACGAAAGATTACCAAAGCAGGTCCTAGAATGGCAACCAATAGGGCGCAGAAAAAGAGAGCGTCCTAAACTAGAATGGCAACAGTCAATCCAAAGATCAATGAGTCAAAAAAATCTGACAGAAGATGATTGTCAGAATCGAAGGAGGTGGAGAATAGGCGTCGGACAACGTAGAAAAACGTTCTAAACCGACATAGTAGTAGTAGGTTCGATTCGGTTCGATAAGGTTCGGTTAGGTTCGGTTAGGTTCGGTTAGGTTCGGTTAGGTTCGGTTAGGTTCGGTTAAGTTCGGATAGGTTTGGTTAGGTTCGGTTAGGTTGGGTTAGGTTCGGTTAGGTTCGGTTAGGTTCGGTTAGGTTCGGTTAGTTTCGGTTAGTTTCGGTTAGGTTCGGTTAGGTTCGGTTAGGTTCAGGTTAGGTTCGGTTAGGTTCGGTTGGGTTCGGATAGGTTCGGTTAGGTTTGGTAAGGTTCGGTTAGGTTCGGTTAGGTTCGTTTAGGTTCGGTTAGGTTCGGTTAGGTTCGGTTAGGTTCGGATAAGTTCGGTTTGGTTCGGTTAGGTTCGGTTAGGTTCGGTTAGGTTCGGTTAGGTTCAGTTAGGTTCGGTTAAGTTCGGTTAGGTTCGGTTAGGTTCGGTTAGGTTCGGTTAGGTTCGGTTAGGTTCGGTTAGGTTCGGTTAGGTTCGGTTAGGTTCGGTTAGGTTAGGTTAGGTTCGGTTAGGTTCGGTGAGGTTCGGTTAGGTTCGGTTAGGTTCGGTTAGGTTCGGTTAGGTTCGGTTAGGTTCGGTTAGGTTCGGTTAGGTTCGGTTAGGTTCGGTTAGGTTCGGTTAGGTTCGGTTAGGTTTGGTTAGGTTCGGTTAGGTTTGGTTAGGTTCGGTTAGGTTCGGTTAGGTTCGGTTAGGTTCGGTTAGGTTCGGTTAGGTTCGGTTAGGTTCGGTTAGGTTCGGTTAGGTTCGGTTAGGTTCGGTTAGGTTCGGTTAGGTTCGGTTAGGTTCGGTTAGGTTCGGTTAGGTTCGGTTAGGTTCGGTTAGGTTAGGTTAGGTTCGGTTAGGTTCGGTTAGGTTCGGTTAGGTTCGGTTAGGTTCGGTTAGGTTCGGTTAGGTTCGGTTAGGTTCGGTTAGGTTCGGTTAGGTTCGGTTAGGTTCGGTTAGGTTCGGTTAGGTTCGGTTAGGTTCGGTTAGGTTCGGTTAGGTTCGGTTAAGTTCGGTTAGGTTCGGTTAGGTTCGGTTAGGTTCGGTTAGGTTCGGTTGGGTTCGGTTAGTTTCGGTTGGGTTCGGTTAGGTTCAGTTAGGTTCGGTTAGGCTCGGTTAGGTTCGATTAGGTTCGCTAGGTTCGGTAGGGTTCGGTAGGGTTCGGTAGGGTTCGGTTGGGTTCGGTTGGGTTCGGTTTGGTTGGGTTTGGTTGGGTTTGGTTGGGTTTGGTTAGGTTTGGTTAGGTTTGGTTAGGTTTGGTTAGGTTTGGTTAGGTTTGGTTAGGTTTGGTTAGGTTTGGTTAGGTTTGGTTAGGTTTGGTTAGGTTTGGTTAGGTTTAGTTAGGTTTGGTTAGGTTTGGTTAGGTTTGGTTAGGTTTGGTTAGGTTTGGTTAGGTTTGGTTAGGTTTGGTTAGGTTTGGTTAGGTTTGGTTAGGTTTGGTTAGGTTTGGTTAGGTTTGGTTAGGTTTGGTTAGGTTTGGTTAGGTTTGGTTAGGTTTGGTTAGGTTTGGTTAGGTTTGGTTAGGTTTGGTTAGGTTTGGTTAGGTTTGGTTAGGTTTGGTTAGGTTTGGTTAGGTTTGGTTAGGTTTGGTTAGGTTTGGTTAGGTTTGGTTAGGTTTGGTTAGGTTTGGTTAGGTTTGGTTAGGTTTGGTTAGGTTTGGTTAGGTTTGGTTAGGTTTGGTTAGGTTTGGTTAGGTTTGGTTAGGTTTGGTTAGGTTTGGTTAGGTTTGGTTAGGTTTGGTTAGGTTTGGTTAGGTTTGGTTAGGTTTGGTTAGGTTTGGTTAGGTTTGGTTAGGTTTGGTTAGGTTTGGTTAGGTTTGGTTAGGTTTGGTTAGGTTTGGTTAGGTTTGGTTAGGTTTGGTTAGGTTTCGTTAGGTTTGGTTAGGTTTGGTTAGGTTTGGTTAGGTTTGGTTAGGTTAGGTTTGGTTAGGTTTGGTTAGGTTTGGTTAGGTTTGGTTAGGTTTGGTTAGGTTTGGTTAGGTTTGGTTAGGTTTGGTTAGGTTTGGTTAGGTTTGGTTAGGTTTGGTTGGGTTTGGTTAGGTTTGGTTAGGTTTAGTTAGGTTTGGTTAGGTTTGGTTAGGTTTGGTTAGGTTTGGTTAGGTTTGGTTAGGTTTGGTTAGGTTTGGTCAGGTTTGGTTAGGTTTGGTTAGGTTTGGTTAGGTTTGGTTAGGTTTGGTTAGGTTTGGTTAGGTTTGGTTAGGTTTGGTTAGGTTTGGTTAGGTTTGATTAGGTTTGATTAGGTTTGGTTAGGTTTGGTTAGGTTTGGTTAGGTTTGGTTAGGTTTGGTTAGGTTTGGTTAGGTTTGGTTAGGTTTGGTTAGGTTTGGTTAGGTTTGGTTAGGTTTGGTTAGGTTTGGTTAGGTTTGGTTAGGTTGGTTAGGTTTGGTTAGGTTTGGTTAGGTTTGGTTAGGTTTGGTTAGGTTTGGTTAGGTTTGGTTAGGTTTGGTTAGGCTTGGTTAGGTTTGGTTAGGTTTGGTTAGGTTTGGTTAGGTTTGGTTAGGTTTGGTTAGGTTTGGTTAGGTTTGGTTAGGTTTGGTTAGGTTTGGTTAGGTTTGGTTAGGTTTGGTTAGGTTTGGTTAGGTTTGGTTAGGTTTGGTTAGTTTGGTTAGGTTTGGTTAGGTTTGGTTAGGTTTGGTTAGGTTTGGTTAGGTTTGGTTAGGTTTGGTTAGGTTTGGTTAGGTTTGGTTAGGTTTGGTTAGGTTTGGTTAGGTTTGGTTAGGTTTGGTTAGGTTTGGTTAGGTTTGGTTAGGTTTGGTTAGGTTTGGTTAGGTTTGGTTAGGTTTGGTTAGGTTTGGTTAGGTTTGGTTAGGTTTGGTTAGGTTTGGTTAGGTTTGGTTAGGTTTGGTTAGGTTTGGTTAGGTTTGGTTAGGTTTGGTTAGGTTTGGTTAGGTTTGGTTAGGTTTGGTTAGGTTTGGTTAGGTTTGGTTAGGTTTGGTTAGGTTTGGTTAGGTTTGGTTAGGTTTGGTTAGGTTTGGTTAGGTTTGGTTAGGTTTGGTTAGGTTTGGTTAGGTTTGGTTAGGTTTGGTTAGGTTTGGTTAGGTTTGGTTAGGTTTGGTTAGGTTTGGTTAGGTTTGGTTAGGTTTGGTTAGGTTTGGTTAGGTTTGGTTAGGTTTGGTTAGGTTTGGTTAGGTTTGGTTAGGTTTGGTTAGGTTTGGTTAGGTTTGGTTAGGTTTGGTTAGGTTTGGTTAGGTTTGGTTAGGTTTGGTTAGGTTTGGTTAGGTTTGGTTAGGTTTGGTTAGGTTTGGTTAGGTTTGGTTAGTTTGGTTAGGTTTGGTTAGGTTTGGTTAGGTTTGGTTAGGTTTGGTTAGGTTTGGTTAGGTTTGGTTAGGTTTGGTTAGGTTTGGTTAGGTTTGGTTAGGTTTGGTTAGGTTTGGTTAGGTTTGGTTAGGTTTGGTTAGGTTTGGTTAGGTTTGGTTAGGTTTGGTTAGGTTTGGTTAGGTTTGGTTAGGTTTGGTTAGGTTTGGTTAGGTTTGGTTAGGTTTGGTTAGGTTTGGTTAGGTTTGGTTAGGTTTGGTTAGGTTTGGTTAGGTTTGGTTAGGTTTGGTTAGGTTTGGTTAGGTTTGGTTAGGTTTGGTTAGGTTTGGTTAGGTTTGGTTAGGTTTGGTTAGGTTTGGTTAGGTTTGGTTAGGTTTGGTTAGGTTTGGTTAGGTTTGGTTAGGTTTGGTTAGGTTTGGTTAGGTTTGGTTAGGTTTGGTTAGGTTTGGTTAGGTTTGGTTAGGTTTGGTTAGGTTTGGTTAGGTTTGGTTAGGTTTGGTTAGGTTTGGTTAGGTTTGGTTAGGTTTGGTTAGGTTTGGTTAGGTTTGGTTAGGTTTGGTTAGGTTTGGTTAGGTTTGGTTAGGTTTGGTTAGGTTTGGTTAGGTTTGGTTAGGTTTGGTTAGGTTTGGTTAGGTTTGGTAGGTTTGGTTAGGTTTGGTTAGGTTTGGTTAGGTTTGGTTAGGTTTGGTTAGGTTTGGTTAGGTTTGGTTAGGTTTGGTTAGGTTTGGTTAGGTTTGGTTAGGTTTGGTTAGGTTTGGTTAGGTTTGGTTAGGTTTGGTTAGGTTTGGTTAGGTTTGGTTAGGTTTGGTTAGGTTTGGTTAGGTTGGTTAGGTTTGGTTAGGTTTGGTTAGGTTTGGTTAGGTTTGGTTAGGTTTGGTTAGGTTTGGTTAGGTTTGGTTAGGTTTGGTTAGGTTTGGTTAGGTTTGGTTAGGTTTGGTTAGGTTTGGTTAGGTTTGGTTAGGTTTGGTTAGGTTTGGTTAGGTTTGGTTAGGTTTGGTTAGGTTTGGTTAGGTTTGGTTAGGTTTGGTTAGGTTTGGTTAGGTTTGGTTAGGTTTGGTTAGGTTTGGTTAGGTTTGGTTAGGTTTGGTTAGGTTTGGTTAGGTTTGGTTAGGTTTGGTTAGGTTTGGTTAGGTTTGGTTAGGTTTGGTTAGGTTTGGTTAGGTTTGGTTAGGTTTGGTTAGGTTTGGTTAGGTTTGGTTAGGTTTGGTTAGGTTTGGTTAGGTTTGGTTAGGTTTGGTTAGGTTTGGTTAGGTTTGGTTAGGTTTGGTTAGGTTTGGTTAGGTTTGGTTAGGTTTGGTTAGGTTTGGTTAGGTTTGGTTAGGTTTGGTTAGGTTTGGTTAGGTTTGGTTAGGTTTGGTTAGGTTTGGTTAGGTTTGGTTAGGTTTGGTTAGGTTTGGTTAGGTTTGGTTAGGTTTGGTTAGGTTTGGTTAGGTTTGGTTAGGTTTGGTTAGGTTTGGTTAGGTTTGGTTAGGTTTGGTTAGGTTTGGTTAGGTTTGGTTAGGTTTGGTTAGGTTTGGTTAGGTTTGGTTAGGTTTGGTTAGGTTTGGTTAGGTTTGGTTAGGTTTGGTTAGGTTTGGTTAGGTTTGGTTAGGTTTGGTTAGGTTTGGTTAGGTTTGGTTAGGTTTGGTTAGGTTTGGTTAGGTTTGGTTAGGTTTGGTTAGGTTTGGTTAGGTTTGGTTAGGTTTGGTTAGGTTTGGTTAGGTTTGGTTAGGTTTGGTTAGGTTTGGTTAGGTTTGGTTAGGTTTGGTTAGGTTTGGTTAGGTTTGGTTAGGTTTGGTTAGGTTTGGTTAGGTTTGGTTAGGTTTGGTTAGGTTTGGTTAGGTTTGGTTAGGTTTGGTTAGGTTTGGTTAGGTTTGGTTAGGTTTGGTTAGGTTTGGTTAGGTTTGGTTAGGTTTGGTTAGGTTTGGTTAGGTTTGGTTAGGTTTGGTTAGGTTTGGTTAGGTTTGGTTAGGTTTGGTTAGGTTTGGTTAGGTTTGGTTAGGTTTGGTTAGGTTTGGTTAGGTTTGGTTAGGTTTGGTTAGGTTTGGTTAGGTTTGGTTAGGTTTGGTTAGGTTTGGTTAGGTTTGGTTAGGTTTGGTTAGGTTTGGTTAGGTTTGGTTAGGTTTGGTTAGGTTTGGTTAGGTTTGGTTAGGTTTGGTTAGGTTTGGTTAGGTTTGGTTAGGTTTGGTTAGGTTTGGTTAGGTTTGGTTAGGTTTGGTTAGGTTTGGTTAGGTTTGGTTAGGTTTGGTTAGGTTTGGTTAGGTTTGGTTAGGTTTGGTTAGGTTTGGTTAGGTTTGGTTAGGTTTGGTTAGGTTTGGTTAGGTTTGGTTAGGTTTGGTTAGGTTTGGTTAGGTTTGGTTAGGTTTGGTTAGGTTTGGTTAGGTTTGGTTAGGTTTGGTTAGGTTTGGTTAGGTTTGGTTAGGTTTGGTTAGGTTTGGTTAGGTTTGGTTAGGTTTGGTTAGGTTTGGTTAGGTTTGGTTAGGTTTGGTTAGGTTTGGTTAGGTTTGGTTAGGTTTGGTTAGGTTTGGTTAGGTTTGGTTAGGTTTGGTTAGGTTTGGTTAGGTTTGGTTAGGTTTGGTTAGGTTTGGTTAGGTTTGGTTAGGTTTGGTTAGGTTTGGTTAGGTTTGGTTAGGTTTGGTTAGGTTTGGTTAGGTTTGGTTAGGTTTGGTTAGGTTTGGTTAGGTTTGGTTAGGTTTGGTTAGGTTTGGTTAGGTTTGGTTAGGTTTGGTTAGGTTTGGTTAGGTTTGGTTAGGTTTGGTTAGGTTTGGTTAGGTTTGGTTAGGTTTGGTTAGGTTTGGTTAGGTTTGGTTAGGTTTGGTTAGGTTTGGTTAGGTTTGGTTAGGTTTGGTTAGGTTTGGTTAGGTTTGGTTAGGTTTGGTTAGGTTTGGTTAGGTTTGGTTAGGTTTGGTTAGGTTTGGTTAGGTTTGGTTAGGTTTGGTTAGGTTTGGTTAGGTTTGGTTAGGTTTGGTTAGGTTTGGTTAGGTTTGGTTAGGTTTGGTTAGGTTTGGTTAGGTTTGGTTAGGTTTGGTTAGGTTTGGTTAGGTTTGGTTAGGTTTGGTTAGGTTTGGTTAGGTTTGGTTAGGTTTGGTTAGGTTTGGTTAGGTTTGGTTAGGTTTGGTTAGGTTTGGTTAGGTTTGGTTAGGTTTGGTTAGGTTTGGTTAGGTTTGGTTAGGTTTGGTTAGGTTTGGTTAGGTTTGGTTAGGTTTGGTTAGGTTTGGTTAGGTTTGGTTAGGTTTGGTTAGGTTTGGTTAGGTTTGGTTAGGTTTGGTTAGGTTTGGTTAGGTTTGGTTAGGTTTGGTTAGGTTTGGTTAGGTTTGGTTAGGTTTGGTTAGGTTTGGTTAGGTTTGGTTAGGTTTGGTTAGGTTTGGTTAGGTTTGGTTAGGTTTGGTTAGGTTTGGTTAGGTTTGGTTAGGTTTGGTTAGGTTTGGTATTTTGTGTTGTAGATATTTCGTTATTCGATATTTTGTAGTTTCGATATTTTGTAGTTTCTATATTATGTACTGATATACTAATTCGTTTTTCGGTATTTTGTGTTTAAATATTTTTTCGCCCTCTCAAAAATCTATCCAGCACACCACACTTGAATCAGAATCCATCCCCGAAGCGAAGCCGGACGCTTTGTTTGGATTTAATATTTAATTTATTTTACGTATGTCCGCGTCTTCGTTAGGTAACGCCGATGATGACTGCTATGCCATCTGGGTACCTATTCTGGGTCTGGAGCAATGTGTTCATCGACATCACACGCTTTGACCAAGGGCAAACTCTAAGCGGTGGCGCCTTGTGCGAAATTACTTGTCTCGACCAATGGCATAGTCGCCCGCTCTTTAGAGTTAAATTTTATGCGTTAGAAATGAAATCTGTTCTCCTGCCCCGTAGCGACTAAACGTTTGTCCTCGGATAGTAGGATGAAGCTTGCTCAATGGGGGTCTTTTCGCATAGCACGTGACGGCTACAAATCAAATCACCCATTACTACCGTGATTTATATGTCGACCTTCTGACGTACGAAATACATCTGAAGTGATGTCTCTAAAATTTATTTTTTGATGAGTCGATTCTGAAGTCATTGAAATTACCAACGTCAAAATCGTGTCGATGTCTGAAAGTAATGCCTGTGAGGCGTCATTTCTTGATGAGCAAATCCTAAGTTCATTTAAATCAAACCGTCAGCGGCCACTTTTAAAGCACCGCACTGGTGGGATTTTCACAGTAGTGTGTATCTTCTAATCACAGCTCTGTAGACACTTTGCTTTGACATCACTATAGTCAAACCAATGACTTGATCTAGTTACCACCGTCCAACAAAAGTCCTAACAGCCTAAACAGTAACTACGACACTGACAAGTAAATTTATTTATCTAACAAAATTAAATTTTACCGTGAATAAAAGCAAGAAGAATACAAAATGGTGACTCCGTGCAGATTACTGTTATTACCACGCCTAGGTAAGCCGCTGCATATTTTTGCCAGACATACCTCAAGCTCTGTCCCAGACGCATGTATGACGGCCAAGGGAACCAGACTCAAAACTGGACCCCCAATGGGAGCTCATTGTCCTCCCTTAGAAGTAGAACCACCATGCAAATTTGCAAAAAGAAAAGGCTTGGTTTTGGGAATGTATACAAACCCTGATGATATCTATGATCCAGGTAAATTAACACCTACAGGCGAAAGATACAACGCCCAAGTTTGTAATAAATTATACGATCTTTTATCATATACTGGAAAGCCAGTAGAACTAGGTGAAGTTCGAGTGTTTTTCAATCTAGATGAAGAATTTTCTTCAGTTGCTGTAGCTGGTGTGGGCCGGGAATGCCAAGGCTATGACGTGTTCGAACAAATGGATGAAGGCAAAGAAGCCATAAGAATCGCGTCCGCTCAAGGTTCTAAGGCGTTACAAAAAATGCAAGTATATAAAGTTTACGTCGAAAGTTTTGGTCATGCTGAATCGGCTGCAGAAGGTTCTGCTTTGGGTGTTTGGTTATATCAAGAGAAGAAAATGAGAAAACACCAAATCCTCATCCCACAACTAGAGTTATATGATGACTGTGATTGGACTGGTTGGCAAATTGGTTTACAAAAAGCAGCTGCTCAAAATTTAGCTCGACAACTCATGGACACCCCTGCAAATCTTATGACGCCCACCTCTTTTGCCCAAAATGCTGTTGAAGTTCTTTGTAAATCTGGGGTTAACGTTGAAGTTAAAGTTCGTGGCTGGGCAGAAACCCAAAAAATGTATGCCTTCTTAGCCGTCGCTCAAGGCTCCTGTGAACCTCCAATTTTCCTGGAACTTAGTTACTATGGAGCTTCTAGAGATGAACGACCAGTTGTTTTGATCGGCAAAGGAATAACCTACAACTCTGGAGGACTGTGCTTGAAAGACTGTAATAAACAAAGATATATGAGAGGTGATATGGGCGGGGCAGCATGTGCAGTAGCTGCCACAAGAGCTGTAGCTGGTTTACAGTTACCTATCAATATTAGAGCTTTGATTCCCCTATGTGAAAACATGCCTGGATGTGCCGCTATGCGCCCTGGTGACATTGTGAAAGCCATGAACGGCAAGAGCATTAAAATCGAATCAACCGACACTGCTGGAAGATTGGTCCTAGCTGATGCCTTAGTTTATGCTCAAAACTTTTGGCCAAGATTTATTGTTGATGTGGGAACAATGACTAACGATATGAAGCACTCGCTGGGTATGGCAGCTACCGGAGTGTTCAGCAACTCAGAAGCCTTGTGGGAATATATGTTGGCCGCCTCTATGCACACTGGGGATCGAGTTTGGCGATTTCCCCTGTGGGAACACTTTACAAAACTCATTGCCCATCATCATGCTGTTGACACTAAAACCTATGGAAGAGGTGGAAAACCAAGATGTGGTGAAGCTTGCAAAGTGGCTGCCTTTTTAAATGAATTTGTACCCTGCGGGGATTGGCTTCATATGGACACACATGGGATAATGAGAACTGACGGAAAAGATTATCCATATTTAAGAGCTGGAATGTCAGGCCGTCCCACTCGAACTTTAGTTGAATTTTTGTCTCAATTGGTGTGTCATCGGGAATAAGAAACTATCTTCAATGTCAAGTATAATTTACAAAATTTGTCTGTTGTTTTTTACTACATTTGTCTTAAATTTATATTGTACTCACAAATAAAAATCAAGTATCTAATTTTTTTTATAATTTATTATTGGGGTAAAATATATATACTATTTTCCCCGAAATATTGCACATTATTTAGACGATACCTACCTTTAGAAAATTATTAATGGATCAATAATTAATTATTATTTATTATTGGGGTAAAATATATATATATATATATATATATATATATATATATATATATATTTATATATATACTATTTTCATCGAAATATTGCACATTATTTAGACGATACCTACCTTTAGAAAAATATTAATGGATCAATAATTAATTATTTTAAAAAAATCAAAAGTTTCTCAAATACGCGTTTAGCAAACCCCTTTCTGTAATTTTCCTAATACGACATTTTAAAATATAATACATACAGGATAAATAAGGAGCAGCATTTCGGGGGAGGATAGTACTCTTCAAATTGATAAAAAAAAGTATTAGGTTCCAACCTAACCAACTCTAGCCTAACCGAACCTTAGTTTATAGGATTTTTTTCCCAATTTGGGTACTAGTACAAGTACTAGGGTAAAAAACTACCCCTACATTTTTGCACACTAAACAGAAGATAAAAAGCAACGGATCAAAGACCGGCAACCAAGTCTGCTGTCCAAAGCGAAATGTGATAAACTGCAAAAAGTTAAAAATTGAGTTATTAGTATATTAGTCTAGTCAATTGTCGGAGAGGCTTGAGAAATATCAGTGAAAACCCCCGATAAAATAACTTTCTATCAAAATTTTGCTTTGTTTTTTGCTGTATTGCTTTTTGTTTGTCTAACAATAAAATATCTTAATTTTTAGTTTTTTATTTTACGCTTAACCTACATTTTAAATAATACCAAAGCATAAGATAAAAAAAAAGTTTAAATAAAAGTTACAGACCAAATATATTTTTTAATTTGATGTAAATAAATCAGCCTAAGAGGTTTTCAGTTCTAAAAGTAAAAATTGTTAGAAAAAGAAAAATGTAATTTAAAAAAAAATTACGAAGGTACCTATCTAATATAGATTGTACCGGGAGTTCCAAATTCCATGTTTTTGGGAGGTTTTAGGTGTTTCTAAAGGGAAACTGATTCCCACTTGCGAGGCTCAATATTTAAGAGAAGCAAAGGTAAAACCGCATTTTAATATAGTAAACCGTTTTAAACTTCAGGTGGTTTTTAAAAAGTCTGAAACTCAGGGGGCCTTAACTTTTTTACAAGCTTTTATTTAACTTCACCTGTATGTATGTGGGTATGTATGTAATCAAATCTTGCAACTCATTTTTGAAGAACTTCCAAACATCCGATTGATTTAAAATTTTGCATAGCATCTTAGTTCCGATGACAATATAATGATATGGTTTCATCGGGTACCTACCATATCTCCAACGTGGGGGGTGGAGAGGGGGCAAAACTTTAGTTTGTCCGATTGCAACCAAAATTGGTATCTGGGGGTTTTTGAGGATAAGAATTACGAATTTTTGATCAGATTACAAAAATTCAATATGGCCGATTCAAAATTGACGATTTAATGTCAAGTTTTTCTGATTACTTTCAACTGACTTCCACGTATCCGATTGACTTCACATTTCGCACACCGTTATAGTTCCGATGACAATCCAATAATGTGGTATCACTGACTCCCTACCTCATCCCTAACGTGGAGGGCGGAGAGGAGGTAAAATTTTAGTTTTTGGATTTCCACCAAAATTGGTATTTGGGGGTTTTTGAGGATAAGGATTAAGAATTTTTTATCAGATTACAAAAATTTAATATGGCGGATTCAAAATGGACGATTTAATGTCAAGTTTTTCTGATTACTTTCAACTGACTTCCACGTATCGGATTGACTTCAAATTTCGCATACCGCTATAGTTCCGATGACAATGCAATAATGTGGTATCACTGTCTGCCTACCTCCCCCCTAACGTGGAGGGCGAAGAAGGGGTAAAATTTTAGTTTGTCGGATTTTCATCAAAATTGGTATCTGGGGGTTTTTGAGGATGACGATTACGAATTTTTGATCAGATTACAAAAATTCAATATAGCGGATTCAAAATGGATGATTTAATGCCGAGTTTTTCTGATTACTTACAAGTGACTTCCACGTAGGTATCTAGTTGGTTTCAAAATTCACATGCTCTCCCACTAAAAAGGGGGGGAGGGCGTAGAAGATGTAAGGCATTAATTTGTTCGGTCTTGACCAAAATTAATGAATCCTTGCGTATAATGATCATAATAATAACAAACTTTTTAATATCGATGCGCTAGCTGAAATGCATAGACTTAGACAAATCTAAAAGATAAAAAATACATTTAGAAAAAAAAACTTTTTGCAAGCATAAAATTAAAATAATAATAATAAAAGCGATGGGCATATTTAAAATTAGCTAAATGCCTTTCCATGCGCATTTGGTGGATCGTCCACAACCAATGATGGGGCCGACTCTTCTTTTTCAATGTGATAAAATAAATCGACTCACTGCCAGTAGTAGTAGAGTAAATTTGCAGGGTATTTCAAGAACAAGCTGCAAAAAAGGGTATATTTTTTATATTTGGTATGATGGTAGCTAACATCAAAAGCTAAATTTTCAATCGAGGATCCCTTATTTTCCGGCATCACAATCAAAGATGGCGGCTGTCAAATTTAAGAAAATAAATGAATTTCTTGTTTTAAGGGAAATTAAATTAATTTTGATAAATTTTCTTTAAGTGGGATCCACTTTATTCAAAAATGTAAAAAAAAATTACACCTGTCACTTTAAAACAAAATGGCGGCTATATTTTAAAAAAATGGTTTGGTTCGGTTCGGTCTTCGATATTTTCTTTAATTTTCGCGGGATATTTATTTTTAATACCTCATATTAAAGCCACTGACCAGCTCTCTAAACCTACCAAAAAAAAAATTATAAGTTTCCCAGCCGACACAAAGATGGCGATTAATATGTCAAAAATAAAAGTGACCTTTATAACCTGTAGACCAAATTAAATTTTGACAGAAAATTTTTTTCGATTTTATCAATAGTAAGCCAAGTTTTGTAAAAATTTATAAAAAGTTACAATGTGACATTTAAAATTTTAAGATGGCGGCCGAAGTTCAAATAAAAAAGTTATTTTTTTGTTCTTGTTTGACACAACTAGTATTGCCGTGTAATATATCGATTTATACTAAATAGGGGTCGCCAATTTTAAATATTTCATAATAAATGACACATGTCTATTATTAATCAAGATGGCGGCGTTCAAAATATAAAAACAACAGTATCTTCTTAGTTTGGTAATTTTTTTACCAAGATATGTAGTTTTATATTACCCTTAATTAGTTTTAAATTATAGTGTACAAAAAAAATATAATTTATTTATTTTTTAAAAATGGCGGCCGAAAAAGTAAAAAAAAAATATTTTTGTTTATTTTTTCGATACTTAACAAAAGAAACTGAAAAAAACATGACATCTCGTTAAACAAAACATAGATATTTTAAAAATATCAAAAAAGTTGACATATGTCACGTACCGGGTGATTTGATTGATTTGACCATATTTTACACAATCAAGGCCAACACAAAAATAGAGGCCACGACCCTGCAAAAATCAGCTGTTCTCCCGGGGCTGAATTTTACATTGGGTCTTATAACAGGTCAGACATTTTTTTATGATATTTGCAAAATGGCACTACAGATTTCCGCAAAATTTCAGTGAAATATTCTCAGACACCATCCCGATATTCCACCAAAGATTTTTAAGGAAGCAACATGATTAAAAGGTTAAAATCTTCAAGATTTAGCGTTCCTTATTTTGAATTCAAATTACTTCGCTTCTGCTTTAAACCTAATGAAGCGGCTTTGAAAAATTAGGGATTACTATACGTTTTAAAAAAATTGTTCTGCCAAAATAAAGTAAAAACAATTTCAAAAACGGCTTTCTTAAAAAAAAAATCAAATATTCATGACAATCAGCTGTGTCGTAACGTGACCATCAAAAAAAATCAGTCCCGGATGTGACGTCAACAAAGTGGAGGATCGTGGTCCGTCCATTTTGATAGGCCTGACACAATGTCTATCTCCGGTAATATTGATCTAACAGTAACGTTTATATAAGCAAAGTTAAATAATTTTTCCTAAATTATCAAAATCTGATGTCAAAAATGACATATGTCATACACTTGCAAAACTTTTGACATGTGGTTTATTCTTTTAAATAAAATACCCTGTATATAATTTTTTTAATTGATAAGGCTCATTTTTCTGATTTCAAGAATATATAATATGTTGACATTTAGTCCAGCCGTTATTCAAATACAGTACAACTTCAGTAATCCGGACACATATCGTTTCGGTCAATGCCGGATTATCGAGGTATCCGGACTACTGGGACTATTTATTTTTTTATAAAAATCGCAAAGTTTCATACTAAAATAACTTCATTTCGTAAAAGTGTTTATATAAAAAAAGGTAAAACTTAAAAAATCATTCCAATGTTATAAAAATACTAAACTACAAAAAATTTATGTTCCTATGTAGGTACACACATACCTATGTATAACTTAAACTGCATAAGTATAACTTAATCTATTTTTTTTGGAAAAAAGTGTGGCTTGAAAACTCTTGTTTTTAGCTAGTTCTAACGCTTTTTCCTTTAGCCGTTTGAGTAGCAATATGTCCTCCAATGGAAAATCATTTTCCTCTGCCCATTGAATGGATACTGATAATGACTTCGCAGCGTCACCATGCTTTACTCTCTGCACCATTCCTCCTTCAATGTCTGATTCGACGAATTCATTCTGTTGGTCTTTGTTAACTATTGCCTCGTTTATTATGTCTTCTTCTTACAATAGTGTCTTTTTCTCCAGTCGCCCACTGCATAATATCATTACTACTTAACTACTTCTGGATCTATGATATTCATTGAAGCTGTAATGGCCTTAAGGTCTGACTCATTTACAACACAAAGGCTCTTTCGTAGTTCTGAAAGTGGAAGATTCTCTTCATCAGACTCCGCGTCCTCTAACACCTCTGAACCGCGAATGGGTTCAGTCCATAATGCTCCCCAGCTCTTTTGAATATTTCTTTGAGAGATTGATGTCCAAGCTAAATCCAAATTATCTACTGCATCTTTTAAGTTGTATTCTTTCAACATCTTTACCACATCTGCTCCTTCATTTGATATGACTTGATTGAGCAAGCGTTTTCTGTATCCCACCTTTATCTTTTGAATCAAGTATTGGTCCATTGGCTGTAGTACTGCCGTGCAGTTAGGGGGCAAGAACGTAAATCTAAAGTCTGGATCAAAATTTATTTCTTCCTCTGGAGGATGAGATAAGGCGTTGTCGATTAGCAATAGAGCTTTTTTGGGCCTGTTAATATCTGTTAGAAATTTTTTGACACAAGGTATAAAACATGTTTTAAACCACTCTATAAATACAGGTCTTGTCATCCATTCTTTGCTGGATGCTTTATACACAATGGGTAACTGAGCATTTTTAAAAACTCTGGAAGTTTTTGATTTGCCCAGAACCAGAAGGAGTAATTTATGTGTGCCTTCTGCGTTACAACAGGGTCACACGGTCTTTGGAGATTTTTCTTGACTGTGAACCCAAGTTCTATCGGGCAACGCTCTTCAAAATGCCGCGGATTCGTCAGCATTATACACCTGTTCCTTTGTAAGTCCATTTCCTGTACCACAGCCCGAAACTTTTCTTGAAATGGAGTAATGACGTTCACATCACTCGAAAGTTTCTCACCGCAAAACCTTAAAAAATCGAATACCGTGTCGTTTCTTGAACTTGTCAAGCCAACCAGAGCTCGCCAAAAAATCATCTTTTTGAGCTATGCGTTCATAAAAATGCTTCGCTTTTGTTCCTAAAAGATCTGAAGAAACAGGTACGTGGGCAAGCCGTTGTTGTAAAAACCAATTGTATAAAGCAGCCTCAACTTCAGGATTCTCTGCGTTTTTGATCACCTGGCGTTTGCCTGAAATCAATAATAACTATGCAATTTTGTAATGACAATAAAATATAAAAAAAGCAACTGAACCTACTAAAAAAAACGCACTAAAAATTGTATTTTTTTTTAAATTCTGTTTAAAATCAGAGTTTTTCAAAAACCGCATTTTTTTACTAATTAACTCCCTTTTAACCGCCACCATGTGTGTAAAAAAACAAAAATCCATCACAGACGCATACCTGTCACAAAGTTCCTTATTTTGTCCTAATTCTTCTTTATATCAAAAATCGTGGATCTAGGCACCCCAAAATTTGCTGCCGTTTGACGGATAATTCCGGATTTATCTAGACTGTTCAATATTTCACATTTTTTGGTGAATGTTAATGTTTTGTGGGGCCTTTTGTATGGACCCATCGCCGACGTGTCTCGTACATACGACTGAATAGAATAAACTGAATGCAGAAATGCCTACAGTTATTACGTCGTGTGAAACTTGTTAAGACAAGAAAATTATTATTATGTTTCTTCGGCTAGTTTTACACGCAATATAGGCTAGGTTTTTTTGCGATTGGCTAAACGTTTTAACGTCCGGTTTAGAGAGGTAAAATTTTGAAAATGTCCGGTTTATAGAGCAATCCGGATTACTGGAGTGTCCGTTTTAGCGAGTGTCCGAACTACTGAAGTTGTACTGTTTTTGCAAAAAATTATTTTATGCTTTTTTAGTCCATTTTATAAAAGCTTGTTTTCAAAAAGTTTTTGTTTCTAAATATATTATTTATGAAAATTTATTTTTCGCTTACATTGCTATTTTATATAATTTTTTATAAAAAATACAACTGTCAAATTGAGATTCATTTGTAACTTTTAGTTTTTAAGATATTAAATAAAATTGTTACTTTTTTATGAACTGACCTTTTAATTTCTTTGTATTTTTGATATTGTTTGTTTTTATTTTATATATAAATTTATTTACTGCTTTTTAACTTTTTGAAAATTATCTAAATTAAAAATAAATTAAAAATAAAAAGGCATTTAAAAAATTAAAATAAAAACAATAAAGAAATAAAAATAATAAAATAATATACGTCATTTTAAAAGAAATTTGATATTGACTGAAATTAATAAATAGTGGTATTTTAATTAATTAATTAATTTTATTTTAATTAATTTTTATCTATTTATTTATTTTCAGTTGTTATTTTATTCTTAAATATTTTTAGTAAAATATACGTTTAAAAAAAAAAAAAATGGATCCGTGACGGATCTGATACCTTCCTAGCTAGCCTATTAGCACACTGCAAGTAAAGCCATGATATATCAACCTTGAAAACAGTTTTTTGTACATATCTCAGAAACTAAAGTTCTTACGAATCACAAATTATTGATCAAAACGTATTCTACTATATTTGGAAAACGGCATATTGATACAAATCAAATCAAATCAAATCAAATTATGCTTTATTGTAAAAAAAGTAGAGTTTTACAGACAAAGCAAAAAATGGTCCTTAATTGTAAATATAAGATAAACACTTGCTTACAAGTCTAAGTTGAGGTACAGAATAGTCATTTAAAATAGTGTAACAGTCTATAAATTTCGCGATATATATTTTTTTTTTAAAATATTTCTCCTATGCAAATATGCTCTCTTTCCACCTATCACACCTATTCACTTACTATTATCGAAATACAACGAAATTCTTTGACCATTAAATTAAAATATGTTAAAATATGTTAAAACATGTTAAAATATCTTAAAATACGTAAAAACATGTTAAAATATGTCAAATCATGTTAAAATATGTTAAAACGTCAAAATATGTTAAAAATAAAATATGTTAAAGTTAGATATAAAACACAAGTAACAACAAACAGAACAATCTGATACATACACAAGTAAAATAAAAAAATTTAAATGTTTGAATATATTTGTCAATTATCCTATAACTGGTCCTCGAAAAATTCATTAAGACTATAATATGCCTTCTCCAATAGCAAATCTTTTACCTTAACCCTAAATATTTTTTCCGAGTGAATGCTTTTCAGTCTATTTGGAAGCTTATTAAAAATTTTAATACTGGGCACTGGTATGCTGTTATATTCTTGACTTCTTGTTTGGTAGGTTTGTTCAAATGTGTGATTTTTAAATTTTTTATAAATCAGCACCACTGTTTCTAGTATAAAAAGGCAACAAAGAGTTAATATTTTTTCTCTCATAAACAAAGGCCTAAAATGGTCTCTGATTTTTGCTCCGCAAATATATCTGATGCATCTTTTTTGAATTACAAACACAGATCTGAACAAATACTGACTGCAATTCCCCCAAAAGGCTATTCCATAGCGCAAATGAGAATCAACAAGGGCGTAATAAGTTGTTTTGGCCATTTCACAACCAAGTTCGAAAAATGTTTGTCTAACGGCGTAACTACCTATCGATATTTTTTTATTAAGATAGGGAATATGCGAGGAGAATTTTAACCTATTGTCTATATACATTCCTAAAAATTTAGTATTTTCATCCTGAGTTATTCTTTGGTTGGAAACAGTTAGGTCATCAAAAGAAAATTTAAAACTGAGGACTTTTGTTTTATCTATGTTAAAACAGAGAAAGTTTGCATCACACCACTCTTTAATTCGTTGTATGTCCTCTTGCACTATTTCTTTTAATATTGTTTCGTTTTTATGATGCCATAAAATTGTAGTGTCGTCAGCAAAAAGTGTTAGAGTACCCCTTATACCTATTAAAGTTAAGTCGTTAATATATAACAAAAATAACAGTGGGCCCAAAACAGAACCTTGAGGCACACCAAAGTTAATTTTGGATAAAGAAGAGACACAACCACCATTTCGAACCATCTGATATCTTCCAGTCAAGTATGAGTGAAAAAAACGCTGCGAGACTCCTCTAAACCCATATCTCTCCAACTTTTTTAAAAGCAGGTCGTGACTGACACAGTCGAAGGCCTTTTGAAAGTCGCAGAATACTGCAGCTGCAGCTTCTTTATCATTAAGTCTAAAATATAGACTTTCCAAAAAAGAGAACAAAGCATCGTTAGTACTCCTTCCGCTTTGGAAACCAAATTGATTAGTGCTAAGGATACTATGTTTTTTAAGAAAATTGGTCATTCTAACCTTTACCAGTTTTTCAATAATTTTAGATAGAGTATCCAACAGTGAGATAGGTCTGAAATTAGTGGGCTCGCCAAATGATCCCGATTTATGAAGAGGAACAACTACGGCTATTTTGAGGACATCTGGAAATTCACCCTTTAAGAAACATGAGTTGATAGCAACAACAAGAGCATCCAACGTTATGTTATCCAAATTTTGAAAAATTTTTATGTTCATTTCATCTTGACCGGAAGAATAAACGTTTTTTATTTCATTTATTGTGTTTTTTAATTCCAATCTATATGTGATGCCTAGATTAAAGTTTTCATTGATAACGATGTTATTTAAGTTATCCATAGGATTGATTACTGGTCTTAATTCGGCTGTAAGTTTTTGGGCAACAGTGCAATAAAATTGATTTAAAACATTGACATCGATATTTGCTGATTGTTTGGAAGAATTATTTTTGCCTCTAAAGTCATTGACTACTGCCAAAGCTTCCTTAGCTTTATTTTTCGCATTTGATATTTTGTTTGAGTAAAAGTTTCTTTTAGCGACCATTATAATTTTTTTGTACAATTTGCGATATTTTTTGTAATAGTTAGTTATAAAATTATTATTAATATGCTTGCAGATTTTATGCAAGGAGCGCAGATTTTGACTTGAAGTTTTGATTCCTTTAGTCATCCAAGATTTTTTCTTATTACGTGATCTCATTCTCACCAATGGAAAGCAACTATTAAACAGTGTTTGAAGAAATGAATGAAAGGAATCGACAGGTTTGTCCGACACCAGCACAGAATACCAATCAACCGTTGTCAATTTTTCTCTAAAATTTTGAAAGTTTCTTCCCGAAAAAATTCTTTTAAGTTGGGCTGGAGTTTTTTTAGTTTGGGTTCTAAGAGGAACGCTTGCTAGTAAAGCTTCGTGGTCGGAAAGATCTGTCGAAAAATACGATGCTCCGTTAAAAAGTTAGCATTTTTAAAATTTTGTAATTGTTAAAAAACTGTCATTATCATTGGTGGATTTTAACCAAAATCTAATCATCTCGTTAGAGTGTCGAACACTTTTTAACCTGAAATTTTTATGAAAATCGATGGGGTGATAGGAGCTATCGTGTTGGAAGGGCGAAAAAATATCGAAACACAAAATATCGAAAAACAAAATATCGAATTAAAATATCGACAGTACATAATATCGAAACTACAAAATATCGAAACTACAAAATATCGAATAACAAAATATCGAAACTACAAAATATCAAAACTACAAAATATCGAAAAAATCGAAACAACAAAATATCGAACATACAAAATATCGAAACTACAAAATATCGAAAATACAAAGTATCAAAACAACAAAATATCGAAAAAACAAAATATCGAAAATCTAAAATAAAAAATTTCCGAACCTTAACCTGACCCTGACCTTATCTAATTAAACCTAATCTGACGTAACCACATAAAAATAGATAGTTTCAAAAACCTAACCTAACAAAACCTAATCAAATCTAACATAACCTAATCAAACCGAACCGAACCGAACCGAACCGAACCGAACCGAACCGAACCGAACCGAACCGAACCGAACCGAACCGAACCGAACCGAACCGAAACGAACCGAACCGAACCGAACCGAACCGAACCGAACCGAACCGAACCGAACTGAACCGAACCGAACCGAACCAAACCGAACCGAACCGAACCGAACCGAACCGAACCGAACCGAACCGAACCGAACCGAACCGAACCGAACCGAACCGAACCGAACCGAACCGAACCATTTGTATAATCCAACAGAAAGTGGTACCCCTAGGCGTGGCTTAGAGTCATATCAATATGTCTGCTTAACAGGGCCGCACTTAATAGATTTGTTTATATTTCTTTTTAATACAAGTTAACAGCTTCTCCCCTTGGAGAAAAGTAATACTTAAGTTTGTAAAAAATTGGCGTGTATTGTTTTATGGATTAACATTATGAATTAATGAAAAGATTTTGTTTTTACTTTAAATAAAAAATTATGTTTATAAAAATACCAATATATTTTGAAAAAGCATAGAAAAAGGAAAGTTGTTTTCTTATAACTACGTTTAAGCGAAAACTTATATAGTCACTTTTCTAAACAAAATGTGCTGTATAAAATTTTATTTTGTCACGGTAATATTTGGTTTGGATAAGCAACAGCGGCTTCTGTCATTAAAAAATCGATGCGGTTATTAAAAAGCAGTGTGCAGCACAGTTGAAATACATTTTTCTTGACTGTATGAGATCAAACTGTCTAGGCCTGTAAAAGTGCTATTTTCGATAGTTGTTAAATAATACTCTTATTATATAGATAATATAAAATTTTTGACAGCAATCAATATAAGAGGGTTATTAAAAAAACTGAATTTCTAAAATCTTTTTATTTATTGTCCTTTAAAAAGTACAATCTTGTTACTGAAATGTCTTATACTAGTTTGTTTTTTGGGATTACTTTTACTTAAATAAATTATTCTAATATTTAGGTACCTTTCAATAATACATTTAATTAACAAAACTCTGTGACTGTCAATTGTAGATTGATCAAAAGTGTGTGAAACTAAGTTTCAATAATACATTTAATTAACAAAACTCTGTGACTGTCAATTGTAGATTGATCAAAAGTGTGTGAAACTAAGTAGCATTGAACAGAGAGTTAAAGGAGATGCTCCCTAGACCCGAAATAGCGATTTCGCGTTTTAAAAATTTTTCACACCTTAAACATATATTTAAAACATCCTCGGATGGATAATGCAGGCCTTTTTTATTTTTTATGTTGATGAAAGAAAACAAAAAGGATTCCCTTTTATCATTTCTTAAAGATGTTAAACACTCTTCACACACAATTTTGTTTTGTAAATAATGCACAATATATCCTGCAATATAGGTAATAATATATTGTGCATATGGTGACATTGGATCAGGCAAATTATTAAGATCAGTTTCAATTATTTCTGATTGATTTTCAATGTTTGCTCCATATACTGAATGTTCTTTTGAAGTGATATTAATATTATGTACAGGGTGGGGCATTTTCATTGGTTTTATAGGGTACAGGCTAAACGGTAAGAGATACAAAAAACTGACATACATGTCCCGTCTTCTTTTTTAGTGTCCTTTTTAATGGCGCCCTCAAATCTACGCTAACTGTATTGGTTTAGCAGATATAGGGTGATTCTCAAAAATTGGCGATTTTTATTATCTCTTATTACTCGGTTATTTATGGAGATAGAAAAAAACTTCAAATACAAAAGTTTTATGATTTTCTACATAAAATCCAGTGGCGTAACCAGAAAAATTAAAAATGTTTTAGTTTTCAAGATATTATCAAAAGTAACATTTTGTTAAATGGAACACCCAGTATGTAAGTATCTCAGATAATTGCAGTTTTTCTTGTGATTACAATGATATATAACACTGAATTCTTTTCTTTGTCCTAAATAGGTAAAATACGGAAAAATATTTTTTTTATAGTTCGTTATGAATTGATTCAATATTTTTTTATTTTATAATAGGTATATTCAGAACCTACTTAACAAGAATATTAAGATATTACTAAACTATAAGAACAACAACATAAATTTGTAATAAGAACTAAATAGTTATTATAAAAATTAGTTACAAAAAGTGCTCAAACTGTCTCCCATTCTGCTCAATGCATTTTTCTACTCGACTTGTAACCGAACGAGTGGCGTTATAGATGCCAATATTTGGTACTATCTCAATGCAAATAATAAAATTTTCCCTAAGTTCCTCTACATTGTTACTTCGTGTTTTATAAATTTCATTTTTGATAAATCCCCAAAAATAAAAGTCGAGGGGGGTCAGGCCGGGAGAACGCGGGGGCCATCGGCTTGGCCCATATGTACCAATCCAATTTTCATCAAAATTGGCAGTTAGCAAGTTCCTTATCATATGGCTATTATGTGCTGGAGCACCGTCTTGTTGAAAATAAATGTTATTTATTTCACCTAATGGCATGTTATCCAACTCTATTATTACATATTCTTCCAAAATTTGTCTGTATCCTTCTGCATTCAAGTTTTCATTAAAAAGCCTGTAGTTAAACACTCTATTTCGATACAGCGCTACCCATGCATGGAATCCAAACCGCCCTTGTTGTGCCCTGGCCACCGTCTGATGAGGATTTATGTTTGACCAATATCGATTATTATGTCGATTAAACATTCCTTCGCTAGATATGCAAATTCCAATTGCAAAATTCGAAATGCCGTTGTTCATCTCCAGGATGTAAATTATGAACCTTTCTTATTTTATAAGGTTTATACTTATGCTTTTTCAATATTCTTAAAACTCTACGTTTACTTATACCAATATCATTCTCTATATTACGACTAGATACCGTAGGATCAGCAGCAACACAAGCCAACGTGTTTGTATTGTAAATTTTATTTCTTGGTTTTCCAAATGACCCATACTTACTTAAATTGTGATACATTATTTGAAACATCCTTTTGTCTGGCTGACGTCGTTTCGGATAACGGTCAAAATTTAGTGTAAGTGCTGCATCTCTATTTTTATTAGATTCAATATAGCACTCAAACATGTTTAACTTTTCATAGTTTTGATAAAGATTCATCCTAGACAAAAGTAAGAACAACAAAGCAAAAACAATACTTAATTGACGTTTGACTTTGTGACAAGTTAAAAAAGCAAAACAAAAGTTCATCCCATCCATAGCCAACAACAAAAAAAATATTTTTTCGTATTTTACCTATTTAGGACAAAGAAAAGTGTTCCGTTTAAAAAATGTTACTTTTGATAATATCTTGAAAACTAAAACATTTTTAATTTTTCTGGTTACGCCACTGGATTTTATGTAGAAAATCATAAAACTTTTGTATTTGAAGTTTTTTTCTATCTCCATAAATAACCGAGTAATAAGAGATAATAAAAATCGCCAATTTTTGAGAATCACCCTATATCTGCTAAACCAATACAGTTAGCGTAGATTTGAGGGCGCCATTAAAAAAGACACTAAAAAAGAAGACGGGACATGTATGTCAGTTTTTTGTATCTCTTACCGTTTAGCCTGTACCCTATAAAACCAAATAAAATATTTTAAATTTTTCTGGGTACGCCACTGAATTATACGTACAAAATCATAAAACTTTTGTATTTGAAGAATTTTTCTGTCTCCATAAATAAACGAGTAATAAAAGATAATAAAAATCGGCAATTTTTGAGAATCACCCTGTATCTGCTAAATTAATCTAGTTAGCCTCGATTTGATGACGCCATTAAAAAATACACTAAAAAAGAGGACGGGACACGTATGTCAGTTTTTTTGTATCTCTTACCGTTTAGCCTGTACCCTATAAAACCAACGAAAATGCCCCACCCTGTACACTATTAATTTTTAATATACTTAATTTTTCTAATGGTATGCAATTTCCTCTAAAACTCTCACCAACCTCTACATGCACAAGCATTTTTTTATATGCCGATTGAAATTGGCGAGCAGTTGGGTTATTGGTGTGGCCTCCATGGGATCTAATTGAACCAAAAAATAATTCTAAGTTATCCTGGGAAATTTTGTACATTGGTAAAAATTTTAGATCTCCTTTCTTACAAACTAAATTTTCAAATAATACTTTCGTACTAGAAATACACACTTTTAATCCTAAGAAGCCAGTATGCCTATTGCTTTTTAATGATAAAGTACCATCAACATGGGTTTTTAAACTATTTCTATATGTGTCAGCTAAATCCAAAAAGTTATATATGACAGAAAAGTTTGTTTTTGATAAGGGTCTCTTAAAACTGTATTGCAATAAGTTTCTGGAATTTAAAACATCAAACAAATTGTTCATTATTCTAGTGAATTCTGCCGTAGCATCAACATCGGAAAAATCTTCTAGGCCTAAATTTTCTTTGCAAAACTCTAAGCCATGGCAACACTTTTACTGAAAACCTGTGTTGCAAACCAAACTTTCATCTTATGTTTTTTAAAGTCCATATGTTGGCTTCTTAATTTATTTGCCAGATGAAAAGACTCTTTTTGTTGCAAATCATGGAGTTGCTGATAATACCTCCACTCAATTAATTTATTGTCTTTATTTACAAATGAGTACTTCTCTCCTAACGTATTCCTTACCAATTTTATCATATGTTAGGGATCTAAAAATATCACTATTTCTTCATCAAATGAAGGATGTTTAAAACTGGTTTTTAAAGCAGGAGGATTTAGTTGACAGCCTAGTCGCTTTGCCATGGTAATATTTGTGGGAGCTCCATCAAAAGTTAAACTAACAACTTGTACCCCAGCTTCATAGCATATTCTTAGGCATTCTAAAACCAATCCTTTTTTCTGCTCAGCATTTATTCCAGCAATAAAAAAATATCCAATCGGAATTTTCCAGTTTCCATTCACACAGTTTAAGAGAAATACCAATGCCTCTTTGGCAATAGTGGTTTCTTGAGACCCAGTGCCCATATTAACATACCCATATGATTTTTTTTGGCTTGGTACCCATTCTTCATGTTGGCGAATTGCCATTTCGTCCATTATTAGTGAACATATCACTTTGCTGGTAGAAGAAGTTACTTTTAATCTTAGTGCTTCAAACGCCTCTCTCGTAAACCCAGGCATTCCGTTGATCGACTGGTACCACCTACTCACTAATTAATTGTCCTAGTATGGGGCAAACATGTATTAAATGTCCTGCGAACATACTTATAAGCAGCTGGGGAATAATAATGCAAAGTCAGAGCAAAAACTTTAAGATCCTCTGAATATCTTTTTGGCAAGGATTTTTTTGCAGTTTTTTTATATTGCCGGAGGTATAATTCTTGTGGCCCTCCAAGTCTTGAAATCGTGTCTAGGTCTTCATCCTCCAGAAAGTTTTTTTCTTAATTCGGTAATAATAGTTTTCATATTGGAAATTTTATTATAGTTTTATTTTTCGTTTCCTATTAGCACTGATCATTTCGGTAAGGTGAAGTTTTTCTAGCCACTTTTTCTTTTTTGGTGACATCTCACAGGGACTAATGTTTGCCAAAGAAGGACTTGTTAATGATGATGGTGTATATACTGGTGATATAGATATACAATGATCACTACGATCCTCTTGAGTAATGGGATTAACATGTGCGGATGTGGTAGGTAATTGTTCAGTAATCCCTGCACTTACTATAATGTTGGACAGGATCCTTACTTTAAAAGGTATTGGGGATTCTTCCTGTAACAAAAAGAAACCAAATATTAATTTTTTATTCAGAACATGTTTGATATATGTCCTATAACCAAAAGAAACCAAATGTTAATTTTTTATTCAGAAAAATTAATAATGGTCAAAAATATTTTTTCGAAACACCCACCCAGTAAATTTTAAGTTTTAAGCATCCATTGTGTGATAAAGAAATAGTACTATTTTTAGATCCTTCACATGTTGTGATAAAATTAGTAAGAATACGTTAGGAGAGAATTACTCATTTGTTAATAAAGATGATAGATTAATTGAACTTCATGATTTACAACAAATATAATTATATTTTCTTCCGGGCTAAGTTTTTGTATACTTATTCTACCTTACCAAACTTTAAGGGATACTTACTAGGAAAGGTCAATAATAGTAGACAAAAAGTTCATATAAATTTTGTTTTCAAGTTATATCATTTGTCAAGTTTGAAGGGTGAAGAAAACTAAAAATAATTTTTTATACGACTGTCTTGTAAAGGGGGTTTTGCGCTCGGAAAACACGATCTGAAAATGGCATTTTGCGCACGCTGTGTGCAAAACGTTTTGCACACGCTTATGTCATTTTTGCGCACGCCTATGTCATTTCTACATACGGGTCTCCCGTCATTGTGATTTTTGTTGTTGTCACCCATCAATATAAGTTGGCTTAGTTCCGTAGAAACCGTCACTGCTCGTATGTTTTGTTGATTAGATACGTCCAAAAATTGTTGAATTTTTAAAGTTTTGTTGTAAAAATGTCGGAAATAAAAACAAGTTAAATTAAAATTTAATTTTTCTTTCTTTATTAGCAGTCGTATAAAAAATATTGTAAAAAACTCGTTTGAAAACCCCTTTGCACACTCCCTCGCCTACCAAACTGTCTCGATCGTGTGCAAAGAGTCATTTTCAAACCTTGTTGTTTAAATAACTATTGTAATTCATTGTGATCAAAAAATGTTTAATTGCTTTTTTTCCGTAAAATTACAGGTTAACAAGATACAATGTGGTTAAATAACTTTTGCAATAGGTAATATATATGTAAGTTTTTAAAAAAACTAATTTTTATGAGCTGGCTCTTAAATTTATTTTAAAAAAATAAAAATTTTTGGATAATCATTTAGGGGTATGTTTATTACCTTCCTAGCCGGCGCAGCAATGGCTATAGAAGGTTTTATTTTCTACGATTTTTTTTAAATAACGCCGAGAATGTAGTATTTGGGTGTATTTTGCAATATCCAAATTGTTTTCGGGTTTCGGAATATAGTAGACCACATTTTTCTCAATAATTTGTATTATAACAAAAAACTTCGTAGGAACTTTTGTTTCTAAGATATGTACAAAAAATTGTTTTTAAAGCTGATATATCATGGAGTCCATAAAGTGCGCTAATAGGCTAGCTAAGAAGGTATCAGATCCGTCATGGATACATTTATTTAACATAATGGCATGACTTGAAAATAAAAATAAATAAATAATTTTGACACTCAATTATTACTTTTATCGTAAGGAAAAAATTCCACATCCTCTATCAAACAACGCCAGATAACGAGCAATAAAATTATATTTTCCGACGAACACATGAAAATGATGGATTTGACACGATTTTCATCCTTAGAAAACGTTAAATTTCACCCAAGTTCAGAAATTTTTCCGCACATGTGTGAAGAAGTACTTTTCCACACATGTATGAAAAATAGTACGATGACGTTAACTTTAACCATACTTTTCTGCAGATGGGTTAGTGCTTTTCCACACATGTGCGGAAAAGTAGTTTAATTTGATTTGTGCAAAATTAAAGACCAATTTTTAGAAAAAATTAGTATAGTTCAACAGTGTTCGTAGGAAAAATAGCGTACACAACTCGATAGAGAGTAACTTTATTACACTCGCGTGTTGTTTCACTCGGCTAGCGCCTCGTTCGCAATATTTACTTTCGTGTAAAATTTGTCACTTTCTTCTCTTGATATGTAATACACTATTTTACAATACTATCCTGACCTTGTTTAAGGAAGGTACGGCGCCATCTCTTAAACGCACATAACACTGTGATGTTCTATCAAAATGTTCATCAGAGAAATGCTTGCAACAAAGGACACTATACTTTGTCGGCTGCCAGCTTCCCCTGCCTACAAACTTCACCGATGCTTCCCGACTTGATCTATCTTTAGGATATCTGAAAAAGTCAAATAAACAGCATTAATTTCTCTATTCTTTTTTGTAGAGATATCGAACTTTGGTATCTAAATATAAAAGTTTTATGTTTTTGTATAAATTATAAGGTTGAAAATAATCGTTTTTTCTGAGACGCCACCGCGTTTTTGAGCGCCCAGGCACGCGACTAGGGGCCGATTCTGACCCGCCAGCCTTGTGTTTCTTGGCTAGGTACAGTGGCGGATTCAGGGGGGGCAGAGGCCCCTCCCCCTCCCAGACATATAATATAGTTTTTTGTTAAAGCAGCATCAGTTATTTAAAATTTATCGCAAATTCTACTTCATTTTTAAAAAAAATTCGCTCGCGGTGCCACAAATCTCTTTTAGATACTAAATTTTACACTTTAGATTTATCAAAAACTGCTAACAAAAAATATTTTGATGTTTGCTGCCCCTTTGGTACCTCCCCCCCCCGGAAATCCTGGCTGGGTACCTTTAGAGCAGTGGTTTAGGTAACCTAGAGTTATTTTTCGACATTTCTGTGCCATAAAAAACATTAAGTACGGTTTTGTTTCTTGTTTGTACTCACCTATGAAACGTTATTCCTTTTGATTTTTTGTCATCTACACTGCTTCTACTTCCACAACTGCGTAGAGCACAAGACACCATGTTCGTTCTAAAACAAACTAACAAAAATAACGCCCGAGTCTTAAAAAAAAAAAAATTACACCAATTACACGAAAATGACGCTCGATCAAACAAATCGATCGCGATGACAGAAGATAGACAGAAGGGTCTAAACAATATGGCCGACGGGGGTACAGGGAAGAGACGTGATGTCATCTCCTCTTTATCTTCTATCTTGATGGGATCACCCCTAGAAATACCTGAAACCCACTAAAAAAATCAAATTTGGGACACCCTGCACAGTCGTAATAAACAGCAACAGCTGCATCAAAAATCAGCTGATCCAACCAAAATGTCGGGCCCACAATCAGGTGTGCAGGCTGGAAAATCACCAGCTTCCTCAAATGAAAGCATCAACAAAATAAACATTGGCAAGAATAAAATGCCATCCCAAGCAAGAAGTCAAAAGTGTAGTTTGCAGAAACTGCTTCAATATCCATCACAGCAGTTGTTTTGCGCGTGATTATCGAAAGGGAATCAAGATTGATGACCTGACTTGCATTTGCAGTAAATAATGCAAAGAACAATATGAAAAAACCGACGATTGATTGAAAAAGCAAAAGGATCTTCAAAACCAAGAAATCAAGGAACTAAAAACCAAACTTAAAAATGAACACAAAATCTGTAAAGAACTGAAAAGCAAAATTAACAGCTTGACAGGTAAACTTAACGCAGATAAATCAAATAGTCAAGAATTCAAAAATAAAATTCAGGAGCTTGAAAAACAAGCCCAGGACTATTTAAATAACAAAACCACTGAGAGTATGACCTTCAAAGATGACACATCTATTTTAAGGGTTGAACAAACAATAAAAATTATACAAAATGACCTGGAAAACATAAAAACAACTACAAAAGAGTCTCTAAAACTATTAGAAGATAAAATTGAACTAAGGCTGGGATCTATACAAACACAGAACCAAAAGCTTCGACAACTGTACCAAATTGGAACCAGAGCACAAATTATATTGACATTCTTGAAAGCGGAGATAAACACACTCAAGAAGAAAATTACCCACCTTTATATAACAAAGAACATTTTCAATGGCAGACATGGTCCAATAAGAATAAAAAGCACACTACAGGCAACAATAATGAAAAAGATGAATCACACAGTCTCTTCAATAACAATAATATTAATACAAACATAAACAATACTGGACAAAATAAACAACACAAAAAAATGTATAGAAAACCCAAACCACTAGTAGGCAGTGCAGATGCTGGAGAAGAACTTATGGGACTTCAGACATCAAACAAAAATAAAAAGATCTGGCTCTTTGTAAGTGTAAAAACTAACAATGAAGTTACAGTAGATCTTATCAAAACCTATGTAACCAAGCAGAGCAAGATCGACAAGGAAGTATATGTAAAAGAATGTGAACCAAAGATGAATTCAAATAAAACAAAATTTTACATGGTTGGAGTTGATCCAGATTTCAAAGAAGCCATATATGACTCCAGATTTTGGCCCAAAGGAGTTAAATTCAGCAGATTTAACTTTGGCCTAGGAAAAATTTTTTTTGATCGATAAATGCTCCTTTGAGCACTCAAGAACAAACTAAAGTAGGTAAGAAAATAAGCAATTCTGAAACTATAAACAAAGAAGATTTGCTGGTGTACTACCAAAATATTAATGGGCTACGAACTAAGTTAACAATATTATGCAACAACGCGGCATACAACAATGAATATTCAGTGATTCTCCTCAACGAGACCTCACTAAACCAAGATTTTAACGATTCAGAATTAGGCCTTCACAATTACACAATATACCGGAGGGATAGGGATCCACAACAAACGGGTAAATCAAGAAATGGAGGAGTACTAATTGCAGTTCATAATGATATTCGATCAAGAAAAATAATTGTTGCACATGATCTATCAGAAGAAATCTGGTTATTTACAGAATATGGAAAAAACAAATTAATATACTGTTGCTTTTATACCCCACCAAACTCAAATAGGGAATGCTACGAGAGACATTGCAATACCCTTGAACAAGTAGCCCAGCAATTTGAGGATATTACCATAGTGGTTGCAGGTGACTATAACCTTCCTCATACAAGATGGCACAACACATGGGTGTTTCCACTGAAGATATTACTACTACTGTTGAACCATTGGCTGAAACAATGCCTTTTCTAAACTTTTTTTTAACATAACACAATACCTAACAGCAATGAAGTAATGTTGGACTTAATCTTTAGTAATGAGATGAATATAACAGTGCGATGTGCAGACTCAGTACTTATAGAATGTGACAGGCACCATCCAGCATATGAGATTAGGTAAAGTTGTGAATCCAGCAACTTACTAGAATATGAACACTTAGTATACGATTTTAAACGCTGTAATTTTAAAGATATTGGTACCATAGTGGAATCCACTGACTGGGACACTATCCTTGAGAATTCTAATATTGACATAAATGTCTCTAACTTTTATAAAATTTTATACAATATTCTGGAAAAAAATGTTCCTAAAATTAAGTTAAAAAGTAAATTCTCATTTCCTCCATGGTTTGATAATGACTTAAAACTAAATATTTACAAGAAAAAAGAAGCCCACAAAAAATTTAAAATCTCCAAAAGCCCCGAGGATTACAATTCTTTTAAGCAACTCAGAACACTTTGTAAAACACAGGCCAATAACTGTAACAAGAATTATATTCAAAATATTGAAAACAATGTAAATATGGATCCCCGGAGCTTTTGGAGGTACATTTAGGATAAGACTAAAAATAGGGACATTCCATCTCTAATGAAGCTGGGTGTGAGAACAGCATCCTCAGGCAAAGCAATTGCACAGCTCTTTGCCAATCATTTCTCGTCAGTGGACGAAGATCCACAAACAACAAAATTGACAAGATATAACTCATATAACTCTAAAAACATATCATCATACTCTGTCTCGTTGACACAAATTATTAGGAAGCTTGAACTTTTAAACATAAACAAGAGTCCAGGACCGGATCGTATCCCCCCTTCACTATTGAAAAACTGCTCACAACAAGGCCGAACCTCTCTACTTATTATTTAATCAATCGCTTGCGTTGGGTATCTTTCCTAACATCTGGAAAACATCATATATTATTCCTATTTGTAAAAACTCTGGAGATAAGGATGATGTTGCCCAATACCGACCAATAGCGATAATATCACAAATTCCCAAAATACTAGAATCGTTGGTAGCAGATTTCTTTAATGACATGCTTAAAAACAGCTTTGATGACTCTTAGCATGGCTTCCTGCGAGGGCGATCGACTACCACTAATTTACTTCACTATGAGAATGCCCTGTCAAGAGCCTTGGAGAATGGCAACTCAGTTGATGTAATCTATACTGATTTCTCCAAGGCTTTTGACAGAGTAAATCACGAGACTCTGACTGAAAAGATAAGGTCTTTTGGGATAGATGGATCACTCTTAAACTGGACTAAATCATACATGTCTGAGCATGAACTTATAAGTTAAGATCAATAATTGCTACCTCTCTGAACCATTTGTGGCTGTCACACGGGTTCCATAGGGTGCACATCTGCCACCTACACTTTTTAATATGTTTATGAAAGATGTAGTCAATTGTTTTGAGTTTGCTAGTGTAGAAGGTTACGCTGATGACCTAAAAATTTACTTGGTAAACTTATCACGTCCTTGCAATTCAACTACACGTGAATTTAGTGGGAATAAGGACACTGTTGTTCTGGTATATATACGTTTTAATCCATCGGTAACGTTTCGAAAATGGTTTTTGTCTTCATCAGACCTTCAGACTAGATCGTACATTGGAACAACAATCTACGATCTAGTCTGAAGGTCTGATGAAGACAAAAACCATTGTCGAAACGTTACCGATGGATTAAAACGTATATTTACCAGAACAACAGGGTCCTTATTCCCACTAAATTTACGTCTAGCTAAAAATTTACATTGTTGTTGACAAGGATGAGGTGCATGTGCAAATGCAGATGGACCTCTGTAGGTTTGCGCAGTGGTGCAGTGACAACAGTATGACTTTAAATGCACAGAAGTGTAAGTATATCCAGTTCACTAAAAGTACCTCTCCACAACGCAACAGGTATTATATTCTTGATACAGAAGTAGAAAAAGTCAATATAATAACAGATCTTGGAGTATTTTTTTCATCTGACCTTTCTTTTACAGAACATATAACAAAAATATGCAATAAAGCTCTCAAGATGCTTGGCTTTATTAAACGACATACAAAAGACTTGATTGACATTGATGCCCTTAAAACTCTTTACTGCAGCTTAGTTCGATCCATTCTTGAAAGTAACTCTTCAGTTTGGTCACCATACTTCTCTACTTACATCACAAAAATTGAAAAAGTTCAAAATAAATTTCTACGTTATATTGCGTTTAAACTAAATATTTCATTCGAAAACATTAATTATAGTGAACTTCGCACTCTTCTGAACCTGGAGAAACTAGATCACAGGCGAAAATCATCTGATCAGGTCATAGTCTTTAAACTTATCAACGGCCTTATCGACTGTCCAGAACTTCTCTCTACCTTACGTTTTCATATACACTTGGGGACTAATTAAATGGCCGCTGCCGTTTTCAGAAGAGCTAAGATGAGAATCCGAATTTAATAGAATTTTGATATTACCCAACCCAGCAATATTCGACTGCAAGCCAAACGAAATCCTGTGAAGAGCCCTGAGTTAATGCTTAAATTAAATTAAATAAGGGCCTACGTGCAAATTTTAAGAAAACGAGTTTATTTGAAAAATCTAATCGTATATTTAAAAAAATATTAATTTAAATAAATAATAACGCCCTTAGAAGAACTCTAGCGCAATTCTATCAAATTCTAATCAAAAAGTTATTAATTCTAGACATTTACATTTTTGGAATAAATTGCATATTAATTTTAAAAGTGCTTTTTTGCAGATAGGCCTTTTTAGCCGTAGAATAATGATTGTCGCGTCTGGTAATACCTACAGAATTTTCAATTGTGAGAAGAAATATTTGTATTTTATAAATAATATGTAATATAATACAGGGTGTAGCAGAATGAAGGTGCGTTTTTAAAATATGAATAACTCAGCTAATTACCAGAATTTAAGTTAAGATTTTAACAGTTAAAAAGTGAATTTGCGTTTTGAGAGTAATTCAGGTAGATTACGTCCGTTTTCTGCAATGTTGGAGTCGTTCCTCAAAGTTCCGCATCACACAAATCAATTTCAATTGCCCATGGGCGTAGTTAGGGTGGCTTGGGTGGAGGTTAAGCCTTCCCGTCCAAAGCTTATTAAAATTAGCCCCCCCCCCTGAAATTATTCGAACACTACCATAAGCCGTTTTCAAGCGAATAACTAGTAATTACCTCTGGTTATCCCTTGGTTGACATTAAAAATCAGCTGTTAAGGCCCTTAGCCTATTACCACAGAAACGCCGCTTGAATAGCTTTTTTTATAACCGGTTATTGTTTGTTGTTGCTTTTTGCGATTTTTTAAAGAAGTTTAGTTGGTTTTAGTTTAGATGAATAATAATCTTCTTGCCATTATTGAACTTAAGTTCTTCTCGACCGACTCTGAAATACTGGCGTATTTGATTGGAAAAGGGCATAATTTGGAAAAAAATTAAGTATGATAAACTGTGGTTAGAGGACCACAATGATACTGTTTTTTTATGATATTTCGTGTATTAGTCCACATTGGGTAAATTCAAGTAAGCCAAGGGTTGATGAAAATAAAATTTTGGTAAGACAATATAGAGGAGGCCATCACTTTGTACAATTTTCCTTCATAATTGAGGCACACATGATAAATTTCACTCATTTCAAAAATTCACAGAACATTTTTCCGAAAAAGAAACAAAACAAATGATTGTGAGGTTAGAAAACGCAATAACCTTCCTCAAAAGTGTGGTAATTACCGGTAATAAACGATGACGTCCAAAGGGCTCATTTATGACGTTACTCTTCAAGGAGTGGTATTTACCAAGGCCGCTTGAACGGCAGTGGTAAATACTAGTAATTACTAGTTATTCGCTTGAAAACGATTATAGACACACAAACACAATTCAGAAGAGAAAGTATGACTATAGCCTCCCAGATGAGAATACCTAACTACGCCCATGCCAATGCCCCACTTGTGCTTTGGGTAGTTATTCTGGGTCTTAAATGATGTGACCATCCACATCACACGTGTTGACCAATAGCAAACTCTGAGCGGTCGCTTTTTATGCGAATTGAATTATCTCGACCAATAGCATAGTCGCCCGCTCTTTAGAGTTAATGAATTTTACGCGCTTGAAGTGAAATCTGTTCTCCTGCCCTATACCGACTGAACGTTTCTCGGTTATATCGTAGGAGAAGCTTGCGCAATGAAGGTCTTTTCGCAAAACACGTGACGGCTCGGATCTAATTTAAAGCTTGCTATTGGTCAAAGGGTGTGTTGTGGATAGTCACACCGTTCAAGACTTAGAATAGATACCATGATAGCTTTTTCCTACTCCTCCAGCCTATCTATTTTCGTACTTGAACGATGTGATAGTTCCCATCACATGCTCTGGCTAATTGCAAGCTAAATTAGCTGCGAGCCGTCACGTGGTATGCGGAAAGACCTCTACTGCGCAAGGTTCTCCTACGGTCCGACCGAGAAACGTTCAGTCGGTACGGGGCAGGAGAACAGATCTTACTTCAAACGCGTAAAATTCACTAACTCTGAAGAGCGGGCGACTATGCCATTGGTCGAGACAAGGCATTTCGCACAACAGGCAACTGCTCAGAGTTTGCTATTGGTGAGAGCGTGGAGCGTGTGATGTGGATAGAGCCTCAGGGTGGTTTAAGGTATTTCCCTTAAAAAATAATAATTATTAGCTGTGGTATCATGGAAACGAGTGTTAGCTCCCGCTAAATTTCGCGGTTGTTTATTTATATTTTTTAAAACACACAACTGTATGAAGGACAAAGCGCATTCCGCGTATTTGGACATGCGCACCAACAACAAGAGAGATCCTTGTCAATCGCCTAGAGAAAATGGCGTGTTAATTTCGTTCTCCAACTATTTCAAATATCTACACCTGAAAGTGCTCGATTTTGTGTACTGAAGCATAGAACTAGAAACTTCAGCCCTTCAGCTACGTGGTGACATCAGTAGATCCATTCAGGGGCCCCTTGGAACGAGGAGAAAGTGGCTGCAAAACTGGTGAGTGCATTTGTTCTGATAACCGTTGTGTGCCACCAATATTTTACCTATGGACGTTTTGATTATTTCGTAATTTCATATCAATATTTATGTTGGTTCGCGCTATCATTAATTTAATTTATACAGTCCATTGCATTTAACGTTTTTCTAACCGTGGACTAACATAAAAAGGTCCTTCGAACCGGATTATTTTAAATAATAAATCCATACGACGGTATTAATAATTATTTGCAAGCCGAATAATAACAGGGCGGTTCAAGGCCGTATCGTATTTGAAACGTCGAGTCGAGAAAGTCGTCGGTGTGGTGCGTGCAGGACATTCAGTAAACAAAGCGAGTAGGAATCAAAACAAACAAAACAAACGTTCAGTGGTGTACCATATCATTTCGATATTTAAAACAATTTTCATCAATTGCGATAAATTAGTGCATATTTTCGACAATTCGTCATTTTTCTATTTCAGAAGCATTAATTTAGCGTTGATTGTATATTTACCGACAATTTCGTCATTTCAAAGGTAAAATCATGTCTGTCAAAAAAGCCGCGCAAAAACGCAAGGGTTTTTTATCTGCGATCACCGAGTGTTATGTGTTGTCAAAGACCGCGGAAAAGGATGAAAGAGCGAGAAACGAGTTTCAAGTGAGGTATTCCGATTTGGATGAAACCTTCGATAAATGCATGCTGGCGCATAATGACGTCATTATGTTGATAGACGACTCGGACGATGAGGAGTTTAAAACGCAGGATGCGATCCTTTCAGAAGCTCGTAAATATTTTTATGCGTGTAAGGGGGTTTACTCTAAAATATTTCCGGTTGAGGCCCCATCCTTTTCGGGATCATATGTTCGACAAAACGAATCTGAAACTCCAAAACTCAAAGAGTTAGGTATTCCCATATTCCGAGGTGATAAAAAATTATGGCCAAGCTTTTTCGATCTTTTTAATAACATTATAGATCAAAATCAAAGTCTAAGTAACGTTCGAAAACTTCAATATTTATTTTCATATCTCGAGGATGAGCCTTTAAAATTGATATCAGGGATTAGCTTATCTGATCAAAATTATAAAATTGCTTACGACAAATTAGTCAATAGATATCAAAACAAGCGAGACCTCGCAAATGATGCTTTAAGCTCAATTATGAACTTCACCTTAAAAAACGAGTCAGCTAAAGAATTGCGTAATTTAATTGACACCTTTTCTGAATCCCTAGAAATTTTAAAATCACTTAGCTTTGACGTTGACAGTTGGGACTTTATTATTTTTTTCATTCTGTTAGAAAAATTGGATATTCCGACGCGTTCAAATTTTGAAATGAGTCACGCCAATACCAATACCGAAATTCCCACTTTTCAGTCACTCTTTCAATTTCTAGAAAAAAGATGTAAAGTTTTGGAATCACTTCCTCAATCAACAGCACCCAAAAAGGTGCCTATATATCAAAAATCAAATTCTATGCAAAATCAGTCTGGGCAAAAGCCTACCTATCAAAATTCAAATTCTATGCGAAATCAGTTTGGGCAAAAGTCTACCTATAAATCATCCAATTCGCCTTTTATAGGACTGGCTGGCACCTCAGCTAATTCAAGTACGGGAATAAAATGTTTCCGGTGTAATCAAGGTCACGTGCTTTCGAAATGTCAAACATTTCTTGATTTCTCACCTATCGATCGCCTATCTTTCGTCAAACAGAAAAAATTATGTCTAGCGTGTTTTCATCCCTTGCATGATGTAGATACGTGCAAATCAAAATATTCATGCAGGACTTGCAATAGTAAAAGGCACCACAATTTAACTCATATCTTAGAAACTAATCAAGAGTCTGGAAGCCAAGATACTAGTCCTGTCATTCACACACCACCTGACAATAATCTTCATGTGTCATTAAATGCCTCAGGACCTTCAGGTACTTTTCTTTTATGCACCGCCATAATAGATGTTATGGACGGTTGCGAAAATTTTCAACCTGTAAGGGCACTGCTTGATTCTGGATCACAGACAGGATTCATCAGTGAAAAGTGTATTCAGCGTCTTAATCTTCCTAGGCGAAGTTACACCACTGAAATATTCGGATTAAATCAGATGTCTTCTTTTACTTCCAAAGGGCTCGTTCAATGTCACATTAAGCCACAAGGACAAGTCACTCCTTTACTTAATTTCGAAGCAATTGTTGTTCCACAACTATGTTCCAATATGCCTACATTCTCTTTGAACGATAATCAGTGGAAACACTTGGAAGACCTTAAACTTGCCGACCCATCTTATTTCAAATCTAGACCTGTGGACCTGGTTATTGGTTGCGAGCTATTCGCACAGATATTCAAGGAGGGCAGGGTTCTTGGACAGGTAGGGCAGCCTTCAGCCCTTGAAACTATCTTTGGCTGGGTCGTCATGGGAAAGGTTGACGAAGTAGGTAGTCTTACGGAACGAACCAGTTGTTTTTTAACGAGTCATTCACCTCCTTTAGAGGTCATTCTCCCTAGGTTTTGGGAAATCGAACATTTGCCTAAAAAACAAATCTTATCAAAGGAAGAAAAACAGGCAGAATCAATTTTTACTGCTAGTGTAGTACGGCAACCGAGCGGTAGATTCATGGTAGATCTTCCGTTTAAAGACAAAATAAACCCTGACCTAGGAAATACTTATCCGCAAGCTTATCGTAGATTTTTACTTCTAGAAAATAGATTAATCAAAAATCCTGATCTGTACACTGCCTATTCAAGTTTCATGCAGGACTATATCGATTCTAATCATATGAGTTTAGTTTTATCTAGTCAACCAAAGGCCGACGTGTCGTGTTTTTTAGCACATTATTGCGTACTAAAGCCGGAAAGCTTAAGTACAAAATTAAGGGTAGTCTGGGATTGTTCGGCAGTCACCCCAAAAAATATTAGTCTCAATGACACATTGTTATCTGGACCGAAACTTCAAAAGGATATTGCTTCTTTACTCTTTACGTTTCGTCTTAATCCTATTGCCTACATTGCTGACATCAAACAGATGTTCCGTCAAGTCCTTATCAATCCTTATCACCGTCCTTATCAAAGGATATTGTGGAGGTTTTCTCCACAGGACCCACTTTCAGTGTGGGAACTTTCTACTGTCACTTTTGGCATGACATGCTCACCTTTTCTAGCCATGCGTACCTTAAATGAGCTTGCAGAGAGAGAAAAGGAACGTTTTCTTATGGCTAGTACTGTTCTAAAAACGTCAATCTATATCGACGATATCTTGGGAACTAGCCCTTTCTGAAGCTCTCTCCCTTCAAACAGAACTCAATGATTTGTTGAAGTCGGGAGGATTTGAACTTAAAAAATGGGCAAGCAATTGTCTTGAGTTATTGGCAACATTGCCAGAGTCCGATCGTCAAATGCCTCTCTCTTTCGACAAGGAGGAACCCCACTTTATCAAAGTTTTAGGACTTCAATGGCATCCAAAAAACGACATTTTTTCTTATCAATGCCGAATGAAGGACAAACCCCCAACCAAACGTTCTATTTTATCTATCATAGGGACAATCTTCGATCCCTTAGGTTTTCTTTGTCCCTTGTTGCTACAAGCAAAATTTATTTTGCAACAGTTGTGGATATATGCACAAGTTACTCGACAACAAAACCATGTAGCATTACCAATTCCTAAAAGGTCTCTTACAAAAAGATCAATAATTTATGAGGGAAGGAAAATATTTAATTTTCTTCCTGAAAATATTAGATCTGCTGCTTCTGTTAGGATTTTTAGGAAAAAATTGAAAAAATTCTTATTACAAACTCCATTATATACTCTTGACGAATTTTATAGCCAAAGCATGTCTTGACAAAATTTTAATAATTAGGTCAGCTTGTTTTCTGTCTTTTTTTTAAATGTATTGATTGATGTCTAAACTGACGGGTGATATTGTTTTATAGTAAAAAAAAAATATTGTTACATAGGTATGATGTTGTGTCCTTTTTTGGACTTTTTTATTTTTTTTATTTTGTTATGTTTTCTTTTTGTATTCTTTTTATTGATGGACTTATAATAATAACAATAGGAATCATGTAACTTAGTCTTAGTCCGAAGTAGTTAATATAGCCTTAATACTCCTTGTTTTTTATTTATCTATTTTTTGATATTCTTGTACTGAGTATTTTCTTTGGGTGCCAAGCACCTTTATTTGTGTTTGTTCAGTTTTACTTAAGAAAAAAAAATGTAAACAATGTTTTCTTAGTGTTATTTTACAGATTTCATGTTAGTGTTAGATTTTTTTAAAAATGGTTTCTTTTAGGTATAAAGTCATTTTTCTTCAACTTTTTTAGGCTTTAAAAATTTTTTTAACTCTTTTTGATAAAATAATGATAAAAATATGATCAATCATGTAAAGTAGTTTTAGTCCAAAATAGTCTATAGCCTACTTTGTCTACAGAACTTGTATTCTTGACAATAAAGTATTTTTCTATTCTATTCTATATCGAAAATAGGCTGGGACGAAGAACCAGATTCTTCTATCATCGACTCTTGGAACAAACTTCGTTCTGAATTCCCGCTTCTTTCCAATTTTCAATTACCCCGACAAATCAAACTGTCAAAAACCAATACCTGTCAAATCATCGGCTTCTGTGACGCTTCAATTCGAGGCTACGCAGGCATCGTATATTTTCGTGTAGAAGAGGAAAACAATATATCTGTTTCTCTCATATCTGCAAAATCTAGGGTCGCGCCTATAAAGTCACAAACTTTGGCTAGGCTAGAACTCCTAGGCGCATTTCTTTTAAGCGAATTAATTGACTTCGTTCTATCTAGCTATGAAGGAAAAATAACTTTTACAAATATCGTTACTTTCTGCGATTCGCAAGTCGTATTGCACTGGCTTTCATCCCCTCCTAATCGCTGGCAAACCTTTGTTGGAAATCGAGTCAGTAGAATCCAAGAAATCATTCCCTCAAACTCGTGGCGCTACACTCCTTCTGCTTTGAATGCAGCCGATATTGCGTCACGAGGGGCCACCCCTTCACAGCTCATGTCACATGACATGTGGTGGAACGCACCGTCGTTTTTGTGGTCTCCCGAAAACGAATGGCCCGATTTTCATAAATCAAAAATGCCGATTGATTTCGGAGATATTAATCTGGAGGAAAAGCCAAAAGTCTGTTGCAATGCGATAATTGATGTCAACTTCTTAGATCAGCTTCTTATCAAATATTCATCTATATCCAAAATTCAACGTATCATTTGTTATGTCCTTCGAATAGTTAACCTTTTTCAAAACCATTCCTATCAAAAACCCACTAAGCCGCCGGACCAAAAAGTTATTTTTGAGAATATTGTTTTTCTTACCACCGGTGAGATGCAAAGTGCGTTACACCTTCTTATCAAACGCGTGCAAGGTTCTTGTTTTTCTGAGCTTTTTTCCGCGTTATCTAAGGATAAATCAATACCGAAACCTTTGCGAAAACTTTCACCTTTTCGTGATGAGAATAATATCATTAGAGTCGGTGGCAGATTACAAAAATCTGACCTTTTGTCTTATTCTGCAAAACACCCCGTCTTACTTTCGAGTGACCATGGTTTAACTACTCTTCTTATCGAGTCCGCTCATCGACAATATCTTCATCCTGGGTTTAAAACATTACATAATCTGCTTTTACAGCAATTTTGGATATTATCTGCCAGACGGGCAATTCAAAGAACCATATCCAAGTGCTTGCAATGTTTTAGAATCAACCCTAAACCCTATAGACCGCCCATAATGAGTTCACTTCCCGCTCATCGAATCAATCAACTAAAACCTTTTTCGAGTGTAGCTATCGACTTTTGTGGACCTTTCTTTGTGATTCCTCATCGTTACCGTGGTTGTAAAGCTTTCAAATCGTATGTCTGTGTGTTTGTCTGTACGGCCACACATTGCGTGCATTTGGAATTAACCATGGAACTGTCCACCGAAGGGTTCGTAGGTGCATTCCATCGATTCATTTCCAGACGCGGAAGCGTGACGCAATACTGGTCAGATCAAGGCAGTAATTTTATAGGGTTTCGTAACCAATTACTGGATTACGCAAGAAGTGCTGCCACCAGACTTTCTATTCGTTGGCATCTGGGACCTCCTCTCAGTCCACATTTCAGTGGCCTGGCAGAAGCTGGCGTCAAAAGTTTTAAAACTCACTTTGTACGAGTTGTCGGCGACCAGAAGTTGTCTATCATGGAGATGTCCACCCTTGCCTGTCGCATAGAAGCCGTACTTAATAGTCGCCCTTTATCTCCTGCCTTTTCAGACCCACACGATCTTCAACCTCTTACCCCTGGGCATTTTTTGACACTTGAACCCCTTAATTCAGAAATTCCGGAGTCAGATTTGTCCGAGGTTCCCCTAAATCGGCTCTCGAGATGGCAACTAATCCAAAAACTACATAATGATTTTTGGAAACGGTATTCTATAGAGTATTTGCATACGCTACAACAGCGACACAAGTGGGCTGATTCGTCCCCAAATATCAAATTAAATGATTTGGTTATCATAACAAGTGATCACATTCAAACGCCTTTGAAATGGCCGGTCGGTCGGGTCATCGAACTGCATCCCGGCGGGGACGGTCAGGTGCGTGTTGCGACGGTACAAACGGTTACCGGTGTTTATAAGCGGCCAGTTGTAAAACTGTGCCTCTTGCCAAATTAAAAGTAATTTTAATTTTCTACCTTTTACCTGGTATTACAATAGGTTTTTTTTTTTTAAATTTTTTTTTAATTTTTTGTTGGTTTTGTTTTGCCTTTTTTCGGGATTTCGTTATCTCTAAATAAACTTACGATACTTATCTATTTCCATTCATTTATATTTATCGGTCGATTCTTTTTCTTATATCTATATCTGTCCGGTTGAGATTCTCAAATTGTGTGTTTTGGAGGGCAGTTATGTTAGCTCCCGCTAAATTTCGCGGTTGTTTATATATATTTTTAAAAACACACAACTGTATGAAGGACAAAGCGCATTCCGCGTATTTGGACATGCGCACCAACAACAAGAGAGATCCTTGTCAATCGCCTAGAGAAAATGGCGTGTTAATTTCGTTCTCCAACTAGTTCAAATATCTACACCTGAAAGTACTCGATTTTGTGTACTGAAGCATAGAACTAGAAACTTCAGCCCTTCAGCTACGTGGTGACATCATTAGATCCATTCAGGGGCCCCTTTGAACGAGGAGAAAGTGGCTGCAAAACTGGTGAGTGCATTTGTTCTGATTACCGTTGTGTGCCACCAATATTTTACCTATGGACGTTTTGATTATTTCGTAATTTCATATCAATATTTATGTTGGTTCGCGCTATCATTAATTTAATTTATACAGTCCATTGCATTTAACGTTTTTCTAACCGTGGACTAACAACGAGTAAGCCACGACACTTTACCGAGACGCGAGATCACGTGACCACCAGGCCGTACCTAGGGGGGGATCAATCTTCCCCCAAAAAAGAGTGTATAAAGTGGGTTTAAAAAGATTTCGCAGCAACACAACTAAGACAAAAAATTACACAATACGGTAATTTTTATTCAAATTTTTTAATACCCTCCGAAATTGTTTTCTGGGTACTTCCCTCCGTGGACAGTCTGAAATTTTTTTCAAAACATAGTTTTATTTTCTAATTGTTTAATGTTAACATCTAAACAACAATTCTTCGTAATTATTTTTTTTTGTAGTTAAGAAACAACAATTATTTTCATTTTAAAAACGCCCTTTCGTTCAGCCCTTTACGAAAATGGCGCTACTCGCAAAAATTAAAATGGGAAAAGTTTTAGAGAAGTCCGTTTTTAATGTTGATTTTTGGGGAAAATTCATGTTTTAGTGGTTAATATTCAGTGTTTCTGCGTACGCCACTGATTTTAATAAAGTTTTTTCACATACATGGAGGAAAAAAATTCAACATGTTTAGGTATTGCATACTAGCTAAATTTAAAATGGTAAATAAAATATTGAACGTTGGCCAATGAGTTTAGAAAGTACCGCAAATTTTTCAATTTCTATCTTGTAAAAAAGAGCTCCCTTGCCAGTTCTGGGTAGGCCCTTGGTATCTATCCTGACTTCTGGACGCATAATAAATTTTTTTTGAGGGAGCTTGTTATTGGCGGATCCGTGATGTCCGGAGGAGGGAGGAAGGCGGATTGGTTTCAGGGGTCAAGGAGGCAGCAAAAATCTTTTTGTACGTTTTTAATAAGTTTGAGCTCTCAAGTTCAGTGCAACAATACACAGATAAAATGCGCTAAAATTTGTCTGTTTGATACCGCGCCACCAAGGAGCTACTAGGGCCGCCATATTAAAAAAATTGTGTGTTTTTTCGGGTGAATGCATATGGTATTTTTTTATCAGAACTAAAAAGTACAATGAAACCTCTCCTTGCGGACACCTCTATTAAGCGGACACTTCCTTTAGGCGGACAAAGTTTTTGTTTATTCCCTATTTCTTTGCATGTAAAATTCACTCCTATAACCGGACACTCTAATAAGCGGACGCGGACATTTTTTTTGGTTAAAAAATTTTGAAACCTCCCTTAATCGGACGCGAACCTCTAACAGCGGGACGGACCGCTGCACGACATGGGCAACAACGCATTCTGCAGCCGGGGAATTACTCGGTTTTATACGGAAAATAAATACTTCTGTCGTATTTACAACATATTTTATTTAGCGGGATTGCTGTTTTTTATTTTTATTGTTCAGTTGAGTAGAAATAGATGTCTTTGAAATGGCGCCTAGTAAAAAATTTCTTAGTTTACGTGAAAAAATGGAAGTTGTTAACGTTTCGGAGAAGGAACATCTATCAGCTCGAAAGATCGCTGAAAAATTTAATATCGGAAAAACTCAAGCAGTGCTCTCTCATAAGCGGACACCTCCAATAAGCGGACAAAATTCACGAAACCGTGAGTGTCCGCCTATAGGAGTTTTCACTGTATAAGTTTTATGTCTGAAACGAGGGTGAACGGTTTGAAAACATGCAGCAGAGTTAATGAAAATTTAATTACGAATAAGTCACTTTGCAGCATTTATTAATTATTATTTTTATTTGTCCTGAAATGAGAAAAATTAGGTTTATGGAAAAATACACATACAAAATATATTTGCAAACTTGCTGAACTTGTAGATCTTGATTTTGACTCAGTCCATCGCAGTGCCTTACCTAGGGGAGATCACTAACTAATAAATAATAAAATATTTATGGCAGAATTGAAGATTTTTGCTTATAAGAGCTGAAAACATGCTTAAACTACAGTTTGTTTAAGCACTCTATTTTCTAAAAAAACTAAAATCTTAAGCGTATTTTATAGATAAATGCATGCAAAATGCGTAACAAATTATTTGTGTTCAATTTCTAAAAAAGCCCGTACTTCTTAATAACACCAAATAACTTTAATAATAAATAAACAGTTGTGTTTTAAACAATATTAATTGACTTGACTGCGAAATTAATCCAGAATAAAGCAGTTGTTGAAAAATAGTTAGTCAAGCATAGTTTTTGTCTGACAAATATAAATTTGACTAAAAAAGTATGCTGCGTTGACTTATTTTTTAGCCATCCATAGGTAGGAAGGCTATTGGGATCGTCAAGAAAACTTTTTTTTTATTTTTCATCAAAATAATGTAACCTAATCACCAAAATTTTTGATAGCGACGCGTCTGACTGAGTCCATCCGAGTACAATGTTACAAAAAATTATATATTAAAAATAGCGTAACCAAAATCATAACATCATGGCTCCGACGCTGTTCACATTTCACTTTTTTCCACTCTTAAAACTTTCGTTTGTAAGATATTACAACCTAAATCAGATGGCACACGTGGCATAAGCTCTGCTCTACGATTTTTACTGTGGCAATATCAAAAAAATCATCTGTAGTGGTGTAAGAAAATTCGCTTAAATCCATGGACTTTGCGAAATATCTGACATTTTTACAAAAAATCATCCTGACGCCAATGGTGATATTTTAACAAAAATGAAAAAAACCGTCTCGGCATAAATGTTCAAACTTTTGAAAACGTGTTTTGCAATTACCTAGACTTAAAATCAGTTCACCTACAGACTGTGAAACTCAGGTTTGATCATAAAAAAGAGAATTTATGAAAAATTATTTTTGCACGCCTATGATTGTGCTCAGTGCTCATCAAGGGTACAATGGCGTACAAGGTTCGAAAAGGCCAATATTTGGGTTGCCTCATAGCAAATTTGGTGGTTATGGGTCAAAACGGGTAGAAACGTCAAACCAAAAATCAGAAAAAGTACAATTTTATGGAAAAAAATCATATCTCGGAAACTAAAGATAAATTTTAAAAACTGAGAAATAACTTTTTTTAGGGCTTAGCTGACTGTCATTTTGTGTTATTAAACTTTTTTTGAAAAAAATTGTACAGGAAATGGGAGCCATACAAACTTTCGCACTTTTGGAAACCAAACATTAAAACAGGATAAATTGGGGGGAACTTGACCATTTCGTTTAGGAATAAATTTACTTTAAATATGTCCAAAAAAAATGGAGTGGTTCAATTCATTTTTGAGCAGTTTATTTGACAAAAAAATTGTTTACTATCACTATCACTCCATATTAAATATTTCAAAATTAACTGCCCGTGTAGCCTCCTTTTTGTTACGTAAAAATGTAATGCAATCTAAATTAGAAAACCACGTTGCGTTAACTGCTGCGGTTTCTAAGATATATTGGTAAAAGTACTTGTTAAAATATTTTGCGTGAAAATAATTTTTTTTGACAATCCCATTAGTCTTTCTATACCGTAAAATTTCCATGGCTTAAAATACCCAAGTATCCGAATATTTGTGTGGTTACAGGACAAATTATTTTTACCAGGGGTCCAATAACTTGCTTTTCATTATTTTCTTTTTGATATTATAACCCTCTTTATAGATTTTTTGTATAAAGAGTAAGAAATTAGTGTCGAATGAAATCTTATCTGTCACTTTTAGTTTTGCAGATAGGTATCAACTTACCTAGAGATTAACTCTCCAAGCAATTTCTGTCATCGAGTATCCTTCGTTGGCCAAAAAACCAATTTTGGCCCTAGTTACTATGGAGAGTCTCATTGGCCCGGTAATCGCGGCATTTTTTAACTCTCAATTCAGCTCTATTTCTCAACAAACAAAACAACAATCTTTAAATCACACAAAAAACATCTGAACTAATAAGCGGTTGATCAACGCAACTCATGTGCGTCTTTTGTCCTTTGGGCATTTTCTTTTGTTTTTGCCCGGCAGTTTCACCTCTGTATGTCTTTTTACTTACTTCTGCATGAATTGAACAAGGAATTAGGATTTCGTGCAAAAATAAACGTTTGATTTTTGAAAACTTCACAAAAGGTGAAACTTCAAAGGAATATTATGATAAATACAAATCTATTCTTAAAAGGGTAATTAAAACCGCGAAACTTATGGAAAGCTCTAGGGCAATATACACTGCCGATAATAAAACAAAAGCTACTTGGAACTTGGTAAATAAAAGAACCAAGCCTAAGAAACCAAATGAATCAGTCTTTAGTCATTTTCAAAATAGTAACAATAAAAAAGAAACTTTAGATGATTTTAATAATTTTTTTCTAAATTGTTGTGAAAATGGCATGTCCGATACACACTTTAAAAATAATATTCCCACTAAAAATATATTTAAATTCAACGGTACAACCACAAACGAAGTAATATCAATAATTGAAAATCTGAAAAATAAAAAGTCCGTGGGCAGTGATGAGATTCTAATTTCCATTTTAAAATCATCAAAGAATAGTATCACTGTTCCCCTAAGTCATATAATAAATTGCTGCTTTAATACTGGTGTTTTTCCTACAGTGTTAAAAGAAGCATACATAAATAATTAATAATCAAATAAATAATTATATTCCCATCTCACTATTATCAAATGTAAGTAAAATTTTTGAAAAAGCAATAAGTGAAAGACTAATGAACTTTTTTGAGGCAAACAATTTGTTGAGTGACACTCAGAATGGATTTCGTAAGGGTAAATCTACAATAAGGGCTATTTATTAGGCATTGAGTAATATTTTGACTGGATTGAACTCAAATAAAAAACTATTGCTTTGTTTTTGGATTTGTCTAAGGCTTTTGATAGCGTCGATCATAAAATACTGTGTCAAAAGCTTAGTAACTATGGTGTCAGGGATCGCGAGTTGATGTTATTTGTGTCATACTTGGGTAATAGAAGCCAGTGTTAGAAAAATATCAAGGTGATCTTATCAGATTTTTTCCAGGACTGGTGCAAAAGGGTCAATTTTGGGTCCACTTTTATACATAATATATACAAATGACAATCACCTCAGTAGTAAAAGATTTTCTCTCAATTCTGCGACGATGTTATTGCTGTTATTCAGGAGGATACACCGGAATCATGTGGTATGCGAGCAACTCAATTGATACATACAGTTAAAAATTACTTCCAACAAAATAATTTGCTACTTAACACTAATAAAACACAAGTTATGAGTCTCAGAAATACCAAGGCGGAAATTCAGATTGATGGTGCTCAGTTGGAAAATCTTGATTCGGTTGTAATTTTGAACTGAATTTAGCGAAAAGCATGTGCAGGTATGGGTACGCCCTAAAGCTAATTCGGGATAACATCGGTGTGGCAGCTTGTCTGCCAGCATTTCACGCCTACATACAGTCAAGGGTTAGGTATGGAATAGTTTTTTAGGGTAATTCAGTTGAGGCCATTAGAATTTTAAAACTGCAAAAAATGGGTCTAAGAATTATTTTTCAAATGAAAAAATCCGATAGCTGTAGGCAAGTTTTTATGGAAAATAGAATACTCTCAGTATTTTCTTTATACATACTGGAGTGTGTAAGTTTTATGGTCGCCAATCCAGACCTTTTCAGTGGCTTGGAACAAGAACATGTATATAACACAAGACATAAAAGTAAAAAAATGGTAAATATTCCATCGTAAAAGTGTGGAATAAATTGCCATCAAAAATTAAAAATTTGCCTCCCAAAACTTTAAAAATTAAACTAAAAAACTACTTACTAAGAAAAGCATACTATTCCGTAGATGAGTTTTTTAGTGACAGTTTGAGTGACATTTTTTAGATGTTATAGGTCTTCGTATCTTTTGTGTCATATTTTTTTTTCAATGTTACCTGTTTAATTTTATGCTACACTTGTAAATACTACAAGTAATTTATTTCCTTACTGTTTTATTTTCTATTTTTTATTAATATCTATTTTATTTTAACAATCATACTTTATATTGACTAAATAAAACTATGTTTATTTTAAATGACTACTTTAGGTAAATAAACAATAAATAATAATGAAACATTTATATTGTTAGGCTTAATTAGATGCTTAAAAATGTTGATGTAAAATTGTAATATGTATTTTGACTGGATCCACGGGTAATACGGATTTAATAAAGAATTTACTTACTTACTTACAGAAGAAAAACGGTAGATACCGCGAATAACACAAAATCCTAGACAAACTGTCTGGAGCACGAAGTGAATAAAACAGGGTGCCCCAAAACCAAGGAATTCAAATAGCAGATAGGTATTGGTGTAAAGGAGAAATAAGTTTAAAAATGCAAAATAACTTTTTTTAGGATTTAGCTGACTGTCATTTTGTGTTATTAAACTTTTTTTGAAAAAAATTGTACGGGAAATGGGAGCCGTACAAACTTTCGCACTTTTGGAAACCAAACATTAAAACAGGATAAATTGGGGGGAAATTGACCGCTTCATTTAGGAATAAATTTACTTTAATATGTCCAAAAAAATGGAGTGGTTCAATTCAATTTTTGAGCAGTTTATTTGACAAAAAAATTGGTTACTATCAATCTTAAACTTCAGGGTGTCGGACTCGCAACGCCAATTATAATTATTCAAATCACTCCATATTAAATATTTCAAAATTAACTGCCCGTGTAGCTTCCTTTTTGTTATGTAAAAATAGTTTTTTTATTTGGATTTTCGATCTTAAGGGTGAGCATTCATACCATGGGAAGGTGTTACTTTGCTACGGTTTTTGCATATTTTTAGTGGTGATTGGATTTGCCGGTAAAACATTTTTCCTTAATCGGTTGACTTCAACACCTCTTTTCCTTTAAATACATTGTAAAAGAACATAATCATAACTTTACATTTATAGGGGAGGAGAGTAAATGAAAATTTTGGGGTTTTTAAATTTTTTATCATGGTTTCATCATAATTTCTATTAGCCTTCCAAAGCCCAGCTCTGTAGCATTTCTGGAAGTGGGCAATGTTACTTTTATATAAATTTACATTTATAGGAGAGAGAAGTATATTAAAATGTTGGTGTTTTTAAATTTTTTCCTTGTATTTTAACATAGTGTCCTTTAGTCTTAAAAAGCTCAGCTCTCTAGCGTTTCTGGAAGTGGGCAGTGTTACTTTTACATAACTTTACAATTATAGAGGAGGGAAGTAAATTAGAATTTTCAGCTGTTTTAATTTCTTTCTACAGCTTTATCATAGTTACTATCAGCCTTCCAAAGCTTAGCTCTCTAGCGTGTCTGGAAGTGGGCAATGTTACTTTTACTTAACTTTACATTTATAGGGGAGGGAAGTAAATTAGAATTTTGGGTTGTTTTAATTTTTTGCTATAGCTTTATCATAGTTCCTATCAGTCTGCCAAAGCTCAACTTTCTGGCATTTCTGGAAGTGGGCAATGTTACTTTTACATAACTTTACATGTATAGGGGAGGGGAGTAAATAAGAATTTTGGGGTTTTTTGATTCTTTCCAGGGGTTTGGTCATAATTTCTCAGTCTGCCAAATTTCAGCTTTGTAGCATGTCTGGAAGTACAGTAGAATTTTGATGATCTATACATGAGTGAGTGAGTGAGTGAGTGGCAATTTCGACGTTATTTGAAATTTCGTAACTACTTGACTACTTTATGAAGTCCATAAAACTTGGAGGAGTTGTTAATTCCATGAAGGTCTACGACTATGCAAAGTTTGAGATTCGTAGCTCATTCCGAAGTACAGTTTTAGATAGGTCAAATATCGGCTGAAATTATTTATTATTTAAGTATTTATTTAGTTCAAAAAAAAAATTGTACAAAAAAAAAATATAATAGCAATAGAATACCTAAAAAATTTCTAGTAATGAAAAGAAATACTAAAAAAAAGAAGAAATGGAGGCAGCATGTATCAGTTTGATATGTGTGTGCCTCCTTAGAATGCCAGTAAAACTTAAAACAAAAATAAATTTTAAATTATACACTTATTTAGCTACGATAATGTAACTTTAATATATCATTATAAAGTATTATGTATTATTATTATAACCATGATATTTTTTCACAAAGTACCACAAAGTTTTCTCTTATGAATGACTTGATCTCAAATTTTTGCGAATGTGACGGTTTTTGTGTGTCAGAAAATTAATAATAATAGGTCCAATATAATTTATATGCCTTTGTGTTGCGCTGAAGTTTTGGAAAGGAACATAACGTTCTGAACTGGTAACCGCCCTAGTGACTATAGTATGTGTCACAGATTGGGGGAAAAATTTATTTTTAAGGGAGAATAATGCAGCTACAATGCTGTATACAAAAAGCTCTCTAATTTTAAGCTTTTTAGTACCTTGAAATTGTTGTTCAGACGGATACATTCTTGGTTTGCAATACATCACTTTTAATACCTATATATTTCTGTGCAATAAGCAAAGGATCCAACGTAGTTTGCAACGCAGTACCCCAACAAACTATCCCATAACTAATAAGGGATTCCATCAAAGCCGAATAAACTGACTTCAGTAAATTAAATGGCAGTATATTTCTTAATTCATAAAATTTAAAAGTCGTCTTCTGACTGGCGGCTATGTTGCGGAAATGTTTCAAGCAGAACATATTGAAAGCGGACCGATCCGAGCTCTTCTGTGGTTTCAAGAGGCAGCGCGACCTTGGCGTGGGACTGCCGTGCCCTCAGATATAATCAGTGACGGATCTAGACCCCGAAAATTGGGGTTGCCCAAAAATAATATTTATTTATTACTTTTTGCAAATTTGTTATGTACTATTAGTTAATTCATGAAAGTATATACCAGGTGGGCCAAAAAATAAGACAAAATGATTTTTGTTATTATGTTCGAACTATACTACCGATTTTAGTAGGATAAGCGGCAATTAATTTAATTAATAAAGATTTTAAAATCGGTGATATAGTTCCAAGTTAATTATGTTTCTTTAGTGGCCATTTAAAAAAAAAAGCCATGGACGAACCAGGAAGGGGGCGGCCCGGCCCCTTCCCCAACGCTAAGACTTTTGTACCACATATTACACGAGCAAAAAACTTAAATTCCATAAAATCCGACATCATGGGGTCTCGCCCCCCCTCAGGCATATTCGTCGGTGCGCTACTAAGTAACCTCTTTAACCCATTTGTTCCTAAGCAGTGGCCTATCTAGGCCCTTAAAGTTGGTGAAGCCCTAAAATAAAACTAAATTATGACTTTTTTGCAGATAAAACTGGAGTCGGGCAAAGGTAAATCCGAGGAAAAATTATTTTTTTGTTTTATAGTTTAATTTTAAGCGTTGCGAACAAAGCATCGTAACACAAAATATCAACAGTTCAAAGTGCCGAAAACACAAAAAATCGAAATTACAAAACACCGAAAAGACAAAATGTCCAATTACAAAATGTCGAAATGCAGAATAAAAAATAAAACCCAACCTAACACGATCTGGTCAGGTTAGATTTGGTGTAATAACCTAACCAGAACATCTTTGTACTTTTTGTTTACTAACGTAACCAGGTCAGGTTTAAAACCTATTAATATACAAAAAACCTAACCTGATCTGGTCAGGTTAGTTTTTTTTAATTACAATAACCTAACCAGAACAGGTTTCTTAATAACTCCGTCATTTTGTGTTTAAATGTTTTGTTCGTCACCCCAAAACGCACTAGAACAATATTAAAAAAATTTCCTGTCTTTTTAAGTGTTTAGTATTTATTTAAAAGGAAACAGCTACCACTAACACCTTTGACACCAACATAAAAACCTCAAACTTTTATATGCTTTATCAAAACCATCTCACTCAGTCATGGGCTCACCCAAGGTGGGACACTCGGGGCCCGGGCCCCCTCCCCTCCAGAACCTTCGGATTTTTTGGATATTTTTTACATGTTTAATGAAAATAGCATAAGATACGGCACTATCGGGTTTTGAGCCTCCCCCCAAAACGTATTCCTGGGTGCGCTATTGCTCAGTTACACGTATTTGAAACAAGACAAATATTAAACACGATCTTCTCGCACAAATTTGCTTTTAACCTACAGATACACCGTAACAAGGCTTAGCTAATCCATTCTCCCTCTTTGTTGTGTTGTATGTGAAGAACAAGGACTTAAACGCGATTAAACCCAAAATTGCGCTTAAGTTCATCTGAGGGTAAATCGTGTATAATTTTCAGAAGATATTATTCCTGAATACTGGTACAATTTTGGTAATAAGACCGCAGGCAAAATTTTTGCTTTTTTAGTTGAAAAGATGCACTTGTCCGATAAACTATTACTTGGTTTCTTTGCAATTTACCAAACTTGGGAAGATTAAGTACTCCAGTACCTCCCTTTGTATATGCCGGTGTTCTTATTAATAGCAAATAAAAATTTAATTTAACGTTCCTTTCAATATGGTCTCAATTTATGTGCAGTCGGCTTGCAGACCAAACACGTTTAGATGCGTCCTGCAGGCCGGTTGCCCCGCTCTGTAGACCCAGCCAGATCCAGCCATGATCAAACTAATGAAAAAATAAGCGCCCCCATATTCTCACTGAAGATTTACCTGCGTGAAACAAATACAGAAAAAACCCCAAACTCACAAAGAAGGGTGATTCTTGAGCGCAAAGTGTAACGTTCGAAATTACGTAAATTGTCTCAGACTGACCACTGAATATTTAAATGTGTGAAATAAATAAAGAAGACCATAATAGGTATCACCGAGTAGCCTATTCTTGATCGCTGAGCCTTCAACTTTCATTGATTAATGCAAAATTACTAATATTTTTAGGCTGTATAGTTTGGTATAGTGGCCAAATTGATTCATTCATTCTTTTAAATTGAAAGGACTAAATAAAAAGTCCGAAATTCTCATCCCAACTTGGTAGGGGCCATTTAATTAGTCCCTGTCTGTACCTCCTCGCACTTTAAGGGAAAATTACACTTTTGAACCAGAACGCCATAGGACCTTGTATGGGCAAAACAATCCAATTAATAGAATGATGCAAAATGCCAATCTTCTACAATTGGACTTCTTGAACACTTCAATTTATACACTCAAAAAACATAATAGAGAACATAGATAGTGGCCTGGTCTGTGAATTTTCTGCTGAGTAGGTATATGATTTTAATTATTAGGTACCTATTAGGCTGATCAATTATAGAGTAAATATTCGTTTGTAAATATTTGTTTCTAGTCATTAGCAACTGATAACAGGCTTAATTATTTTATAGTATATAAGCAAACCAAACATTGTAACCTTTTTAAATGGGGAAACCCGTCAACAAAACAGTAAAAAAAACAGTAAAACAGTAAACAGTACAGCGTGTCTCATTTTCGATAGAATTAAATGGGAAACTCGGTTCTTACTAAAGATATCGATTTTCTGATTGCACTTCTTTTTTTGAGCTCTTAAAAAAGTGGAATCAGATTTTTAAATCTCGCTTATTTTACAAGATATTTTTATTCTGTAAAAACTTTTTTATAGCAACTTTTTTAGAAGAAAATAATGACGTTGTCAGTTTTTTAAAATATTGTTTAGTTTTTGAGATATGGTATTTATCATAAATATATTAAATACAAACCTAGATTTTTTTATCACTATTTTGATTGGTTTCATGCTATTATTATCACAAAATAATAAAAATTTAATATTTATTTGTTTTAAGGTTAAAACAAAAATTTTGTATTTAAAAAAAAAGTTTAGTCCGAACCTGGAAATTTCATAAACATAAATATAAATTAAAAACTGCTAGTTAAACGATTTTTAGATTAACTTTTTTATTTAAAGATTTATTTGAAACAAACTCTACGACAAATACACAAAAAATAATAATTAATTTTTCTTTAAAGATATAAATGTTCAAATTGATTGCCATTATGTGTAAGACATTGTTGGTATTTTTAAGTAATATTTATTAACGCATTTTGCACAAAAACAATTCTGCCATTTATATATTGGGATTTTGTTGCTTGAATAAAGCAGTCAAACATTTTTCGATATCTGGATATGGTCGATTTCTAGCTATTTTAGAATAATTTTGAGTGAGCCAATTACAAAAATGAATTCCACGCTTTGGTTTTTCCATGTTCAAGTAAATTTCATGAGTTGCTGTGGTACCATCAAATAATTACTATGATATTATTGTTGTAACTTTCAAACGTTTTTTACTTTATTTATAAATCTTTTAATTAACGTTTCAAAACATATAAACTAAAAATTGTTCAACTAGTGTGTCTCGCAATTTTTAACATAATTACATTGGAAATTTTCAGGTTTGGACTAATTTTTTTTTTTAATATTAAATATTTTTTTAAACCCTAAATCAAAAAATATTAAAGTTTTATGATTTTACGATAATAATAGCTTGAAACCAATCAAAAAAGTAAAGAAAAAATCCAGGTCAGTATTTAACTTTTTTATGATAAATAACATATTTCAAAAACTAAACAAAATATTAAAAACTGAAAACGTCATTATTTCTTCTAAAAAAAGTTGCTACAAAAAGGTTTTCACAGAATAAAAATATCTTGCAAAATAAGCGAGATATAGAAGATCATTAAAAATGCAATTTTTTCAAAAACTCCCTGTATTTGCGAAACCACGGGGTATAGCTAAAATCCAATTTCACCATTTTGAAGGTCTCAAAAAAAGAGCACGGTAAGGTGCAATCAGAAAATCGATATCTTTAATAACAACCGAGTTTCCCATTTAATCCCATCGAAAATGGGACACTACACGTCATATACGTAATATTCCAATACTCCCTGTTACCTATTTACACAATGATTGGCGTTTGATGCAAACATTCAGAAATAAAGATACGAAAAATGCATAGATACCAAATTTAAATAGATAGAGTTTTTGTCAACTGTACGCCGATGATTTGACGTAACGAATACAAGAATAAAATACTATTCATGCTTAAAAGTATAACCAATCAGGACATTTTTTCTTATGGGCCGCAAAAAGGATAGACTTATACTCATTGATATTGCTATTTCAAATATGTTTGCATTCTGCATCGTAAGGTACCGTAGGTATTGCAATAATACGTACTATATGGAAATGTATGTTTTCGATATTTTGTATATGTCTTTGAAAGCAACCAATCAGGTCTTTTTTGCTTAAGGACACCAAGGCCCTCATGGAACCGTGGGTATTGGAATATTATGTATAATGCTTATTCAGATCAGCCCTTAATCCCTTAGTAAAACAGAAGCCAAAAGATCGAAAAACAAAAGATCGAAAAGGAAAAAGATCGAAACTACAAAAGATCGAAAATACAGAAGATCGAACAACAAAAGATCGAAAAGGTAAAAGGTCTGCTAAGTTATATTCACAAAACAGTTTAGGTAAGGGCAGGTAAGGTAAAATTATCTAACCGTTAAATCGATGGCTTGCAATACTTAACACAAATCATATAGTTCGACTAAGGGGTCTCTTTTTCGAAGATATTTTTTTCAAAAAAACAAAACTGTTCTGATTTCTCTCCCGGGTGTGTAACCAAACCGAACCGATCCGAATCGAACCATGTAGTAGCGATATTTTGAAACGCGCTATTTAAAAACCCGCTATTTTGATCCTTTGTCTTTCGATATTTTGTATAAAGTATAAAAAATGCGAACTTTTTAATGCTCGGTTTCCGGAATATAGTAAAGCATATTTTTCTCAAAAATTCGTGTTATAACCAAGAACTTTGTAAGAGCTTTCGTGTCGAAGTTATTTAGAAAAAACTGTTTTAAAGGTTGATATAGCATGGAGTTTACTTGAGGTGTGCTAGTGGGCTAGGAACGTATCAGATCTGGCATGGATCCATTTATTTTTATTTGCGATTTTTTAAATATTACACAAAGATAATATGTCATTAAAATTATCCTTTTTTTAGTTGTTATATAGGCTTTTAAAATCCGTAAAAACTTTTTTGTTAATTTCACTTATAATAAGTTATTTGGGTAAAAAAGGCTCAACTACTAAATTTTGTGATGGTGTCTGTCTCTCTGTGTATTAGTTCATCTCGGCCACAATAGCACATCAATCGATAATTCGATTTCAACCAAATTTGGCAGAAAAATTTTGCTGTACCCGTGGATAAAGACAAACATAAAATATTTTTAAAAAATCATAATTAGAGAACCACAGCAGCTAACAAAAAGAAATTTTCAAATTGAGATTTATACCTCTTTTCAACAATCGCATCATCGTCATGAAAAAAATTAATGTCATCCTTTCAAACGATGAAGACATTTTGGATTCTTCCAATAAGGACTGCTGGTTTAATAGCAGGTGATTTCTAAAATCAATTTTTTCAGTTTATCAGTTTTTTTGTTTCATTTAAAAATATAGCCTAAAAACTGTTTTAAAAAACCGTTTACCAGTTATTCAAAAATACCTCGAAAACTAAATTACCGATTGGAATTTTTTACCAACCTCATACTTACAATAAAAATATCTCTCTTGCTAACACCAGCGTTTTTTCTCTACGCCATAGATTAAAAAATAAATAAATAAAAACTTTCAGTTTTTGCTATTTTTTCGAATAATAATTAAAATACATTTTTTAAAAAGTAATTTTTAAATGGAAAATCATGGCGATTTGAAAACAAAAGGAATTGGTCCCCAGGTGGGAAGGAAACTCTCCGAATCCCATACCCTAAAATTCATTCAAAATGGTCCAGTCAACGAGAGGGTTGTATAGTGTATGGAGGGGGGAGAATATTTCTCTTCGGGGATTGCTTTAGGGTAGTTAGGACATTAACATATCAAAAGTCCCCACATCTAGCCCACCGCTTCAGTGTCAGAGGGGGGTAAGAAGGTGCAATTTTTTGATTTTTTGCCTATAACTCGATTACGGCTTGGTGTACGAAAAAAAATGTTATTTTAAAATTTAAAGAGCATTAAATTCCCTACATGTGTGCTAACCTGAACTTTAACTGTAACAGATTTTGAGATAGTGGCAACCAAAAACCGTTAATTTTTACAAACACACATTTTTGCCCCATATTTTTATCAGACTTATTCATCTAAAACTTTTGTTTTTGATTTTCGAAAAAATCGTGAATAACGACAATGTAGTGCATTTAATTTTGAAAAAGAAATTTATTTATCTTTAAATATGTGATCATAAATAAAAAGTTACAGGTGTTTTAGTATTAAGTTGATATTTCTGATTTTCTACAAAAAATTGTATAATTACTTTTACTATCACCTTCTTAATCATCATCACTATGAGTCTTCGGACAAGCTATCGACCTTAAGGGCACTAGGACTGGGGTAAATAAAAGGAATAAGTATTATTTGATAGGAAACTTAAGGAAAAACGTTCCCACTCCAGTTGGAATCACAATTGAAGTATTATTATAAGGGTTATAAATTTATTGAGCCAGCTAAAAGATTGGATAACTAGTCATTGATAGTTAAGTTTTTACACGTATAATAAGAACAATTTTTAGATTGATTTATATCAATTAGCCTTCTATAAAGCATTTTTAACATATTGTATTGACTATGCCTACAAATCTTAAATTCATATTGCATATGAAATAAAACGAAAATTATACATCTGTAGATACAAAAACTGATTCAATTCTGTACGAACGTAGTAATATTTGGATAGAGGTAGTAGTAGATAGAATCCCTGTATGTGACAGATATTGGCGGAATAAGAGTCGCGACAAGGTTTTCAAAGTCACTTTCGAAACATTTTTAGGTTACGAAAAATGTACTTCAAATTCATTGGCGTGACAAGTGGTATTTAACAAATTATATTATTATTAAGGTTACTGATAATCACTGCTCCGCTTCTTATAACACTCATGTATCAGTTACCTTAATCATAAAAAGGGATCTAAATCATCAGAATTTTAATTAAAACAATGTGGGCTTTTTCAGTTTCAAAAATTTAGGCTTCTTGCACCAATTTAGTTTAAATCAAGGATTTTTTTATGTTAAACTATTAAACTGTGACATATTATATAATTTATTTAATGCATATTTTCGTAATTAAATGTAAAAAAGGTAAGTACCTACCTACCTAAAAGTTTATAGGTATTTGGTCCGTAGGTACATACATATGTACTGTAAAATTAGACCAAAAATTATTAATTTAAACATAATAGTAAGACACAATTTGAATGGTAGTTATAAATATAATCAATTAACTTAATTAATATAAAACATAAGCCTATTTTTCTATGCTTAGACCATTCTACACGATTCTCAAGTTTTTTGTCCTGTCCGTGGTTTAACAACCATACTTTGTTTAGGTACATAATAAAATGTTAGCACAGTAACATGTTAGGTTGCTACTCATGTCAAGGATTTCGCCTTTTTATGACTCCAAAAGTAGCTGCAATTAATAAAAAACAACAGTAAAGAAATGCTTAAATATCGGGGTAAAATAAAACTGTTTCACTTGAAGAAGTAGTGATTGCTTACAACCAGAAAATTACAGAGGCACCTCTTTAATTAACCATATAACTGAACATATACAAAATAACAATATTTGACCTGAGAGTCAAGCATGCTTTCGTATCTACGAGGAAGCGATTAATATATTTTTACCCTTAAAGCACTTATTAGCAATAATCTTACCATCAGAGAAGAGAATATGCCCTTTTTGTTAGAATGTTGTAGAAAATGTTATGTGGAAACAAATTTCGGACTTGCATTGTCTTTATTCATTTTAAACACGACATTTCGGTTAGTAAGTATCTCTAACCATTTTAACTAAACAATCTAGTTTACAGGCACTACTTATATAACTTGGTGTAGGCAGTATATGCCCTTTTTAGAAATTAAAAAAAAAGAAAAGCCCTAACCACATAAACCATTCAATCATGTGGCCAAAACTATCTCACCTGTTAATCCTGCAAATCATTAAATGTTCTCGTGTATTTTTTTTCTTTCACATTTTAAAAAAACCCTTATTCTAAAAACAGAATATCTTTTTAGAAATTTATTTTTCAAAGGATGTTGAGGACAGTCAAAAGCTAAAGAAAAATTTTTAATTGCGTTGGTCGATTTCATTGCTTCCAAAAAAGTTGTTTTTAAATCAAAATTTTTCTCTTATTTAGGGATTATTTGAGTTTTAAAATTAATAAAACATTTTTCCATTAGTAAAAATAATTTAAAAATATTTTAACTGAGAAATTTTAATAAACCCTTTTTAAATTCTCTAATAGTTACAAGTTTTGTAAAAGAGCTATTGAATGTTGTAGAAAAAGCAGTTTGTATGCAATGTTTGCATTTTAAACTAAGAGTCTTTAATACGTACCCTGCAACGCTATATAAAATATTTAGTTGGGTGTTACTTAAGTGAATGTCAAGAATTTATTTTCATATCATTTATAATCGGTAAATCGCATATTTTGTTATGTTTATTTTCTCCTGCCAGTTTTTTAAATTACGAAAAAGCAAGAAGATTGGAATCATTAGTATTTTTGTAACTTCCGTTTAATGGAAAACCTTAAATAAATTGAGATACACACAAATTTTTAAGTAAATTTTTAAACTGAAGTGCATTTGGAATACTTTGTTTTAGTCGGGCTTGTCCGAAAAGATTTTCAAGTCGATCGTTAGAAAACCAGGATGTTTGAAGAAATGTATAGTTTTTTGAATTTAGAAATGTATCCTGGAGATCCAACATATTTTTGGTGGATAAGATAGCCCCGGTTTGAACTGGTTTCCTGATTTTTTTTCACCGATTTTTAAGTTACGAAACAAAAATATGAACTCCTTCAAAAATGATAAAGTTTCTTCATATTGGTCTTTATTTAATTTGGAAATACCCATCACACTATTTCGTGAACTCATAATTTTAAACCACTTACCAATAATATTAATAAGCCAACCAGTTGTTAATGCATCTTTATCAATGTTTGGAAATGCTTGATTTCGACTTCAAAGCTCTAAACTAGTACCTACATTAAAATTTAGAACATTATGTGCAAAAGAAACCTTCATCTTATTAAAATGATTAAGATTAAGCAGTTCTGAGTTTAATGAAGGTGCTAATTTAAAATCTTCATCTTCTTCCATATCTGCTAAATTTTGAATATACTTTACATCCACAATATTGGTTGGTAGATCAAACTTTTGAACGAGAATTTGAGGAATTTTAATAATTTTGTTGTTGATTAAAGCGGCGGATCGAATATTCTTAAAAATATGTGGTACATCAGCCATAAAATATAATGGCTTATTATTGTCATTCGGATTGGCACAAAAATTTTGAAGAATGGTTTTACTTGATTTTATCCCAAAACATTTCCAAACTGCGAGATTAGAAGGCCCCATATCGGAAGTTACATTGACAATATCAAGCCCCAAACGTTCCGTAACGGTAATCACTTCCCTAATATGATTAGACAAATCTTCAGCACTAATACCTCCATCTGGCGTAAAATGAAAAGAGAGAACTTGTTTCCAGCCTCTGCTGATTCCCCCCAGCATAACTACCAATGCATGAGTGGCTATTTGTTTAGAATTTGAAAGAGTGTCGAATCCAAAAGAAAGAGATGATCCATCACAATACTGTTGTCCAGGAATAATAGAGGTTTCATCAATTTGGCATCAAGTGTTATACCGAGATATTTTGCCTGATTTGAATATGGTACGGAAATGTTGTTAATTGTTATTTGTATGTGATTTATATTTTTGTTTGTAAAATCAACATGAATTGATTTGGTTTCATTTAATTTTATTCGCCACTTTGTGGTCCAACTGTGAACTTCGGTGACTGCATCCTGAAGTTTTTTCTATGCATTTTTCAATAGATTTTTCTACGGTCAATAAACCAGTATCATCTGCAAATGTTGCTAAGTGAGAATTTTCTGGCTTTGGGATATCGCAAGTGAATAATAAGTATAGATAGGGGCCTAGTGCGCTACCCTGGGGCACGCCTGCTTGAATTTCTCTTAAATTTGAGTATGAGTCTTCCTGTTTTACTCTAAAATGTCTATCAGATATGTATGATTCCAAAATATCCGAATATTGTTTTGGCAGAAACTGTTTTAGTTTAAAAGTAAGGCCTTCATGCCACACTTTGTCAAATGCTTGTGCTACATCTTGAAAAACTGCAGAACAAACGTTTCCCTCTTCTAGTGCTTTTTCTATAATATTAGTAATTCTATGTACTTGATCTATCGTGGAATGCTTGTCTCGAAAACCAAATTGATGAGATGGAATAATTTCTTGTCTTTCTATGATGGGTTTTATTCTTTTAAGCAATAATTTCTCATAGAGCTTGGATATAATTGGCAGCAAAGATATTGGCCTGTAAGATGACACGTCATGGAGTGGTTTTCCCGGTTTTGGGATCATGATAACTTCTGCAACTTTCCACAGTTTAGGTACATACCTAAGCCTAAAGGACGCATTAATTAGGTTGCATAGTTTTACGATAGCTTTCCTGGGGAGTTGATTTATGACTACCACGTTAATAAGATCATACCCTGAAGCTTTTTTCGGATTAATATTTTTGATTTCTCTTAATATTTCTTTTGGTGATGTAAGCTTAATATGGTCTTCGATTTGATGGGGTTCATTTAATTGAAAGTTTTCATCCGGTGTTTTTTGGGGCTGAAATGTTTTTTCTAAATGACTTGCAAAAATATCTGCTTTTTCTTTATTACTCCTTGCCCACTGGTTGTTAGATTTTCGTATGGGTGGAATTTGGATAATTGGTCTTTTAAAATCTTTGGTTGCTTTCCAAAGGGAATAGTCGGTATTTTTATCATCTGTAAGTTTATTAAGAAAATGGTTAATAGATTCATTTTTTATTACTAGAATTTCTCGCCTAATGCACTGCGTCATGTTGTTGAGATTTGTTTTGTCCCGAGGATCACGGCTTTGCTGTCACTTTCTACTTAGTTTCCTTTTTTCCGATATAAGGTCTCTAATTTCCTTTGGATAGTTTTTTCCCTTAAAAATTCTCTTTGGTTTTGGAGTGTTTTCCCAAGCTGCTTGTTGAATATTTGTAACAAAATATTCAACTTCTTTATCGATTTGTTCTGGCGTTTGCAATGATACTGATGATACTGATGATGAGGTTTATTTTTTCTGACAGACTTTATTTAAAACTTATCCAGTCAGTCAGTTTATTAACTAGTGAGATATTTGCTTCTTTCTTTATTATGTTTTTACTAAGAGTTAGAATAATAGGTGAATGATCTGAGTGTAAATCAAAACTTGCTCCTATATCTACAAAACTTAAAGATATATTTTTTACTATAAAAAAATCAATTAGATCTGGAATTTTTCCTGGATCGGTTGGATAGTATGTGGGCTTACCAGTTGATATTGGCTCACATTGATATTCACTAATAGCTTGCAAAAGTTCTTTTCCTTTAGAATTCGTCAGTCTAGATCCCCAGTACGTATTTTTTGCAGAAAGTCACCTCCAATTATAAAACGGTTTCCTAATTTTCTGAGAAAATTAAGATATTGATTTTTTTGCCTTGGTGGTATATAGACAGCACTTATGATTATATATATTTATATGTTTTGGTTTTTACACTTACTAGTGTAGCTTGAATCTCTATAGTTCTATATCCCATCTCCTCATAGTGTGATATATTTTCTTTAATTATTAAAGCACTTCCCCCATCTGCAGTATTGCTAGAGTGAGTTGTATGATACACTTTATAACCCTTAAATTTAATGTGAGACTGGTTAGTGAAATGCGTTTCTGACACAAGACAGACGTCAATTTTTTCTATGTCTAGAATAACTTGCAAGTCTTGCTGATGTTGCAAGAGACCATTGGCATTCCAAGCTAGAATTCTAAGATTACTGACCATTGTGAGGCATATTGGTAGCTCCGTTATTGCTACTTTCTAGTTTAGTTAATCGCTCATCAAGTTTGTTCAATTTCTCCAAAATTAATTGTAGTGTTTGTTCCATAGTATTTTGACTACTGATATTAATATCAGGTATAGTAGCTGTTGCTGCTACTGGGCTGTATGTCCTTGTCACAGAGTTTTGTGTGACTGTGTTTCTTGTCTGTTGGGTTTGTCTATTTGTTGTTTGGTGTGAGATTCGGTTTCTTAGGTTTATTTTTCAATTTTTGTATTTCTTTAGCAACAAGGCATCCTCTGTAGTTAGCAGGATGCTTGCATCCACAGTGGATGCATTTTGGCTCAGATTCTTTTGGTTTGGGGCATTCTATAGTAAGATGTTTCCCCGTGCATTTTACGCAACGTGGTTCTTTAGCGCAATATTTTTGCGTGTGTCCATAAGATTGACATCTTTTGCATTGAGGGACTAATTTTGTGGTTTTTAGTGCTTTTATTTCCACTTCAATCCCAAGGATACTGGAAATTTCAAAAATTTTGTTGATATCTTCATCGTGGTTAAATGTGAGCATAAACATGTTAAGAGGTTGTCTTGTTCTCCATTTCAGTTTGTTGCTGGCTTCCAGTGCCTTAAAACCTTTTTTTTGTAGATCAGCTACAATTTTTTGTTTTCGCTATAACTCTAATTGGCCTTATTTGTTTGTTTTCGTATGAGTGCCATTGATAATTTATTTCATTAAGCATTTTAGTAATCAGCCGATAGCTGTCTGCGTCTTGTACATTTATTTTAATATTTTCGTTATTTAAAACTTTTATTTTAACTCCTTGTATGATATTTAACTTTTCATAAATATCATTAAAATTATTTACGATATTTACCATAATCGGTGGAGGTAATGCAGCTTTTTTAACCTTAGTAGGGGGTTCTTCATTTTGTGTTTTATTGGAGGGCTCTCCAGTGCCCGAGCTTTTTTGTGGTGGTGAGAGTGAAGTATCCATTCGACGTTTTTTCCAACCTTTTCCTTTTTGTCTGATCCACTTAGTTTCTCTTGCTAGATCGTCCTCATCAGTAATGTAGTCCCTGTCAGACTCTTCTTTTTTAGTGACTTTCGTCTCTAAATCTGCAAAGTATTTTTTGCATACTTTCCAGTTGACTTCGGAGATAATCCACTTGTACACTAAGTGAATTTTTTTCGTTTTGGGATTTTTTCAATTCGCTATATAAAACTTCTTCATTTAGTGTTCTAGCATGGCTATCCTGAAATAATTCGGCATTATCCATTTTTTCTTGATTTTGTTTGGGCTTTTCGCTAATTTTTAAAACAAGCTTCCCAGGTGATGGTACACTTTTTTTGCTTTTAAACATGATATATTATTTATAATAAACATTGTTTATAGATATTTAACACAGATTTTATTTCGCGCGCGCGGTTTATTATAAACAAAACAAACCTCGACTTGACCTCGTTAGCACTATTATGCAGGTACGATGCAATACAACCGTACCGAACTGCGATCGAACGAATACATTCAAGTCCTGTCATTTTTTAAATCAAGTGGATAGTTGTAGAAAAGATGTAAGTTGTAACCCACCAAGCATTCCCGAAAGCTGGAGCCAACATAGTTTTAAAGATGTAATTGTATTTTATATTATCATCTTTTATATTCAAGACAAAAAATCTGCAGTTTAAATAATTATAGTCTAGTAGAAACGCTGATGTTTTGATTTGATTCTTTTTATTCTTGTCTTAAGTTCCTGTCTCCCCCTCCACAGCTCAAGTATTTATATATTAGTTCAGAAAGTAAGAACAACGTTGGAAAGAAAGAAACAACAAAAGACAAACATCACCAGTCACGAACAACAGGCAATCAAGAACCTGCAGGCTGACAAATCAATCAAGATTCTACCGGCCGACAAAGGAAACGCGACGGTGATCATAGATGTCGAGACTTACGACAAAAAGATCCAAGAAGTTCTGGAGAAAGGAGACTACAAGCAACTACCCAAAGATCCAACCATCACCATAGAAGGACGCATCTACAGGACTTTGAAGAAGTATGCTGAAAATATCCCGGACGCTGTTAGATCCCGTCTGACTCCACACCACAGTAAGGCACCATATTTTTATGGATTACCAAAGATCCATAAGAACGATATACCGCTGCGACCAATCACCAGCTCCAGGGACTCACCGACCAGCACTTTGTCGAGGTTTTTGTTGGACATAATTCAACCACTACAGGGTAAGTCCGAATCTTTTATCAAAATCTCGGAATATTTTGTCGAGGTTTTAAAAGGTATCGAATTAGATCCCGGCGATAGATTTGTAAGTTTTGATGTAGAAAGTCTCTACACCAACGTGCCAATAAATGAGTCACTCAGTATCATCAAAAACAAATTACAAACTGATGATACACTTCACGAGAGAACAACGCTATCGGTGGAGGGGGTGATGGATCTTTTGGAGCTCTGTCTCCGTAACTCTTACTTTCAAGTGAAAGATAAGTTTTACGCGCAAAATGATGGACTCCCAATGGGTTCATCTCTTTCGCCAGTGGTAGCAAACATCTACATGGAGTGGTTCGAAGACCATGCGATCAACACAGCAAGAGTCAAACCAAAACTATGGCTACGATACATGGATGACACATTTATTATATGGCCGGAAAATGAAGACCAACTACAGAATTTTCTACACCATTCAAACGGTATTCGACCAACAATCAAGTGCACCATGGAAATTGAAAAAGATTCGGCCTTACCTTTTTTGGATGTTCTTTTCAAACGATCAGACAGAAACATTCAAACCACTGTATATAGGAAACCTACACACACGGGACAGTACCTAAATTTTAAGTCTAATCATTCTGTTGCTACAAAACAAGGAGTTATAAGAAGTTTGTATTTAAGGGCCATTAATATTTGTAGTAATAATAAAGAATTAACCACAGAAATTAAAAACATTAAAAAGGACTTACAACAGAATGGTTATTCCGAGAAATTAATAAACTCAACGATATTTAAAATTAAAGACAAACTAAATGTACCAAATTCTCAAAATAATAATCCGTTAGGTGTTATTAACATTCCATATGTTCAAGGGATTTCAGAAAATATATGACGAATAGCTAAACACTATAATATAAAACAGTATTTTCTTCGGGAAATACGATAAGAAGTTATGTAACTAAAACAAAACCAGAAAATCCCTCAAATAATAAGGAATGTATCTACCAAATCCCGTGTGAGTGTGGTAAATCATATGTAGGTGAAACGAAACGCCCTCTTCAGGTTAGAGTAAATGAAGATCTAAAAAGTACCCAATTAGGGGATATTGAAAAATCCGGTTTAGCAGATCATGCATGGTCAAATGATCACAGGATTCAGTGGTCAGAAGCTAAAGTTTTACATAAGGAGTCGCATTGGCGAAAACGAAAGTTTATTAGGCTGCGTTTATAATGCAGAATATAGAAGTTTTCAGTCAACCAAGCACGGACATACCAAACATATGGAAACCACTCCTTAAGGAAAACAGGCATCTTAGGATTAAAAAAGGGGGCGGGCCGTCACACCTGACTGCACACCAAGTAGTATAAGTAGTAGCCTAAAGACTAGATTCTTTAGTTTACACTTGATAACGGTTAGAGATACTTACTAACCGAAACGTCGTGTTTTAAAATAAATAAAGACAATGGAAGTCCAAAATTTTATTTCTACACAATCATTGTCTACGAGTAAATAATTATTGTTTAAAGGAAATACCTTTTGTTTAAAAAAGAAAAGTTAATCAAGTTTTTCAATAAGTGAATTTTTAACCCATTTTGATCTAATCCAGTACGTGTGAAGTTAAAAGTTAAATTTAAACATCGCCTAATAACATGTTTAGCTATGCATAAATACTTTTAAATTTTTGATAATATACTAACTAAATACATTACAAACGCTGCAAGAAATAGTGGTAAAAAATTTTTGGACTAGAAAAAATCTAAACCTTAAAAAATTTAGGTACCGTAAACAGGGTATATATTGAACTGCAGGGGTTATATTGACCGCGGCGTAATTTTTGTTAAAATTCAGCCCTGTTCGGCCACCTGGCGTTAGCCATAAGCAGTTTTTTAAAAAATGTATAGAACAAAGTGTGAGGCTTTCATTAAAAAAAAAAGGTCTCAAAAAGTTATCGTAAGAGAAGTTATGGAAGAGGAAAAATGCGGTTTTCTGCATTTTTTAAATTGGCCAACTTGTTTCACCTGTCGTTAGCTTCACGTGCATCTGTCAGCTATGTCGATATGATCGATTTTGGAGAGTGGAGTGTCGTTAAAATTTTGGTATATTTTTGGCTTTGTGAGTACACCAGAAATAGTAAAAAGATTAGCATATTTAAAAAAACTACTTTTTCAGGGGATATTTTGAACGATTCCGCAATGCAATTCCAACTCAACAGGTTTGCTTAGATTTACTATAAGCTTAGTTTTTTTTTAAAAACTAGAAAGAACTTACTATGTGTTTCGTGATTCCAAATTCACGCTAATTTTCGGCATATTTGAAGCACAAAAATTTTTGAAAAAAAAATGTTTTTTATTATTTCTGAAGTTTAAGTTAGAGCAAGGACGTCGCCAGCCAGTAAGCTAGAGGGGAGCAGGATATAAGAACTTAAGAAAAAATTATTAGTAGTTTTTAATTAAAAAATTTTTGTCGGTTGTTCTACTTCAAAACTTCTCTCGCTCATAACTATTACAACGTTTCAGTACATTTCCTTAATTTTTACGAACATTTCCCAAGTTTTTCCGAACATTTTTCGAGTTTTTCAGAACATTTATCAAGTTTCTACGATCATTTCCCGAGTCTTTACGATCTTTTCTCGAGTTTTTACAAACATTTCCCTATTTTTTCCGAACATTTCCAGAGTTTAGAAACAAGATCTCGGACTTGCATTGTCTTTATTCATTTTAAACACGACGTTTCGGTTAGTATCTCTAACCGTTTTTAAGTGTAAACTTTACACAAATAAATAAAGACAATGCAAGTCCGAAATCTTGTTTCTACACAACCATTGTCTACAACGTTCAAACAAAAAGTTTCCAGAGTTTTTCCGTACATTTACCGAGTTCTCCGAAAAATTTAATGAGAAAATTTGTCGATTTTGCCTGAACTTAAAAAATAAATATATTTTAAAAAATATTTGTTGTGCAAGTTTCCTATAGAAAAACGTCTTTGTTCAATATATCCCGGGGTGCGGGGTTATATCGGACACGATAAAAGTTTTAAAAAATAGGAGGGCGAGAATAAGTTTTTTTGTATATATATATATATATATATATATATATATATATATATATATATATATATATATATATATATATATTGTCGGCAAAAGATTATATTCGAAAAAATTGGGTAAATATCTGTTTTAGTAAAAAAGTTATTCAAGAAAATATAAAAATATCGTTCAATATATACCCGGTTTACGGCATCTAATTAAATAAGTTTTTTATACTTAAGTTCTATAAAAGAATTCTTAAAAACTATAAAATATTAAATACCTTGTCATAATATCAACTTACCTCGCAGATATTTGTGTTATTTCCAACTTTCGCAGATAGACGTAGCAAACTTTTTTTTCCATTTCTCTTGCAGAATTGTATCTTTAGGAAAATGAAACAACCTGTATCCATTTGTAGAATTATTTCCACAATTTGATAAAAAACACTGCATGGATTCGCGGAATTGCAGATGTAAGAAAAACAATGAGTATAAAATTTTTGTAAAATGTGACTAAAGTGCTTGAAAAAAAAACAATAATTGTCTTTTTTAACAATAGCTCATTAGTGTGGGTACCTTTTTAGAGCATAGACGAAGAGTACGAGTCTCTTTTTGACTTTGATATTACAATTTGCAGTTATGTGTGCTTTTGTTTTATATATGCATGTGCGAGTGGGTCCTTGTTTTTTTGACAATAGCCGAATAGTGCGACTAGTTTTTTGGGCATAGGCCAATAGTATGAAGGCAATTTTGTATGAGGAGGAGTTTGGACGGGGCTTTTAGAGCATAGCCTAATAGTACGAGTGCTTTTTTGACTTTAATATAACAATTTGCAAATATGTGAGCTTTTGTTTTTTATATGCAGGTGCGAGTGGGACTTTGTCTTTTTGACAATAGCCGAATAGCGTGGGCGGTCTTTTTGGCTTTGATATGATATCGCATAGTTGCGAAGGCCATTATCTATGTGGGGACAGAGGCGAGCACTGAGTGTCTTTGTCTTTTGTGTGCAGGTGTGAGTGGCTCTTCCTCTTTTGTATGTGGAGGCAAACAACAAAGGGTGTTTTATTGACATCGACAATGAATGGCCTTGAGCCCAAATTTATTACCCAACAAGTCAAGACAAGTCTAAGTAAATATTGCATTATCTTGTTACTACTTACACCAGGCGTTCATTCATTATGCTTTGTATGCAGCTGCAAAAGGTACTATTGACTTCGACAATGAATGACCTTGAGTCTAAATTTATTACCCAACAAGTCAAGACAAGTTTAGGTCCACACCACATATATTGTGAAAGAGTTGGGGTTAAGCCAGTTGTCAACCGACAAGTCAAGACAAGTTTGAGTCAAGATCGCATATATTGTAAAAGAATGGGTGGTGTGTGATTCATACCAGATGTTTTATTTTTGTATGCAGAGGCTTATAGTCTGAGAGGTATTATATTTACTACCCAACAAATTGAGACAAGTTTAAGTAAAGATCGTATTCTCTTGGTACTAATTACAATAGGTGTTCATTCATTATGCTTTTTCAAAATTTGAAATGCTGTAAAGTGACATTATATTATTAAAATTTACATCAAAGAACTGCTACAGCTAGTGATTTTTGATCCAATTAATCATGAAGATGCATTGTTGGAAAAAATACTCTGCCAGTATATGAACGTGTGAGCTAATATAACTAAAAACTGAAATATATTTTATTCAACTCCAGACTCAATTTCATTTCGTTTAATATCACACAACTTAAACTCGACACAAAACCCAGCTCAGGTACCAAATTTCACTCAAATCAAGCAAGCTGTTTTCGGGTTATGTACGTTGGTCGTTACAGACAGACAGACACACAGAGAGACAGACAGACATACAAACACACACACAGAGGGCGCGACAAAAAAATGTTTCAAAATCATCTGAAACACAAAGATATATAGTATATTATCTTTACTACCCAACAAATCAAGACAAGTTTAAGTAAAGATCGTATACCACACAAGCCATATTTTAACTTGAACTAGACACAAAACTCCGCCCAGGTACCAAATGTGACTCAAATCAAGCAAGATGTTTAGCAGACAGACATACACACAGACAGACGGCGCGACAAAAAAAGTTTCAAAATCATCTGAAACATAAAGATATATAGTATAGTAGTAGTGTGAGATAATACCAACAACAATTTCAGTCTTGGCAATCTAAGAATTACATTTTTCGGAGAATCACAGCCATTTAACAAAATATTGCTCTTTATTATTATTTATTTTCTTCTTGAAAATTTTTCTATCACATAAATTCCAGGTGTTTTAGTTTTTTGAAGTTCTTATTCATAAAAGGCACATCACATGGGCTCACCATCACCTAATTTAAATACAATCGGCTAAAGGCATTTTTTCTTTTAATATGAATAATAAGAAATAATGTTGTACAATTAATAAATTGTAAAAATAGTCCTTTTTTTAAAGTGGAGTTTGCAAATTACAAAGAAAAACTGAATGTCTTCTCCACTAAAGTTTTTATTGTTTCGGATTTTATTTAGGACATGTTTCGAGTCTAAAGAGACCCATCATCATCTGAAACAAGGTAAACAAAGAAGTGTAACTACATCCGAAGCAATTTTTGGTACCTATTAAATAGATTAAACTAAGATAATTAATAGTTGATCATATGTACATATATATGTCAACTATTTTGAAAAATAATAATAATTTAAAGATCTTCTTAAAAATATATGCGCTAAAAATATCACGTTATAAGGGACTTATTGGCATAAAGTCATGCAGTAATAGTGTCCTGCCGTATTTTGGCAGTTTGCATTGGAATATGAGAGCTTATGTTTTTCAATTGATTGGAAAACACTAAAATTAACATTCTACAGGTTAGCTTAACAGATTGACCGTTTAAGCGGACCGAACCGAACTCTTCGGGACCCAATTCTTGAAATAAATCCATATCCCAATTCCCGCATACAAATCTAAGTAATCTAACCTAACATTTTTGTTTACTTTAATATATTTTTTGGTGTGTGCTTAAATATGCTTTATTTACAAAAAAATTGGGAGGCCTTCTCAAACAAGACGCGATTTGACAAAGGATGTAAAAAGGTGGAAGGGGGATTTAGCCTTTTGTGACATTCAAGGTTTTTTAATTTGTTTTTTCTTGGAAACGCCTTCCGGTTGTGAAAAATCCTGAATTTTTGCGTTAATAATTTATGAAATTTTTAGTGATTCTACTGTTTTTTTTAACAGCTCCTTATACCTATCTAAAAAAGAAAAATAGTTAAAAAAAGTTACAACTTAACATTTTCAAGAAAACATATAAAAGGATCATTAAGTGGAACGCCAGGTAACCCACTCCCCCCTCCATGAGCGCTGTTCGGGAAGAGAGGATTAAAAAGTTTCAATAAAAATTTGAGTATTGTGCAATTTTTTTGTCTTGTTTTAACACAGTTTATCAACTATTTAACAAACCAAAAAATAAATATAAAATATGAAAACATGATTTTTTTAAATTTATATTTCAAAGTACTGTCAAGTGCATTAAAAAATGTCATGCAATATGACTACAGTGTGTGAACAGGCCGGTTGAAATAAACTCGCTAGTCAGTTAAATTTAAGTTTTTGGAAAAAATTACACATGTCAACTGAGTTTTTTAACCGGCAATAATTTTACAGAATTTTTTTTTGGACAGACCCCCCTAGAAAGGGGTTTACTAGCATACAACTTTTTTTAAGATGGAATGACCCCCCCTTAAGGTATCTTGTTAGAAAGTTTATCAAATAATTTTAAAAATATAAAAAAATAACTTCCATGTTTTTGCCATTTTTGGAAAATAAAAGTGTCATTTTAAGTAAACCCTATAATTTCATGAAAAAATAGGTGTTGGACCTCTGACAAGAGGTCCAATATTACCAACTTTTTTTTTCAACTGGTAGACTACACTTTGTTTAAATACTAATTATAAATGATTTTTTTAAATATTTGACAGATGTCCAAAAAAAGTGAACCATAATTTTTCTTTTTTGATAGGCTTTCCAACAAGATGTCACAAGTTGTATGTTGTTGGACCCCTTTCTGGGGGTCTGTCTAAAAAGAAATTCATTAAAAATATTGCTCATTAAAAATCTCAGTAAGCATGTTTTTGGATCATTCCAAAAAATTTTAATTTAACCCGCCAGCAAATTATTCCAGCTGGCTTGTTCTCACTGTATAAACTTTTATGTATAAAATTGTATACTCTTTTTTACAATAAAAACCATAAACTTATTTTTATTTTATTTATAGTTTCTTTAACAAAGTTCTGTCACCATTTGCATCTCAGTATTTCTAGTAGGATCATCGTTGCAACAGGACTACTAGGCAAAAACTGCCTTACACCTCAGAAATAATCTTCATGACATCTCTGAGAAACCTGTAACAAAACAGTTATTTTATTGAGTGGAGCACAGCAGACCTCACCGGATCCGTAGAGCTTTTTATATATGTTCTTGTTTACAACTTTTGAAGAACAAAGACATCTACAAAAAATAATGTACATACTGATCATGTAAGGGCCGCTTTAGGTTTCAACAGTTTTTAATTTTTTGAAGTTAATTGACAGGTAAAGACATAAAACAAAAACATTATTCAAATTTAAACGAAAAAACAGTTTTTTGAACAAAGTTTATTAAATTTGTCAATTTTTACTTGAAATGTTTTTTATGCTTATCGGACTTAAAGGCAAAACTGTTCTACTCAAAAATAAACTGAGAAAAAACACTGGGAGCAAAATATGAAATTGTTTCTATCCTACAGAAAAAATGCACACTCCAAATGTTTCAGTAAAAACCCCTATGTTACTTGTATGTATGTATGTATCTTTATTGTCTCTAATATAAATGAATTCATATGACAAGAAAGTCAGGTTCTACAGCATAAAATAAAAAAACTAAATATTATACTCACAAAAAAAATTAAAAAATTAAACTATAAGCAAAAAAAAAGAGGCGAAGTGCAAAAAGGATACTATGTATCAGAAACATGGCTACTCAAACATTATAAATGCGCGCATTTTTAGTGCGTTAAATAAGTAACAAAAAATTACTTTTGCTGTTCTTGGAACAATGGGGGCATTAAAAAAGCTAATGAAATCATCTTGTGTTCGAAAGAGGTCTGTTAGCGAGCGGGTTCTGTAACATTCGTATATAGGACATTCCAGAAAAATGTGTATCAAAGTTTCCAACTTGTCCAGATTACAAACTGTACATTTTAGTTTCTGGTCGATTTTGTAAGAAATTTTGTTGAAATAAAATGTAACCTGATATTTTGAAACCAACCTTAGTCGAACAAGGTTTGTTGCAAACTGTCAAAAATAAATTCAAAGTCTAAGTTTGGCTTAAAATAAACACTACCTACGATAAATGAAAAGGCATTAAGATTAATGGAAAGAATCATCCAGTAATTATTTAAGTCCAATATTGTAGTATTAAATCTAGAATTAACAAATGTTATTAAGCCACCGCTCGCATGGCCATGAGCTCTTTCTTTTGTTGCAAGGGATGAAAAAATTTTAAAGTTCGGAAGGTAATCGTAGTAGCTTATTTCTTTCAGTAGCCAGGTCTCTGAAATACAAAATACATGTATTTTACTAACATCCATGTTTTCCGGAATTTGCATAAAATTTTGAAAGCCCTGACAATTCCAGAATACCAGGGATACCAACTGCTACTGGAGTTTTTCGTCTTGATGGCCAACACTGGAGCTGTCTTTCATAACTTTTGAGTTTTCTTCAAAGGAGTCATCATTCCTAGCTCTTTTTTGGCCAGCTTGTGGCGACATGATTTTTGGAATTCCCTTAAGATATTTGATTGTGAGATCCTGCTCTCCGTTTGATCGACGTTTGTTCAACTCCTCACAAAGTTCTACAAGCTCCTTTTGTTGTTTAGGGGTTAAGTCGAACTTGATTTTAATTCCCTTAAATTTGTCACTGTTGCTCAGTCTATTTTGGTTCTTTAGTATGTAAAGCCCGGTTTCTTTGGAGTCCAATTCCACTTTGAGGGGGCGATTTTTTCCTTGTTGGCTTGTAGTGCCCAGGCGAGATTGATGCTTTACTTTTTCCGGTAAGGATAATAAGATGGTCTTAAAGATTTCATTTAGGTTTCTGATATCTTCATCGGAAGAGCCAGGCTCCTGTAAGCTAAATATCAATACATTCTTGGAACGATTAATACGCTCTTGCGTTTCCGCAAATAGCTCATTGGCATTTTAGATTCTAGATTTTAGATTCCAGGATGCCAACTTTGGAGTTGAGTGCAGTGCTATGAGCCTGTAACTCTTGCACATCATTGTTACATTTTTGTAACATAGATTCATGCGCCGATAGTGGTTGCATAATGCCGATACGCATTCCTTTAAGTTCCTCCATCAGTGCGTTAAAGTGGCTTAAGAAGGCTAAGATCATCGTTTTGTGATTGGGTAGCCTGGGTGGCAGCCGACGGCTTTGAAATGCATTTAAAACAAATTGGAAGTATACGATCGCCGCTGTTTGAATTCTTCTGTGAACAGCAGGAACTGCATACTCTGCGAAAACAAACTGAGCCAACACAGACCGTTACGTTTGGCTGAATCACGTGTTCGCATACATAGCATGCTGCGTTGGCGGCCATGGCAGGGGTCAAAGTCCAATTTGCTGAAATTTTTGCTTGAAATTTTGTTGATTTTCGTAAGTCACGGTGAAAAATGTTGGAATTTGTTGTTTTTTCAGGTTGCTCTCGTGATGTTAAAGTGTTTGTGATGGTTTTGATAATTATGTTTGCAGGTTTACTTACAGTTTTACGGATTTTATGGAGACACGGATTGTTTACGTCCGCTCCCAAACAGCTGCAAACCTAACCTCCCCCTATGTTACTTAATGCTTGTATGTACAATTTTTGTCAAAGCAAGGATGTATGAAAGTTCATCATTAAGTTCATCACCCCTTCAGAATACCTATGAAGTTTATTTGTTTCCTTAAGCAGTCTCAAAAAACAACTGCGTATTTCACCCCCAAATTTCCGCACTTCAAAGAGGTTAGATGTCCCTAGGCCCCAAATTTTCATTACTATAATTTGGTACTTACCGTTACCAATGATTACGCAATCATTGCCGTTACCAAAAAAAACACATATCGTGAAAATAAATCACTTTTAAAAAACAAAATACAAAAACAAAGGCAGTAATATGTCAATCTACTGTCAACCTTAGAGAACGTCCTTAAATTAGGTAACGCAAAAATTCAGGATTTTTGACCCCCCCTCCACCCCTCGTAACACATTTTCAAGAAAAAACACATTAAAAAAACATTGAGTGTAAGGCAAAGCCAACCCACCCCCCCCCCCTTCCTAGAGCGTTACGTAATTTAAGGACAGTCCCTTACTTCATCGCGGCAAGTTTAGGTGGACATACCGACGGTAGGTTGACCAAAATTATACGAAAACAGTGTTGCGAAGTAGTGTAGTCGAAAAAAAAGTCGTACACGGAAATGGCCACTTGAGTGGCATTCAAGAATAGCCATTTTTCCGAGTACTCGAAACCGCCATTCGAATTTTACTTTCGTATACGACAAAAAATTCGATGGTTCAAGAATTGGGTCCCTGTTAGATTTTCTTTCAAAACCTTTTAGTACAAGGTGAAGTTGACGTGTAAAGATATTTGTTGTCAGATATAAAAAAGTCCCACGCAATAACCGTAAAGGTACTCGTCCATAAAGAGTATTTTCCGCGCGGATTTTTTTTTAAAGCGCGGAAAAACCGCTGTCCACGTCCATGGAGCGTATCTTTCCGCGCGAATTTATTTTCAACGAACCAGTATGTATACTGTGCATTAAATCACAGGGAGGCCAGTTGGCCCATAGCTTAATTAATTAAGCCCACGCAGACCGAACCGCAGCTTTTTTTTTCTGTGAGTTGGCCACCTTCAACAAAAGAGAAAAAAAAATGACGAGTGAAAATAAACAAAACATTAATTTTCAAAGTTGTTTTTTCGGATATTTTTGGTATTTCTGTTAAAGTTAAAAACATTTATAAATATATATTTTGAACTAAATCTTGCATCAATAACCCATATACATAGCCGAGGGTCTGGTGGTTTTGCAGAAAAACTCACCAAGAACTTTTACAAATTTTATAGTTATCTGTCTCAACATGATCATAATACGAGTTCCAGTACCACAACTAGCAGAAGCATAGTGAAGCATAGATTATCATCAACAGAGACAAGTCCAGTTTATGCATTAGTTATCTGCCTCAACATGATATAATAAAATATCGAGTAACCTCAATGACATTAACACTATCTGAAGCATAGATTATCACTCACAGAGACAAGTCCAGTTTAGGCATTTATAAAGTTTTTCAACAATCTACCAAACAATTTAGAAACAGAAATAAACAACAAAACCATTAAATATTTAATTTTCTGTATTTATGTAGCAAGGAATCATATACAGTCTTGTCTCGTTACAGGTTTAATTAAGACTTCAAAAAAAATTAAATTATGGTTACCGGTGCTGTTGCAAATGTGATTGTATGTTGGAAAATTGTAAAATTTGTTAAGTAATTTTGTTTTATTTTTTGTACTAAGAAAAGTTAGGATTAGTGTTTTTTTGATATAAAATAAAAAGAGCCTATTTTTTTAAATTGACTCTAAATATTGTATTTTTCTTAGTTTATGACTATTTATTCTAGTGGCAATTTTATTGTAAAGTTTAATTGTATACTTTTGTCAAATAAATATATTTTGAAATAAATGTGTAATACCAAAGTCTATATTTTTAAATCAAAATGTCTTGAAAATTAATGGGCACAATTAGGGGGGGACAAACTGACCTAAGTCCATAAAAATTTCTGAATGCAATACAAATAGTCTTAAAAATAACCAAAACTATTGCATTTTGTAACAAATTTTTGGCATTTTGCGCCCCTTTTTTTCTTTAAATGATTTTCTTTCTAAACATTTTCTTTGGTGTATAATTTTTTCAGATGTACTAATTGCTGTAAAAGTTCCGGCTTTATTTTTTGTTATATCTACTACTACTACTACTACTACTATGTCGGTTTAGAACTTTTTTCTCCTATTCTCCACCTCCTTCGATCCTGACAATCATCTTCTGTCAGATTCTTTTGACTCATTGATCTTTGGATTGACTGTTGCCACTCTAGTTTAGGACGTCCTCTTTTTCTGCGCCCTACTGGTTGCCGCGCTAGGACCTGTTTTGGTAATCTTTCGTCGTTCATCCGTTGTACATGGCCGTACCATATCAATTGCCTTTTAGTGATGTCATCCGTTATGCTTCCCTCGATTCCCATTCTTTCTTTTATGATCTCATTTCTTATGTGATCTAATCTTGATATTCTCATTGATCTTCTTATTGCATCCATTTCGACACTTTCCATTTTTGTTTTGTATTTTTCTGTTACCCGACAAGTCTCTATTCCATACAACAGCGTGCTTTTTACCATTGTTTCATATATGTTAAATTTTACATTCTTTCTTATCCCTCTGCTCCATAAAATACTGTTAAGACATCCAATAACCTTTTTTGCTTTTACTATTCTTTTTTCCAATTCTTTAGTCTGGTCCTGTCTTATCAAATGTGACACCCAAGTATACATACTCATTGCATGGAGATATTGTTTGTCCATTGTCTAGTTCTAACTCACTGGATTCGTTTCCAATACATAAGTTCACTGTTAGTCCCCACTTTTGGTATTCTTCCGTTAACTTTCTCATCATATACTCCATGTCTTCTTTATCACTAGCTACAATTACTTGGTCGTCAGCAAACTGTAGTGTGTATATAGTAAATCGGTCGTTAAGTTGTATTCCCATGCCGTGCAATTTACGTTTCCAGTTTTTTAGAGCCACTGCGATATATATTTTAAAAATAGTTGGAGAGATACAACATCCCTGTCTTAAGCCTTTTGTTACCAGGAATTCTTTTGAAAGTCGATTTGCAATTTTAATTTTAGATTTTGACCTTTTGTATAGTTCTTTTATCGCTTTTATGTATGTATGATTGATATTAGTTTGTTCCAACACCGTCCATAATTTTTCTACTGGAACGGTATCATATGCTTTTTGTAGGTTTGTTTCTGGCGCTTCCTTTCTCAATTACTTGTTTAAGACAAAAAACATTATCACTACAAGATCTGCCTGCACGAAACCCACTTTACTCTTCTTCTTCTTGTTCATGAAAATCATTCTCTGTTAGATCTCTAAGAATCCTACCGTACAATCTACTTAGAGTGCTGGTGACTGAAATTCCTCTGTAATTGTTACAATCCAGCTTGTTTCCTTTTTTATGTATTGATGATATGAATGCAATTTTCCAATCATTAGGTACTGGATGTCCGTTTATGCATTGATTGATAATATATGTGAGATTTTCGTGTAGTTTCTCTGATCCATATTTGAGCATTTCAGCATATATTCCCCCAGGTCCGCTAGCCTTTCCGGATTTAAGCTTTTTTATACTATTATTTATCATTTCTTTTTCGATGATTACTTCCTCTCCATGTATTTCTATGTCTCTCCTCGGAGAGGCTGTTAGATATTCGGGTCTCATCTCCTGCAGCAGTCCCTTGTAGTGTTCTGTCCATTGTTCTGGTTTGATGATCTGGATGTTTACTTTTTCTCTTGTTGGGTTTTTTACTCTGCCTACCTCCTACGTGTGTATTTATATCGTGGCATTTGCGCTCAAACATTTCATTTTTTTCTGTGCGTATCAAATTTCTTAGCTGTCTTCTGGTTTCCCTGTATATTTCTAGGTCTCTTTGCTCTTTAGTACTGAGCCATTTCAAGTATGTGCGCTTTTTCTCTTTGACCATTTCCTGTATTTTCTCCGTCCACCACATCTTCCTGTTATTTCTATTATCTTGGTATCCAACAGCTTCGTTGCTTGCTTCCTTCAAGCTTTTTATTATGTTTGTATATATCTCTTCAAATGAGTGATTTGTGTTAATTAATTTTTGATCTAATCGGTTCTGATACAATCTTTGAGTACTTTCGATTTCAAGACTTCTAAAGTTGTATTTTTGATTGTCTTCGATGCACTCTAGGTTTTCATTTTCTCTAATACTTTCGTTCTTATTTGTTTTTCTTAAAGGGAATAATATTTTTGCTTTTACCAGATGGCGGTCAGATCCACAGGTAACACCACGAAGTGCTCGCACATCATACCACTTTAATTGCGAGTGTTGTCCACCTATGGCATAATCAATGATTGATTTAAGATTTCTTGTTGGCTGAATCCAGGTATATCGATGAAAATCCTTATGTTTAAAAAAACCATTATTTATTTTTAGGTTGTGGGTTTCACACAATTGCATCAGTCTTAAGCCATTATCATTTGTTACTTCCTCTCCAAATGGTCCTATCACTTTGCTCTGGGTTTGTCTACCAGTTCGGCTATTAAAATCAGCATAATTATTTCTCTGATATTACCGATTTTGGTGATAGTCTCATCCAGTTGGTCAAAGAACATTTGTTTTGTAGCTACTCGTTCGTCATCTGATGGTGCGTAGACTGCTATTATGCTTATATTATGTCCAAGCATCTTCATGTTCACTCGAAGTATGTTTTCACTAATGCAATCGTAGGCTGTAATTTTATTCTTTAGATTTTTCTTTATTAACAAGGATACCCCTCTGGCTGCTCTGCTTTCTTTTGGGACTCCAGTGAATATATGGACAAAATTGCCGACACTATTCGTACCTGTTCCTTTCTTTTTTGTCCCTGTGAGTGCAATAATATCGATCTTACAATTCTGCACTTCGGTTGCAATAATGTCCAACTTTTGATTCACTCCCTGTACGTTCCATCTAGCTATATTCATAATCCTTTGTCTTTGCTTTTTTCGTCTTCGAGAGTTTCCAGTTTGTTATATCTGCATCATGATTTTTCCGAAGAGGACTTCATTTATCTAAACTTTTTGTCTGTAACACAATTACTTTAAAATTTTTTAGTAGCTTTTTAAGTTTTGGAAAAATTTTCTTCTGCAGTACGATTAAGAAGTTCCTACTAAATTTTTAAAAAATTTTTGGCACAAATTTTTTTTGTTACCTATATGTATGATTTTTCCCTAAACTTTTTGCCATCAGCACAATGTTTTTAAATTTTCTAGTAGTTGTTTTTTAATATTGCAATGTCACCCCTCCCCTGTAGTTTTATTTTTAGCAATATAAATACCTAATATAGATATTAGGCCTAGATGGCAAAAAGGGCCTACTTGCCGGACCTATGGTTACCCCCCACCATTAATACTATTAGGCTTGGGCTCGAACCCGCCCCCGCCCAAAGGGCCTGGCTAGTCCTTTTAATTCTACAAAAAAAAAACTGAAAATAAGACAGTTTCAAGAGTTGCTCGGAAGATAAACATTGCTTTTTCTTTTTGTACTGTAATCTGTAATGGTAAAAATCATCATTCTTTTTTGGTCAATAGTGGTTGTAATTAGCTTGATTTCAATTTTGTATGTTAATTTAACATTTTCCTAATTCACTGATGTCTAATATTTCTTTTTACCAAAAGTGTATTGTCGGGGTAATGCAAAAACATTCAACTAAAGGTAGACCCCGTATAGAAATCCTAAAGTTCATAAGACAAAAAGTATTATACTGTGGGTTTCTTTAAAATTCGCAACGATGTTGCCAGTACTTTTATAACTTGTAATTTTGAAGTAGGTACATAAGTAAAATGGTAACTAGTAAAAATCAAAAGAATATTTTGTTTTTAAGTTCGGCTTAGGTTTTGGATTGCTATACATGTACCTGTAATAGAATATGTTTACCATCCTATGTGAGAAAAGGTATTGTTTTCATTGATTTTTTTTTGAGATCTTATCATTAATAATGTTTTTCTATACAATTTGATTCTAGGTTGTAAGTATAACCTCTAGATATGTATGTATGCATGTCTGTCTGTGTGCCTATATGCACATATGTATATAAATGTTTGAAAAAAAGTTTTTTTTAAGAATATGTTATCCAATTATCAATCGGTAAATTTTTGTTTACATAGGTATCTAAACTTAATAAAAATCATAAAACATTTGCTTTTTAAGTCCCTATTTGTATAGATCTACTAACACGAAAGTATATATATATATATATATATATATATATATATATATATATATATATATATAAGTAATGTACTTCTATACATCCACCTTATTCTGTGTTAAAAAATAATAATAATTAGTATTTAAAAGAACATTAAGAAAATCAATAACAATTATGAAATTGTTATTGATAAGTAAATTGCTTTTAAACTTTGGAATGCAAACATCATTAGCTTAATATCTTAATAAGTTGTTTTTAACATTATAATTAAGAACCAAATATCATTATGTACATCATTAGTTTAATATCTTAATAAGTTGTTTTTAACATTATAACATTATGTTATCATTTAAGTGAAAGGTTAGCATATAAAAGCACATTTCATAATCAGATAATTCATTCAAGTTCTAGCTATAGCAGTAGTAGCATAGTAGTAGTAATAAGTTTTACTAAATAAAGAAAATTAGTTTTTAAAAAGCCGTCTGTGAATTATTGGAATTTAACTGGCGCTGCGAACAGGATAGCTGTTTGGCATTATCCTGGCGGTCTTATATTGCATAAGAAACGACATATTGCCTCCAGCTACCAAAAAGAACACGTTCCGGGAGAACCTTCGTATTGTATCCATAGTCAACTTGGTTCAACTACAGAAAAAACAACCACGACTTGGGACCGAAGACTACCTCTCCATTTCGCACAAACGGCCTTTGGACAAGTCTATTACAGCAACTGAAGATTACCTACCATAGAGATGTTTTTTCTGTAGTAAGTAAATTTTTAAATGGTTGCTAAAGACAAAACCACTGACAACATAAAAACTAAATTTCTGCAAAAACGAAAAGAAGGCAGCACGTCCAATAAACCCCTTACTTCCTTCAAAACTTTAGAAAACCAAGAAAATCCAACTTCCGAAGAAGACATTCAATTATATTCCAAAATTTCCTTAGAAACTGAAAATTTAGATTTAGATAGATTAGAACATAGTTTAAGTAATTTAGCGATATCTAACTCTCAAGGAAACTCTACTAATCCTCCTATTCAACCGCAAATACCACATATTAACACATACACGCAAAGAAACATGCCTGACGAAACATTCAAACTAGCCTGCGACTTTTTACCAACTTTTGACGGACAAATCGAATATTTAGAAAATTTTATTCTCGCTTGTGATGAATTTCTTACAACATATGGAACAACTCCAACAAAATTAAATTTTGCGCTAAATGCTGTAAAATCTAAATTAAGAAAGGAAGCGCAACTATATATTTTCCGTAACCCACAATTTAAAACTTGGGATGAAGTAAAAGCATCCTTACAGAAAGAGTTTGGAAACCCCATTGATTTAAGATCATTACTACAATCTTTGCAAAATTTGAAAACTGATAAAAATGAAAATATACAACAATTTTTTGATCGAATTAAAAAATTCCTAAATGAAATCAACACTAAAATTAACTGTGAAATTTCTGACGTAAACTTAAAAATTTTTCATTTAGACCAAGCAGAGTCAACAGCGATTTTAACGGTAGTTTCCAATTCACCAGATGACCTACGACCTGTCTTTATTCAAAAACTACCAAAAACCATGACAGACTTACAAAACAAAATATCTAATTATAACATTATAACAAATCAAATGTTTAACAGATATCAACCCAAAAATTTTTCACAACCTCAAATAAAAAATTTAGACAACAATCATTTCCACAAGGTCCAATTAATATTCAATCAAAACCAATAAATCAAAAATTCCCCTCAAATATTCCTGCATTCAGAAAACCGCCAATGTTTAAACACCCCACACCTAATTCGAAACCAACACCTATGTCAGGAGTATCCACCGCAGTATTTAAACCATTACCATCAACATCTCAACAAACACCTTTTCAACAAGCACATCAGCAACGTAATCCCAATTTCTTTAGACAAACTGCACCATTTAAACAACATTTCGAAGAACTAACTAATTTAGAAACACATCAAGAAAATTTTTTAGATTTTGCACCAATTCCATGCTATTTTGATACAGAATCAAACCAATATTTGCCTATCCAACCAGAACTCACCTGGGAAGATGAAACTGAAAATAATCCAAATTTTCAGGAAGTCTCGAGACATCTAGAATCGACTTAAATCACATTGGTTGTCTTTCATCCCTCCCTTACTTATATCTTCAAAAATTAAACATTAAAATTCTCATAGACACTGGTGCCTCACATTCAATCATTTCACCTCGTTTTGCTAACTTACTTCCAGATTGCATATATGAACAGCCCTTTTCAGTAATTTCTTGCAACAGAGAAATTATAGAAAAATATAATTTTAGATACCTCCTCTTAAGTGAATTAGGTATTACAAATATTATAGACTTTCACGTCATTAACTGGCACGAACATTACGATGATCTTATAGGCAGTGACATATTTCAACAAATGCAAGGTTCTATTGATTATTCTACAAATAAACTACGCCTGAAAAATAAGTTAATTCCATACCTGTAATTGTTACAATCCAGCTTGTTTCCTTTTTTATGTATTGATGATATGAATGCAATTTTCCAATCATTAGGTACTGGATGTCCGTTTATGCATTGATTGATAATATATGTGAGATTTTCGAGTAGTTTCTCTGATCCATATTTGAGCATTTCAGCATATATTCCCCCAGGTCCGCTAGCCTTTCCGGATTTAAGCTTTTTTATACTATTATTTATCATTTCTTTTTCGATGATTACTTCCTCTCCATGTATTTCTATGTCTCTCCTCGGAGAGGCTGTTAGATATTCGGGTCTCATCTCCTGCAGCAGTCCCTTGTAGTGTTCTGTCCATTGTTCTGGTTTGATGATCTGGATGTTTACTTTTTCTTTTGTTGGGTTTTTTACTCTGCCTACCTCCTACGTGTGTATTTATATCGTGGCATTTGCGCTCAAACATTTCATTTTTTTCTGTGCGTATCAAATTTCTTAGCTGTCTTCTGGTTTCCCTGTATATTTCTAGGTCTCTTTGCTCTTTAGTACTGAGCCATTTCAAGTATGTGCGCTTTTTCTCTTTGACCATTTCCTGTATTTTCTCCGTCCACCACATCTTCCTGTTATTTCTATTATCTTGGTATCCAACAGCTTCGTTGCTTGCTTCCTTCAAGCTTTTTATTATGTTTGTATATATCTCTTCAAATGAGTGATTTGTGTTAATTAATTTTTGATCTAATCGGTTCTGATACAATCTTTGAGTACTTTCGATTTCAAGACTTCTAAAGTTGTATTTTTGATTGTCTTCGATGCACTCTAGGTTTTCATTTTCTCTAATACTTTCGTTCTTATTTGTTTTTCTTAAAGGGAATAATATTTTTGCTTTTACCAGATGGTGGTCAGATCCACAGGTAACACCACGAAGTGCTCGCACATCATACCACTTTAATTGCGAGTGTTGTCCACCTATGGCATAATCAATGATTGATTTAAGATTTCTTGTTGGCTGAATCCAGGTATATCGATGAAAATCCTTATGTTTAAAAAAACCATTATTTCTTTTTAGGTTGTGGGTTTCACACAATTGCATCAGTCTTAAGCCATTATCATTTGTTACTTCCTCTCCAAATGGTCCTATCACTTTGCTCTGGGTTTGTCTACCAGTTCGGCTATTAAAATCAGCATAATTATTTCTCTGGTATTACCGATTTTGGTGATAGTCTCATCCAGTTGGTCAAAGAACATTTGTTTTGTAGCTACTCGTTCGTCATCTGATGGTGCGTAGACTGCTATTATGCTTATATTATGTCCAAGCATCTTCATGTTCACTCGAAGTATGTTTTCACTAATGCAATCGTAGGCTGTAATTTTATTCTTTAGATATTTCTTTATTAACAAGGATACCCCTCTGGCTGCTCTGCTTTCTTTTGGGACTCTAGTGAATATATGGACAAAATTGCCGACACTATTCGTACCTGTTCCTTTCTTTTTTGTCCCTGTGAGTGCAATAATATCGATCTTACAATTCTGCACTTCGGTTGCAATAATGTCCAACTTTTGATTCACTCCCTGTACGTTCCATCTAGCTATATTCATAATCCTTTGTCTTTGCTTTTTTCGTCTTCGAGAGTTTCCAATTTGTTATATCTGCATCATGATTTTTCCGAAGAGGACTTCATTTATCTAAACTTTTTGTCTGTAACACAATTACTTTAAAATTTTTTAGTAGCTTTTTAAGTTTTGGAAAAATTTTCTTCTGCAGTACGATTAAGAAGTTCCTACTAAATTTTTAAAAAATTTTCGGCACAAATTTTTTTTGTTACCTATATGTATGATTTTTCCCTAAACTTTTTGCCATCAGCACAATGTTTTTAAATTTTCTAGTAGTTGTTTTTTAATATTGCAATGTCACCCCTCCCCTGTAGTTTTATTTTTAGCAATATAAATACCTAATATTATAGATATTAGGCCTAGATGGCAAAAAGGGCCTACTTGCCGGACCTATGGTTACCCCCCACCATTAATACTATTAGGCTTGGGCTCGAACCCGCCCCCGCCCAAAGGGCCTGGCTAGTCCTTTTAATTCTACAAAAAAAAACTGAAAATAAGACAGTTTCAAGAGTTGCTCGGAAGATAAAGATTGCTTTTTCTTTTTGTACTGTAATCTGTAATGGTAAAAATCATCATTCTTTTTTGGTCAATAGTGGTTGTAATTAGCTTGATTTCAATTTTGTATGTTAATTTAACATTTTCCTAATTCACTGATGTCTAATATTTCTTTTTACCAAAAGTGTATTGTCGGGGTAATGCAAAAACATTCAACTAAAGGTAGACCCCGTATAGAAATCCTAAAGTTCATAAGACACAAAAAGTATTATACTGTGGGTTTCTTTCAAATTCGCAACGATGTTGCCAGTACTTTTATAACTTGTAATTTTGAAGTAGGTACATAAGTAAAATGGTAACTAATAAAAATCAAAAGAATATTTTGTTTTTAAGTTCGGCTTAGGTTTTGGATTGCTATACATGTACCTGTAATAGAATATGTTTACCATCCTATGTGAGAAAAGGTATTGTTTTCATTGATTTTTTTTTGAGATCTTATCATTAATAATGTTTTTCTATACAATTTGATTCTAGGTTGTAAGTATAACCTCTAGATATGTATGTATGCATGTCTGTCTGTGTGCCTATATGCACATATGTATATAAATGTTTGAAAAAAAGTTTTTTTTAAGAATATGTTATCCAATTATCAATCGGTAAATTTTTGTTTACATAGGTATCTAAACTTAATAAAAATCATAAAACATTTGCTTTTTAAGTCCCTATTTGTATAGATCTACTAACACGAAAGTATATATATATATATATATATATATATATATATATATATATATATATATATATATATATATATATATATATATATATAAGTAATGTACTTCTATACATCCACCTTATTCTGTGTTAAAAAATAATAATAATTAGTATTTAAAAGAACATTAAGAAAATCAATAACAATTATGAAATTGTTATTGATAAGTAAATTGCTTTTAAACTTTGGAATGCAAACATCATTAGTTTAATATCTTAATAAGTTGTTTTTAACATTATAATTAAGAACCAAATATCATTATGTACATCATTTGTTTAATATCTTAATAAGTTGTTTTTAACATTATAACATTATGTTATCATTTAAGTAAAAGGTCAGCATATAAAAGCACATTTCATAATCAGATAATTCATTCAAGTTCTAGCTATAGCAGTAGTAGCATAGTAGTAGTAATAAGTTTTACTAAATAAAGAAAATTAGTTTTTAAAAAGCCGTCTGTGAATTATTGGAACTTAACTGGCGCTGCGAACAGGATAGCTGTTTGGCATTATCCTGGCGGTCTTATATTGCATAAGAAACGACATATTGCCTCCAGCTACCAAAAAGAACACGTTCCGGGAGAACCTTCGTATTGTATCCATAGTCAACTTGGTTCAACTACAGAAAAAACAACCACGACTTGGGACCGAAGACTACCTCTCCATTTCGCACAAACGGCCTTTGGACAAGTCTATTACAGCAACTGAAGATTACCTACCATAGAGATGTTTTTTCTGTAAGTAAATTTTTAAATGGTTGCTAAAGACAAAACCACTGACAACATAAAAACTAAATTTCTGCAAAAACGAAAAGAAGGCAGCACGTCCAATAAAGACCTTACTTCCTTCAAAACTTTAGAAAACCAAGAAAATCCAACTTCCGAAGAAGACATTCAATTATATTCCAAAATTTCCTTAGAAACTGAAAATTTAGATTTAGATAGGTTAGAACATAGTTCGGTTCGGTTCGGTTCGGTTCGGTTCGGTTTGGTTCGGTTCGGTTCGGTTCGGTTCGGTTACTTATTTAGCGATATCTAACTCTCAAGAAAACTCTACTAATCCTCCTATTCAACCGCAAATACCACATATTAACACATACACGCAAAGAAACATGCCTGACGAAACATTCAAACTAGCCTGCGACTTTTTACCAACTTTTGACGGACAAATCGAATATTTAGAAAATTTTATTCTCGCTTGTGATGAATTTCTTACAACATATGGAACAACTCCAACAAAATTAAATTTTGCGCTAAATGCTGTAAAATCTAAATTAAGAAAGGAAGCGCAACTATATATTTTCCGTAACCCACAATTTAAAACTTGGGATGAAGTAAAAGCATCCTTACAGAAAGAGTTTGGAAACCCCATTGATTTAAGATCATTACTACAATCTTTTCAAAATTTGAAAACTGATAAAAATGAAAATATACAACAATTTTTTGATCGAATTAAAAAATTCCTAAATGAAATCAACACTAAAATTAACTGTGAAATTTCTGACGTAAACTTAAAAATTTTTCATTTAGACCAAGCAGAGTCAACAGCGATTTTAACGGTAGTTTCCAATTCACCAGATGACCTACGACCTGTCTTTATTCAAAAACTACCAAAAACCATGACAGACTTACAAAACAAAATATCTAATTATAACATTATAACAAATCAAATGTTTAACAGATATCAACCTAAAAATTTTTCACAACCTCAAATAAAAAATCAAAACACACAAAGACAACCTTTTTTTCCTCCTCCAAACTTTAGACAACAATCATTTCCACAAGGTCCAATTAATATTCAATCAAAACCAATAAATCAAAAATTCCCCTCAAATATTCCTGCATTCAGAAAACCGCCAATGTTTAAACACCCCACACCTAATTCGAAACCAACACCTATGTCAGGAGTATCCACCGCAGTATTTAAACCATTACCATCAACATCTCAACAAACACCTTTTCAACAAGCATATCAGCAACGTAATCCCAATTTCTTTAGACAAACTGCACCATTTAAACAACATTTCGAAGAACTAACTAATTTAGAAACACATCAAGAAAATTTTTTAGATTTTGCACCAATTCCATGCTATTTTGATACAGAATCAAACCAATATTTGCCTATCCAACCAGAACTCACCTGGGAAGATGAAACTGAAAATAATTCAAATTTTCAGGAAGTCTCGAGACATCTAGAATCGACTTAAATCACATTGGTCGTCTTTCATCCCTCCCTTACTTATATCTTCAAAAATTAAACATTAAAATTCTCATAGACACTGGTGCCTCACATTCAATCATTTCACCTCGTTTTGCTAACTTACTTCCAGATTGCATATATGAACAGCCCTTTTCAGTAATTTCTTGCAACAGAGAAATTATAGAAAAATATAATTTTAGATACCTCCTCTTAAGTGAATTAGGTATTACAAATATTATAGACTTTCACGTCATTAACTGGCACGAACATTACGATGATCTTATAGGCAGTGACATATTTCAACAAATGCAAGGTTCTATTGATTATTCTACAAATAAACTACGCCTGAAAAATAAGTTAATTCCATTTCATATTGCTATGACCAAACCACCACCTAAAATAACCCATTCATCTGATAAATTAAAAATTCCTGTCAATCAGAATTTTGGAACTGGACTTCTACCTTCATTTGAATTACATAATTACATATTTCCAGATTGTTTAGTCCACATAGAAAATGGATATTGCGAGATACCTAATCCCTTTGACGAACCGATTGTCACAGAATTCAAAGCAAGGTATAATGTAATCCCTTCAGAATGTTTTAATATTCAAACAAATTTTACAAATATTAAGAATCCCCATGTAATTGAATCTCTTAGATTAAGCCACCTGAATTCTGAAGAAAAAGAGGCAGTCATCAAAATTTGTAAAGAATATTTACCAATCATGTACACTGATAAATCTGACTTGTCTTTCACTAGCCATGACAAGCATCATATCCGTACCAAAGATGACAAACCAATCTATGTAAAATCATTTCGACACCCTCCATCTATGTTACCAGAGATAAATAAACAAATTCAAAAACTTCTTGATAATAAAATTATAAGACCTTCTATCTCTCCTTTTTCCGCACCAGACTGGATAGTTCCGAAAAAACTAGATGCCTCCGGAGAAAAAAAATTTAGAATGGTAATCGATTACAGAAAAATAAATGAAAATACAATTGAGGATAAATTTCCATTACCTAAAATAGAAGAAATTCTGGATAACCTGGGAAAATGTCAATATTTCACTGTCTTAGATTTAGCCCAAGGTTTTCATCAAATTGAAATGGACCCCAAATCTATTGAGAAAACAGCTTTCACTGTTAACAACGGTCAATATGAATATCTAAGAATGCCGTTTGGTCTCAAAAATGCCCCCGCCACATTCCAAAGGATGATGGATGAAATTTTAAGAAAATATCTTTTTAAATTCTGCTTTGTTTACATGGACGATGTTATTATTTTTTCTAAATCACTTCACGATCATATCCTTCATATTAGAACTATCTTTCAAAAATTAAAGGAAGTCAATCTAAAAGTCCAATTAGAAAAAACCGAATTTTTGTGTAAAGAAGTTCCATTTTTGGGCCATGTAATAACCCCAGAAGGTATAAAACCAAATCCATCTAAAATAGAGTGCATTAAAAAATATCCTATTCCAAAAACTCAAAAAGAAATAAAAGCATTCCTTGGTCTCGTTGGATATTATAGAAAATTCATTAAAAATTTTGCGAAAATTGTTCAACCCTTAACCAAATGCCTACGTAAAAACACTAAATTAAATCCCACAGATCCAGATTATGTTAACGCTTTCGAGAAATGTAAAGAACTAATGACAAACTCGCCAGTTCTAGCTTACCCGGATTTTTCAAAACCATTTAACCTTACCACAGATGCTTCTAATGTAGCCATAGGATCCGTCTTATCTCAAAATGATCACCCTATAGCTTTTTATTCTCGAACTCTTAATTCAGCCGAACAAAATTACTCTACCATTGAAAAAGAATTTCTTTCTATCGTAGAAGCAACTAAGCACTTTAGACCCTACCTATACGGACAAAAATTTCTATTCGAAACTGATCACAATCCTCTTGTATGGTACACATCTCTTAAAGAACCCAATTCAAGATTAACCAGATGGAAACTCAAACTTGAAGAATTTAATTTCGATATTAGGTATAAGAAAGGCAAAGAAAATAAAGTTGCCAATGCACTATCACGAATTCAAATTAACGCATTAGAAACTGAATCAAATATTGCTAATAATGACACCAATGACACAGCAAACATCGAAGACTTTGAAAATGATCACGTACATAGTGACAGTGGTGCATTAAATGTCAATCTGTCTATTTCGGAATTGCCTATTAATTACAGTAACCAACGTATAGTCATTAAAATTGGTCAAAATTATCACGTTTTCTCTAGCCACCCTTTCGAAAAGAACCATAAAGTAATAACAGTTAACAAAGATTCTTTAAATGCACACTTTATGAGAATCCTAACGGAACATTTAACTGACAATAAAACCTTTTGTTTATTTATCCGTGATGAAACTCTAAAAACTGAGTTTATTAAATTTTTACAGGAAAATGGCAATAGCAAAATACGCATAAAATTTTCAACAATATTATTACCTGACATTGTTCTCAAAACGCAACAAAAAGAAATTATTTCACAGTATCATTCACAAAATCATAATGGTATAATCGAAACATATAATCATCTTAAAACAAAATATTATTGGCCCCAATTAAGAGAGTCCATCCAAGATTACATAAATAAATGCGAATTATGTTTAATAAATAAATACGACCGAAATCCTTACAAATTAAATTTTCAAGGACCTTTAATAGCCCCTAAACCATTTGAAACGCTGTATATCGATCTTTATAAATTTAGTAATCAACTATTTATCACTATCATAGACTCATTTTCTAAATTTGCACAAGCTTATGCCATATCAGATAAAAATGCCATAACAATCTTAAATAAACTTCGTCATTTCTTTTCTGAACATGGTTACCCAAGAAAAGTAGTCTGTGACAATGGAAAATAATTTAACAATAATATAATGAAAGAATTCTGTTCTCTTTTTAACATAGACACTCATTTTACTACCCCTTGTAATTCTACTTCAAATAGTATCGTAGAAAGGCTACACTCCACATTAACAGAAAAATTAAGGATTCAAAATCAAAATACCCCTAATGAAACCTTAGCTCAACTTATGATTACTGTAATCTTAAATTATAATTATAGCATCCACTCCACAACTGGTTATCCACCATTTGCTCTCATAAACTCACCTTGTTTCTTTGAACCAGAAATTAGTGAAATGACTGTTTACGAAGAATATAATCAAAAACGCAAAAATGAGATTTTACCTTTTTATGAACAAATTTATCAAAAAACATTACAAAATCAACAAAAAAGGACCCAAAACCAAAATCCTGTATCACCCGATTCAATGCCATCCACTTCAAATAACCAGATAGTTTTTATACGCGACAAACAAATTAATACTAAGAACAAACCACTTTACAAAAAGCAAACCATAAAAGGACAAAAAGGACCAATATTAACAGTAGGAACCAAACAAAATAGAAATACTAATACACATATAAGACATATAAAGAGATTAAGAAAGAATCTTTCTTTTCAGATTCCTACTTCTTCAGACTGTTCAAACTCTGGAAATAACACCAATTAACGCAACTACATACTTAGAAACGCTATCTAACCAAACCTACATACAAGACCACCTTCATTCTACCTATGTAAATTTTAACTTATCCCAAACTTTTGAAACATTGCAAATTTTAAATCATTCATTTAGTATTATAAATAGATCAAAAAACTTTTATGTAAAACAACAGATTTTTGCAACAAACGAATTAATATCAAATTGTTTTGCTACATATCATAAATTAATTCCTAATCGTGAAAAACGCGGCTTAGCAAATTTCTTGGGTACAGGAATAAAATTCGTAACAGGAAATCTTGACGAGCAAGATCTACAAGAAATAAATAAACACTTCGACATATTGACACGAAATCAAAATAAATTAACATCTCGATTAAATGATTATAGTTCATTAGCCGAACACATTTCAAACAAATACAATGATCTTATAAATAATATCAATTTTCATTCAGGCGAACTACAAAGAGTTCTTACCGAAAGATATAATGAAACTGATAAAACATGGAATATTTTGAGTATTAATTTACAAGTACAAAGAATTAAAAACTACCTAGAAATGTTAGAAAGAACAATATCATTTTCCCAGACCGAAACACTAAATTTAGAAATTTTGGATCCGACTGAAATTAAATTACTTTGGGAATAGTTACGAACACACTATCCTAAATCCTTTTTATGGCCATTAGGACAGCCTTTAGAGTTAGTACAATTATGTAAAACCGCAATTCTTATCAAAGATAATGTATTAGTTTTAGTTATAAGAATTCCAATTTTTAGGGATTACACTTATAAAATGTCAATTGTTTATCCGATTCCTTATGATAATTTATTAATGACAATACCTTCAAGTTATGTCTGTAATTCAGATTGGTTTAAAACGTGTAAAAAATAATAATCATAAATGGTATTGCTATAATCAAATTAATAACTTTAATATTACTCAACATGAAATTTCTAATTCCTATAATTATCTCATACAAACGGAGAATAAACAAATTATTTATTGCACTTCAAAAACTAACCCTATCTTAGAGTTGTGTCAAAAGATAGTACGTAAAGACGTGAAAAACTGTAACATTGTTAAATCAAATTGTACAGTAGTTCTTAATCAAAACAGATATGAAACAAAAATTAATACTATTGAACATTATCATCTTGAACTAAAACCTTTTAGAAGCACTTCAAAAATAAATTTGAATTTAAATCATGTATTGCAGCCAGAAAAAATTAATGAAAATCTTTTTCAACCATTAGAATTAGAAACCTACAGTTTTCAGAAAAATGGGCATAATTATTTATTGTTTTTTATTCTCCTTTTGATTATCGTTACTATAGTTTATATTTTTCAAAAATATTTTAGAAATAAGGTAATATCTAGAAATACTATTAAAAGATGGTTAGAAGAAGATAAACAATTAGATGAAGATATAGAATTACAAGAGAAATCGTGAGGACACGATTCTTTTTAAGGAAGGAGGAGTAATGTACTTCTATACATCCACCTTATTCTGTGTTAAAAAATAATAATAATTAGTATTTAAAAGAACATTAAGAAAATCAATAACAATTATGAAATTGTTATTGATAAGTAAATTGCTTTTAAACTTTGGAATGCAAACATCATTAGTTTAATATCTTAATAAGTTGTTTTTAACATTATATCATTATGTTATCATTTAAGTGAAAGGTCAGCATATAAAAGCACATTTCATAATCAGATAATTCATTCAAGTTCTAGCTATAGCAGTAGTAGCATAGTAGTAGTAATAAGTTTTACTAAATAAAGAAAATTAGTTTTTAAAAAGCCGTCTGTGAATTATTGGAACTTAACTTATATATATATAAATATATATATATATATATATATATATATATATATATATATATATATATATATATATATATATATATATATATATATATATATATATATATATATATAGTTAAATGATCACAACCAGAAAATCACTTTTTAAAAAACTTTATTTACTACTTAAGACTTAAAGCTAGGTTGATCTTACTACTATGACTTCTAACTAAGAACTGATTTTTGAGAGTGAATGTAATAGAAAGTAGGTTCGCTTTTATAGCCAATGTTTACTCTCAAAAGTCGTTTACTTAATATCCAAATAATGATAATGCTCTTGGTATGTTTATTTAGTATTAATGTGAAGAGAATGTAGGGACGTAACATCTCCTTCCCCAAGATGTTTTATGTCCTCATGAACATATTTCTTAACTTTTTCAAAAGTGACAAAATTTTCAACATGTTGCGAACGTTTTGCATACAGCCTTTTCCTAATTAAAAGTATACTACAAATTATACAAATGCTTATAATAACTAGTAAATAATTAATAACTACATACGAATAATGATGAGTAGAAATATTTTCAAGAAAAATAGGTTCGCTTATATCTCGTGAAATAAGTTCCGGATTTTTAATGTGTGCTAATTTTAAATTGATAGTATAATTAATAGGTAAAATAGTACCATTAAAAGTTTGAGACTAAAATCAATATTATTTTCGTCCGTCAAGTATTTTTGATTTTGATAAATAATTTCGCAAGGACTATTTACCAGAGTGCATTTAGGTATTTTGAATTTTTTAAATTGATCGCTATTTTCAAAAACTTCGTGATTTTCGTTAGAACATAATAAAAGGTTGTTCTTAAAGGTTAAAAGGGAAATTTCAAAATTATTTTGAACTCGGACTGATGTGCAATTTTTAAGAGTACATTTTGTTTGTATATTTGAATAGCAAATCCATTTTCTTGAAATTTCGATACATTTCGAATACCATAAAGTACAATAATATTTACTTGGTATAACTAACAATTGATTTTGCTCATTTGGCAAAGGGTAAATAAATTCTAAATTACATTTTTGGTTCGTAAAAATAGGTATCTTAAGAACTAATATAATCATATCATTATAAAATACAATTCCAGTTTTACATATTAAGGTTAGCTCTGATAGATGCTGTAAGGACCATAAAGTTTTATCGTCATAATGTTGTTGTAAAAATAACCAAATTTCATTAATTTGGTGTTTTGAAAATAATTTGAGATTAACGGTTTCTAAATGGGCAAAAGAAATAGTTCGCAATATTTTTTCTTAATAATTATGCAATTTTTCTAATTGTGTTTGTTGATTAAAGAGACTAAATAGTAATTGAATTTCTGTTTCAATTAACTCAAATTCGTTATGTATACGGATAGTGTTTGTGTTAATTGATTGTATAGCGTGATTGAATGTTTGGGTAATGTTTCCTGCAAAAGATGAAAAATCGTTAATTTTCTGAAGTATCTTGTGTTCATTTCCTTTTAAAATGTTAATATTTTTGTTGATCAATTCGAGATCGTTATTGTCTAAGTTACCTGTAATAAATTTTATACTGGTACCAATAAGATTAAAGAGTCCTCTTTTATATCTTTCATTGTTGTTAATTGATGTTATACGTGAGTACATGCCATAGTTATCGTCCAGAAGGTTGTTAAGATGATCCAATGTATTTTGAAAAATCTTATTGTTTAGTTTTTGAGATATGACTGATTGAAGAATTATTTGATTCGTTACAGTTAATTGCGCTAAAGTAGATCTGATTTGCGTAAAATTAAAATGAATAAATGTTTTGTGATTATGATCAAAAATAAGAGCTTGACCTATTTTTTCATTGTAATACTCTGGGGCAGGTATTTCATAAATCTGAAGGGCCTGGTTGGGGATTGTCAGGAGGGTCAGGAGGCTCCTGTAAAGAAATATCTTTTTTTAGATTTCTTTTTCTTACTCTTTTAATATTCCTAACATGTATTTTTGTTTGCTTTCTATTTCGTGTTGTTCCAGTTAAGGTGTTATCTTTGATTTTTGTAATTTTCAGAGGAATATATTTTGGGCAAATTTTACTTGGTTTTTGTAAATGATTTGTTCTTCAGATAGCTTTGGGTTTTCAGTCGTTTTCTTGTTTCTTTTCTCCGTGTTTTGTTGTTGTTTTTGAAGCGTGTTTTGATAAACTTCATTTAAAAAGGGTAAGACTTCATTTTTGCGTTTCTCATTGTATTGTTCGTAAACAGTTAAGTCATGGTTAATTATGGGTTCGTTCACATAAGGGCCGTAAATAAGATTAAAGGGTGTGAAACCAGTAGTCGAGTGTTTACTCTGATTATAAATCAATATAGCGGATGTCATTAGATTGGGGATAGATTCATAAGGATTTTGCAATTTTAATATTCCTAATTTTTCAACTAAAGTAGAATGTAATCTTTCGATTAGGCTATTTGAGGTAGGGTTATAAGGGGTAGTATAGTGTGTTTCAATGTTAAAAAGTTTAGAATATTCTTGTATAGTTTTATTCTTGAATTCGACTCCGGAATCCATTACTATTTTTTCTGGAGTATTGTGGTGTGAAAAATAGTGTCTTAACTTATTTAATATGGTTACGCCATTTTTATCTTGAATATGGTAAGCCTGTGCGTATTTTGAAAAGGAATCGATTATGGTAAAAAGATACAATTTTGGGACGAGAAAGTGTCTAAGAAAAGAGTTTTGAATGGTTTTTCACTTAAAAGAGGTCCATGATAGTTTTTGTGATAAGGGTTTCTCTCGTATTTGGCTTGTAGGCAAAGATCGCATTGATTAATAAAATCTTGTATTGTGTCACGCATTTTGGGCCAATAGTATTTTTCTTTTAAGGATTGATATGTTTCGTTTATTCCATTATAATTTTTTGTGTGGTAGTTTTCGATTATTAATTTTTGTCGATCTTCGTTAGTAACATCTTCAAGGTATTTATTAGAAAAAAATAATTTAGCTGTGGGGTTTAGTGTAGAGTTTATGACATAGTCGAATTTTTGTTTTAACTCTTCTTTTGGAATGTAAACTGTAAATGTCGTATCTGGTCGTATAACTTCCAATAAAATTTTATTTAATTGTTCTAATTCTTTACTTTTTTTCTACACGGCAAGAATAATGATTTTTATTAAATGGTTTTAAATAGGTACAAGAATAGTTTCTTCCATAGTCAATGACTAAGCGATTTTGTGCAAAATTTAAAGGGTTTTCGGAAACTGGTAAATACTTTCCGTCATTATTTTTATTTGAGTGGACCGTTATATCTGATTGATTGTCCTCGTAAAAGTCAGGAGACGTAAAATCATCTGTATTGGCAACATCGTTACCTACGGTGGGGGCAATAGATTCGACTTCATCATTATTTATTTCGATTCTAGAAAGGGCGTCGGCAACATAATTTTCTTTTCCTTTTTTATATTTGATTCCGAAATTAAATTCTTCTAATTTTAATTTCCATCTCATTAAACGTGAATTCGGTTCTTTTATTTTTGAAAGCCATACGAGGGGATTATGATCCGTTTCAACAAAGAATTTTTTACCGTAAAGATAGGGTCGAAAGTGTTTCGTAGAGTCAACAATGGCTAAAAGTTCTTTCTCAATAGTAGAATAATTGCGTTCGGTTTTATTAAGTGTTCGAGAATAGTTGCAATTGGTTTGTCGTTTTGAGATAAGACGCTACCTATGGCAACATTGGAAGCATCAGTTGTCAATTTAAATGGTTTTGAGTAGTCGGGATACTGTAGTACGGGTGAATTTGTAATTAGTTCCTTGCATTTCTCGAAAGCGTCTAAATACTGAGGGTCATTTAGATTAATTTTTTGATCTTTTCTTAAGCATTTTGTAAAAGGTATCGTTATTTTTGCAAAATAACTAATAAATTTTCGGTAATAGCCAATTATTCCGAGAAAATATTTAATTTCCGTTCTTGTTTTAGGTAAGGGGTATTTAATTATTGCTTCGATTTTATTTGGGTTTGGTTTTATACCTTCGGGTGTTATTATGTGTCCTAAGAATTGAACTTCTTGTTGTAAAAATTCAGATTTATCAAGCTGAACTTTTAAATTAACTTCTCTGAATTTTTGAAATATTTTTCTTAAATGGACTAAATGTTCTTCGAGAGATTTGGAAAATATGACAACGTCGTCCATATAAACAAAACAAAATTTGTAGAGGTAGTCGCGTAATATTTCGTCCATCATACGTTGAAAGGTGGCGGGGGCATTTTTAAGATCCAAAGGCATTCTTAAATATTCAAAATGTCCATGGTTGACCGTAAAAGCAGTTTTTTCTATAGATTGGGGGTCAACTTCTATCTGATGGAATCCTTGTTATCGAAGATTTCGTCGATTCGAGGTAAGGGATATTTATCTTCTATTGTTTGTGTATTTAATTGTCGGTAGTCTATGACCATGCGATATTTTTTTATTCCAGAAGCGTTTTATTTTTTTTCGTACGATCCAAACGGGGGCTGAGTATGGGGAAATCGAGGGTCTTTTGATTTTATTATCAAGTAATTTTTGGATTTGTTTTTGAATTTCTACGTTCATTGCAGGTGGATGTCTAAAAGATTTTACATATATGGGACGGTCATTGGTTGTTCTAATAGAATGTTTAATTTTGTTTGTAAATGTTAAATCGCAATTTTCTGAATACATTACATCATAAAATTCTTTGCAAAGTTTTGTTATATAGATTTTTTCTAATTCCGATTAGTGGCTTAGTCGTAATTGATTAACTACTTCATTTTTTTGGAAAGATTTTGGCGGATTTTTAAGTTTGAAATGTTCTTGTGGGATTACATGAACACGTTCCATAAAGTTAATTTCAACTTTGGGATGGGGTTTTGGTAGATAGCAAAGTCCATTTTGTACTTTGACGAGACTGTCGGGAAAAATGTAATCATCGATCTGAAAGGATGGTAATATTGCATCACCATTGTAATAGTCGACCGGGATAATTAATAAATTATTGTTACTTTTTATCGGATTTTCAAGAGGTTGGTTATAGGCGTTGGCAAAAGGAATTTTTATGTTATTGATTGTTAAAGTTTTTTCTTTATAATTTACTATAGCGTTTAATTCTTCTAAATCGCTAGTCCCTATAAGAGCATCAAAATTTTTGTGCCAGTCTAAGATTCTCATTTAAAAATTTTTATTTATGCGAAAGTCGGATAAAAGTTGTAAATTTAAATTTTTATTTGCCTGGTATTTTTGTTGGCAAGCTATTACATGAAAGGGTTCTTCAAAAATTTGATTTTTATAAAAGTTTGCAATTCTTGCTGTTATTATTGAATCAGATGCTCCAGAGTCTATTAAGATTGTAATTTGTTTTTGAGGTGAATATATGTAGGGCAGTTCGGTTTTAAGACAGATGTTATTTAAGTCAAGGGTGGTTCTAGAGGCTGTATTGGAATATTTTGTAATTCTTCCGATTGTGTATTATTTTCATTAAAAACTGATTCTGATTCTTCTTGTGTAGGGTAATAACTGTTATGAAGGAGTTCTTGAGACAAGATTTGATTGTCATTATTATAGTTTTCAAAATTTTGACAAGTTGGAAAAGTTTGATTTTCATCTTCTACTTCAATATTATGAATTTGTCGTTGGCGAGAGGATAAAATAGTTGATGTGGACATCGGTTGAGGTGGGTATCTAGCTTGATTGGAGTTTTTAGGATGGAATACATTTTGAGGTTTTCCAAAAACTTGATAATTAGTAGGGAATTGCCTAGAAGGCAATGGTCTTGGTTGAATAGCTATTGGTTGAGATTTCCAAACATTATTTTGGGCTGGAAATTGCTGAGGTCTAATACTAGGATTTAGTTGTTGTACAAAATTAGGTCTAGGTTAAAATGAGGGCTGTTGTTGAGAAAATGAATGTTGATTTTGGGAAAATGAGGGCTGATGTTGTGGAAATCTGTGTGACGTATTTATTTTCGCGGATTGTATAATATTTTGATAATTTTTAGTTTGTGGTGTATGTAAGTGTTGGTTTGTGAATCTTAATTGAGATTCGAGGAGGTTAAAGTCTGTTAATATTGCGTAAACTTCATCTAATGTTTTTGGTTTTTGTTGCATTAGATTACTTTGTAACTTTGGTGGTGCATTAGCCATAAAAGTAATTACTGCTTGATAGTTTGTTTGAGAAATAAAAGCAAGTTTAATATTTGCGTCAGAAACTTCGGCGTGAATTTTTAAATGTACACGATTTAAAAATAATTTTAACCTATCGAAAAAGTCAGTGTCACTTTCATTTTTCATTTTGGTAAAGTAATTAATTTCTTGCATTAGAACCTGATAAGAGATAGGATCTCCATATTTTTCGCGTAGTGCATTTTTTATTTGAGTCCAGCTGGTCAAATCTGGTCTGGAAAGAAGAAAGCTTTCAGCATCTTTCGTAATGCGTGAACTTATGCAATTTTTTGTTAATTCTAAATACTGTAACCTAAACTTATTATAAAACCTATCTATTTTTAATATAAAAGCTTCTAAATGTTCCGGCTTCCCATCGAATGTCGGTAAATATGAGGCTAATAGTTTAAATTCATCCATTTTTGTGTTTTTCGTAAGTGATTGATTAGAATCTTCAGAGATTTGTTCTAATTTTAATTGATTTAAAAAACTTGTTAAATTTTCAATTTTTTCTTCGCTCATCTAATTATTGCTATTTTTTTGATTATTACATTTTTTTTTTGTTACTTAATCTAAGAAGTTTTTTAATGAAAAACTAGCAACAACTTACACGAAGAGCAACGGGCTTCCGATAAAGATCTTCATGTAGAGGTTTCTCCGCAAAAGGTAAGCGTAGGCTGTTTTCTCGTGTTTTCTGGTGCGTCAGGTTCGTTGAGGAAAATTTTCTTATTTTCTTCAGGAAATGTGTAAACAACGTGGAATCCGTCACAATGGTAACCCAATAAAGGAGGATTTGTCACAACTGCGTTCACTTGAACCAAATTTTTACTTGAATAGCTACTAAAGGCTTGAGAACCAAACTCTTGCAATGGTATCCCAATAATGAGCTGTAGCTATCCTGTTCGCAGCGCCAGTTAAATGATCACAACCAGAAAATCACTTTTTAAAAAACTTTATTTACTACTAAAGACTTAAAGCTAGGTTGATCTTACTACTATGACTTCTAACTAAAAACTGATTTTTGAGAGTGAATGTAATAGAAAGTAGGTTCGATTTTATAGCCAATGTTTACTTTCAAAAGTCGTTTACTTAATATCCAAATAATGATAATGCTCTTGGTATGTTTATTTAGTATTAATGTGAAGAGAATGTAGGGACGTAACAATATATATATATATATATATATATATATATATATATATATATATATATATATATATATATATATATATATATATATATATATATATATATATATATATATATATATATATATAAATATATATTGATGCCCTCGGCGTTGTCACCTCGGCGTTAAGGATATGACGACCTGACCTCACCTATTTCTAGTGGTGTTAGCCCATATATAGGTACATATATGACATGAGGGGAAGTTCCTTTACCAGAATTTCAAAAGAGGGGTAAATAATTTTTTTTTAAATATTTGATAAATACGTGGAATACGTTCGGACCTCAGACCGATATACAACCTTTAAATATGTGCTATTTTCTGCCACCCCAGGCACTGTTGCCGGTTTTATTAAGGTGATAACGTATGGCGTAAGTCTATAAGCAACAATAGCTTTATCTAACTAAATTTAAATATTAAATAAATAATTAAAAAATTAAGGTAACAACGTTTTACTTTTATTTGGGGACACTTTAGGAAATATAACAACTTTAAAAGGTTGCAAAAGTTTGTAAGAAAAGATTAATGGTGACAACGTACTGCCTTTAAATAAAAAAACCGAACATTTATATATTCATTATAGAAAAACCTTCTGTTATTTTTTTTTGGAAAACACATTTTGAGGTTTTGTGATCTCGGAAAAGTTGCATAGCTTGAAAGTCCTAAATATAATTTTTGTTGAAAAATGGTTTACTTACTGTCAAAAATTCTACACATAGATCCGATAAACATTAAAAGGAAATTGTCAAAAATACACTCTATGGAATGCAAAAAAATTAATACATTATCTTAATTTATACATTTTTGGGTTTGCAATGTTTATGACATGATTGATATATCAGAATTTTTAAAAAAAATTATTTATCCGTAACAAAAAAATTAATAAAAAATAAATTGTGATAATTAGTTAAGCCGTTTAAAACAGGAAAACCATATACAGGAATGATGTGTTTGCCCACGCCACAGCCCAACGCGAATATTATTAATCTAATAATAACCACCAGCAATCACAAGGCTCAAATGTTGACGTGATGTCAGAATTTGTAAATGACATTTTTTATCAAAAAAGTTTCACGGGCGAATCCTCAGAGGTAAATTAGCTTGGGGACGCGTTTCGGCTCCCAGAAGACAGCCTAAGCCCTGGATCTCTTTAAATTTGAAGGAATTTCACGAGGTAAAAAGTCTTAACAAAAAGTGTTACGGGCAAGTCCTCAGAGGTAAAGGTAGCTCGGGGAAGCGTTTCGGCCTTATTACGCCTCATTCAGCTCGAGCATAAACATGAAATGGGGAGAGGAGTGAATTAGAATTTTCGGGTTTTTTGATTTTTTCCAATGGTTTGGTCACAATTTCTATCAGTATGCCAAATTTCAGCTTTATAGCGTGTTAAATTTAAATTTTCGTAAAGTTAAACCCCTCGTAGTTCAAACGCGGCCATATGTATTAAAAACCGGCTTTGATATTTGAAAACGTCTCGAAAATCAAGCTCAGTCCACTTGCTTTTATCTATCTCTGCTAGAAATACCTAAAATCCCCAAAAAACATCGAAATTGGCCCAACCTGTACAAGTCATGTTTAAATTTGTCACAAAATACATTAGGGACTTATTGGAGTAAAGCAATGCAGAAAGCGCGAATTTGAGAAGGATAACGGGGTAATTCTCCCCTCTAAAAAAATAAATGCACAAATATTTTTTCCGTCGAACATTACCCCCCTAAATTTAGGTCAAAATTCGCGCTTGCCAGGCAGTAATAGTACCAAGCAATATTTTGCTGATCGACGACTTACTTTTAAATTCAACTTTGGTATGTCAAGTTTGTAGTACCTACCTACTCCAGTGGCGCACCCAGGGATAGTTCTTGGGGGGGTCGCGAGGCCTCTGGGGTGGACCCGAAGCCTCATGATGGCGAATTTTATACTCTTTAATCTTTTTATTCAGGAAATATCTGGAAAATCTCTAAAAAAATCTTAGGCATGGGGGGGCCCGGCCCCCGAGACCCTCCCCACCTCTGGGTACGCCCATTCATACTTCTAAGTAAAACGGTAAAACCGGATTCATTTCTTTGAAATATTCATTTTTTTTAAATGGGTGCTATTACGATGTAAAGCAAAACATACGTAATTTGACACATGAAAATCATTTTTATCCATATTTAAGTATGTTTACCTTCCTAGCCCGCAAAGCAGTGGCTAGAGAAGGTATTATTTTCGACGAAAAAAAAATTTGAAATAACGCCGTAAATATATTTGGGTGTATTTTGACCTATCTTAGCAATATCGTCGTGATGTCTGTCTGTGTGTGTGTGTGGGTTTGTATGTGTGTGTGTGTATGTATATTATTTCTGTCCGTAACGCGATAGCTCCCAAACCGCTGAACTGATTTTCATATAATTTTTAGATAAAATAGTGTTCGCCACTCTTAAGAGCTGATTAGTTTTTGGTCAAAATCCATTAATGCTAGATAATTTTTTGACAATTAAAAAATTTAAACACTTTCTAATGGAGCGTCGTATCAATATGCGGTTTATAGTAGGCTACATTTTGCTTAATAATTTGTGTAATAACCAAAAACTTCATAGGAGCTTTAGTTTCTGAGTTATTTACAAAAAACTGTTTTCAGGGCTGATATATCATGGCTTAACTTAAAGTGTGCTAATAGGCTAGCTAGGAAGGTATCAGATCCGTCATGGATCCATTTATTTTACTTGCATACACTGAAATGTAAGACTCCTTCGATCAATATTTGAAATGTGCTTTTTCTTGTAAATTTTTTTTGAAAAAGTTGTTTTTTCAATTTTAGCGCTTTTGTACTTCATGCAAGAAATTGGTTGCAAATATGCAGAATTATTGTTAAAAGATCCTTCTGGTTTTTAAAAATTTTCTGGGACGTTATATTAAACATTCATATTAAAATGTGTGTTCTGGACCAAAAAAGAGATACAAAAAGTATATCTCATATTTTCAACATACCTTTTTTTAAATGATTACTGCTTGTTTAAAGGATTTGGATAATATTTAAGTTTTAAAGTAGTAAAATATGCGGGATATTGTTCAAAACTTTTGAAATGCATATTAAAAATGTTGAGGTTTTTTATATTTTCCTATGGTTTTATCATAGTTCCTATCAGCCTTCTAAAGCTCAGCTCTCTAGTGTCCATGGAAGGAGGCAAATTTAATTTTACATAACTTTACATTTATAGGAGAGGAAAGTAAATTCAAATTTTGGTGTTTTTAAATTTTTTTCTATAGTCTTCCAAAGCTCAGCTCGCTAGCGTTTCTAGAAGTGATCAATGCTAATTTACATAACTTTACATTTATAGGGGAGGGAAGTTAATTAAACTTTGGGGTTTTTTAATTTTCTTTTATAGTTTTATCATAGTTCCTATCAGCCTTCCAAAGCTCAGCTCTCGAGCGTTTCTGGAAGTGGGCAATGTTACTTTTACACACTTTTACATTTATAGGGGAGGGAAGTAAATTTGAATTTTGGGGTGTTTTAATTTTTTTCTATAGTCTTATCAAAGTTACTATCGGCCTTCCAAAGCTCAGCTCTCTAGCGTGTCCGGAAGTGGGCAATGTTACTTTTACATTACTTTACATTTATAGGGGAGGAAAGTAAATTATAATTTTAAGGTTTTTAATTTTTTTTCTATAGTTTTATCATAGTCTGCCATTTCTGGAAGTGGGCAATGTTACTTTTACATAACTTTACATGTGTGGGGGAAGGGAGTAAATTAGAATTTTGGCGTTTTTTGATTTTTTCCAGGGGTTTGGTCATAATTTCTATAAGTCTGCCAAATTTCAGCTTTGTAGCATGGCTAGAAGTACAGTAGAATATTGGTGATCTATACATGAGTGAGTGAGTGAGTGGCAATTTCGACGTTTTTTGAAATTTCGTAACTACTTTACTACTTTATGGAATTCCATGAAACTTAGAGGGGTTGTTAACTCCATGAAGATCTACGACTGTGCAAAGTTTGAGATTCGCAGTTCATTCCGAAGTAGAGTTTTAGATAGGTCAAATATCGGCTGAAATGTTTCAAGATAAGATGGTATACGGCGCGCGAACCTAACAAACGAAACCTATAAAAATAATACAGGTTTTTTTTTCAAAATAGCCCATGAAGTCTTAGGTACTTAGTTTTTAGAAAATTAGATAAAGCCTAATTATTTCAGTTTATTTTGCATATAATATAGAAATACAGGGTGTCCCAAATTGGGCAATTTTAGGGGGCTGAAGGTACTTCTAGGGGAGATAGAGAAAAACTGACCACGCATTGCGAGGCTCAAATTTCAAGGGAACACTTATAGTGAAAACCTTATTTTAAAATATCGTCTTGTCATTGAGCTACGGGGGCTTTTTGAAAAGTCTGCATATTGGAAGGGGGTCTATAACTTCGTTATTGGTGGAAATTTTGATTTGGAGTAAATTGCAATTTTATAGACTTTGTCACGAGGAATCCACCAGCTAAATTAAATTTTAACTGTCACTTTTAGTTTTTGAGATATGACATAAAGTTGCATTTTTTCTTATGGAATGGCCTATATTTTAATTAATTTTCGAATTCGTCATTGAATTCTTTTCAAAATGATGTATCATATGTCATAGTTTGATTGAGCGGTTTCGGAGATATTCAGCTTTATCACTTATTTCTAGTGTGCTATGTTTTTCTGCTGAAGCAGGTCAAGGCACTCCAGTATTTTTATTATTTTACACAGTCAAAAATTATAATTCAGCTTCAAAGCCTAGTTATAAAAAGAAACAAAAATTACAGACTCAATAGACATTCGATAATATTAAAAATTATCAATAATCATTGCGTCATAAATCAACAGAAAAAATAACCAACCTACTATATACAACGAACTTAAGCTAATACTAATTAACCTTTATAAATACCAATTTTTATATCATATTCATACTATTTTACAACCTATGTTCAAAATGGCGCCCGTTTTGCCTCAAGCACAGACGGTTTTAAATCTTGACGTATAAACAGAAATCACACAAGGTGATGTCTGGAGACCTTGCTGACCATGGTATTGGGCCTCTAAATCCAATCCACTGGTTGTGAAAGGTATTCTTCCACTAATTGGTAATAATTCCAGCCGTATGCGGTGGCGCGCCATCTTGGTGGAAGTAGCACTGCATATTCTCTACTAGCGACAAGTTTTCGATATATGGCTCAAACACATTTGTGGCCTTAATAAAAGTTAAAAAAAATTTGGGCGCCAATTTGTGGCCTATTAAAATGCGTTGTATGACATTTGTGGCAGCTTAAAGACGTTGCCGCCATTTTGTGACACTGAAACCCACTGAATAATTAAACAAATATCTGGAAGCAGAACTGTATTTTCCAGCTAGGTAAAACATTGATATGCCCGGTAACTTTTATACATTATTTAATACCAATGTTTTACAAAGAAGATCTTAAATAAAATACAGTTCAACCCAAACGTTGCAGCCAAACAATGAAATTCTACTTACTTCCGAGGCTTCCAGAGTATTTGTGTAATTAAGAATAACCAAAAAAAAAATAAACAGAATAAAATTCTAAAAGATTGAATTCAGATGACAAAACAGAAATACTTTACAGGTAGATGGACTCCTTTAACAGGTCATAGTGTACCTACATCTGAGTCAGTAGCGTAGGACTCAATTATATGAATGATTGTTAAAAAAATATATATATACTTCCAAAATCGTTCCATCATAGGGGAGATCTAGACCAAATATCTGCTGTCATCATTCTACGTTGGGTAGAATGAGACAGACAGCAACCCAGTCCGAGATCCACCCCATGAGGTAAAAATGTGTGACGAAACCGCTAGAAACAAAATATAATCTCATCTCTCTTTTGTCTCCGCAAAGTTGGCTCACTGGATTGTACAAATAACAAAGAAATTTAGTTCATCTTGTATATTTTAATTGTAAAACTTGAGAAAAATACCAAACAAGTCAGGGCCAAAATAGCAAGGCACTTTAAATAGGGCCAAAATAGCAAGGCACTTTAAATTTGACAGTAAAATTATCTTAAATAAGTGAAATGAAGGAAAACAAGTCGATGTAGTAAATATGCCGCAAAACCAGGGTTATGACGTCATACCTTATCTTGCGTTTACAAGAAATGTTGAAATTATACTGTGAAAACTTATATATGGAAAGATTACATCTAAATTATATTAAAAAAATTTATATATGAGGAAAAAAAATTATAGTTAAGGCTTGCTCCTACCTTGGTCCTTGATTATTTTGTGTATAAATGTGTTTTATTTTGTAAACCTGGATGTGTTGTACCAGACATCTTCTGCTACTCCACCGGTCCCAGTTCTGCCGCGCCTTCCCTGCTGACTAACTAGCACATGGTACTAGTGCAGCACATCGTGGACAAAATGTTGTTGGTTTCTTGCCCGAGCATAAAAAGGTTGTGGGATTCTTGCCCGAGCGTAGAACCCTGTGGAAAATGAAATGTTTCAGTTTCCTGGAATTCGTCAATTTTGCACGAAGTTCCCCTACACAGTAACTTAAATCGAGGACCCCATGTCGACTCAATAAAACAAAGTAGATTTAAACAGATGAACTAAAATAATCCTAACGTACCTTTCCCAGGGTTATAACTGGCCCGTCCGGCTTCCCACCAGCGTCCAGCACCGCTGCCGATGGAATGGACAGGGCTGTAGACAAAGGAGAAAAACAATATATAGTTTTTATCCAACACGTGGTTAAAAGAAAAAATGTAAAAACGCCAAAAATTCCCCACGTCTTTTGTCAAAAAAAAATACATTTCACACGAAAAATAATTACAATTTGGGAGGCAATTATTATCTTTAAGAGTCCTCAAATAATAAAAAAAATTGAAAAAATAAAATCGAACTTACCAATGCTCTTTCCGTGCAAATGGCGTAGGCCGACTTAAATCCCTCTATGTAGAGGATATGAGCCGTCCACGAGATACGCCTCACGACGGACTCACTCTTTACAGTCTCTGGGACAAAACCTGCAGTTTTTGCAGTGCCACTACACAAAAACAATGGCGATCCCAGAAACTGTTGTCGACCCAGCCAAAATTTGTTAGCAAAGAGACCAGGCAGAACACAAAAACCGAGGTGGCCGGAAACCGTTTTGTAAATTTGGTGGGGAGTGGGGACAGTAAAACGCAATACCAACCAACCAGAAAAACCCGCGATTTTCAAACTAACCAATGAGGTACAGCAATAGTTCTATACAGGTCTATAGGGGGCAGCACCGACCAAGTGGACATTGCAATTAGGTAAAACGTACATTGAGGTGTTGTCGGATCTATTTCCACGGTTGGAATTTTTATAACAAGGACGTCGAGACACCCTCCATACACATTATTAATATTCGAACACTCAACCAATTCCCATATGTGTAAAGCTATACTGAGCGCAGAATTTAGTTGCACTCCAGTTACAGTCTTCGTCAAAAGTTTCCTTCGCTCTTTATAAATGTTTTCTCTAATATTCATATGGTTTAACGCCATTTTTGTAAAACATTTCTACAGTAATAAAGTTGTTTCTGAACCTGAACCCAAAAATACACACTGAACTATTGCTTAAAGGCACAAGAGTGTTCAGATGTTAACTCACACGATTTCGTTTATTCTTTTAGTCTTGGTTTTTATCCCTCGTTTATCTCCCATTTACAAAAGTGCATAACTCGTATTTATTTTATCCTTTCCCTATCAAATTAATAAAGATATCAAAGTGGTCGGAGCCTCGGTTGTTACTGGTCAAACCGTGGACCTAAATATGTTTTCGTGCTGTCACAACTAGCTATGAGGTTCGGATTGTCCCAATATCCTCGAAAATAAACGTAAGGGAATGAAATGTTCATCTAAATGTTTCCTTCCTGTTACTGAATCCGTTTGTGATGCGGCAACGCCGCCATTCCCCAGCATAACAGCTGTTTAACTTTCATGACGACAAGAGAATCACAAAATTCCACAGATAAAAACAAAACAATCAAAATTTTTATGTGATTTTCCCGAAGCCTGTGATCTTAAATTCCAATTACGATGTCCAGATAATGCGATGTGCGTAGTGTCCACAGTAATTCGATGGAATGCCTCCTTTTAAGGTAACTTCCTAGACCCTATATAACCTCCAAACCTAGCTCTATAAAATACCCTTACTTTGTGTACAGAAAGACGAATCAAAGAGCCTTGATTATTTACCTAAATAAACAAATATGTAACGTTGTCTTAAACGTAAAAATGACACGTTACATAATCCCCCCCCAACTTCAAGACGATTAACCTAAAAAGGTTAATCGGAGAGGTCCGCTGCCGACTTAAGGTCTTTGGCATGCCAACTCCCTGGCAGTACTTTACCCGATGGTTCCTGAAGCTCAAATATCCATGGAGAAATTTTATTCCTAATCACATAAGGACCAACGAATTTCGGTACTAACTTCTTCGAGAAAAACTTCGCAGCATCCGACAAAACATAATTTTTCTTCCAAACACGCTGACCCACAACAAAGTTGGGTACCCTTGTACGCAAATTATACTGAACTACGTTTTTCTCTCCAGCCACCTCTAACCTTCTCTTAACATCAGCATAGAGCTTCCGGAAACCTTCGTTCTTACTTTCAGCTGCGGATTGTACACCATTCTCTTCAGATAACAAAACTGGGTTGGAGTAATCTTTACCTGATAAACACATATTCCTACCAAAATTAACAAAGAAAGGAGACATCCTGGTTGTCTCATTTGTCTCATGGGTTGCAGTACGAATCGCGCAGGCAAGTTTATGTATTTGTTCGTCCCACTTCCTGTGGTTGTCTTTCACATAACAACATAACATGGTTTTTAACGTTCGATTCGTCCTTTCTGTTGGATTTGCTCTGGGGTGATAATACGGATTATACTGAATTTTAACCTGATAACTCTCAGCAAAACGCTTAAACTCATTACTTTTGTACTGAGGGCCATTATCACAAAGTATCAAACGGGGCACTCCGAAGACCATAAATACTTGCTCCTCAAGATGCTTAACAACAGCTTGAGTAGGGGCTGTTCGCATTGAAAAAACTAAGGAAAACTTACTCAAATAGTCCGTAACGACGAGAATCCAGCAATTACCCTTTGTTGAACGAGGTAGAGGTCCACATAAATCAGTCGAAATAATTTCCCAAGGACGAGTTGGTTTTGGGTGAGATATCATCTGATCAGATACACCTTGTGGATCACCTTTATGAGCTGCACAGACAAAGCATTTCTTTACAAAAGTTGCCACGTCCTGGCGCATTTTTGGCCAATAATATTTTTCTGCCAGTCTGTGGAAGGTTTTATACACACCCATATGTCCTGCGGTAGGAGGATCGTGAGCTTCTCCAATAATTCTACGCCTATGATCTTTGGGGACTACCTCTTTCCAATATTCGTTAGATGGTGAAAGTTGAGGGTATTCTTGTTTGACATATTTATACAACTTATTATCAGTGTATCTCCAATTCATAAATTTTAACGGTGACTCTACGACCTTCTTTACCATCTTTTGGTACCATCGATCTTTAATTGCTGTTGAAACGTCTCTGGGCTGCGAAATTGTATCAATCATAGGTACTGCACGAGACAACATGTCCGGAACAACTAAATCTTTCCCTTTCCGATGGATTACTTCAAAATCATATTGCTGCAGTTTTACAGACCAACGAGCAAGTCTTCCACTGGGCTCTTTTAAGCTATGAAGCCATTTTAAACTAAAATGATCTGTTATGACCTTAAATGAGATCCCCTCAATATAAGGCCGGAGCTTCTCTATCGCCCAAACCAATGCCAAACATTCTCGCTCGGTGGTCGTGTAAACACGTTCTTGCTTAGTCAAAGATCGACTCAAATAGCATATGACTTTGTCTCCTTCAGTATAAGGCTGCGTTAAACATGCTCCTATTCCATATCCTGAGGCGTCTGTTTGAATGACAAATTCCTTGGTATAATCTGGACATGTAAGAATCGGTGCAGTCACTAAAAGTTCCTTAATCTTAATAAATGCCTTTTCGCAGTCTGGAGTCCAATCGAACTTTTGATTTTTCTTAGTTAGAGCTGTAATCGGAGCTATTATCGCTGAAAAATTCTCTATGAAACGTCTATACCAGGATATTGTACATACAACTCTACGAACTTCTCTGACAGTTCTTGGCCTCTGGAGCTCTAACATGGCTCTAATTTTATTAGGGTCAACTCGGATGCCTCGACGGTCCACTACGAAACCTAAATAAGTCATTTCTGGCCTACACAGTTGGCATTTCTCCCAACTTACCGTTATCTTTGCATTCTGCAATCTTCGTAGGACTTCCTCAAGAATTCTAAGATGTTCGGAAAAGCTCTGTGTGACAATTACGAGGTCATCGAGATATACGTACACGTAGGGGTCTAAATCGTTTCCTATGATGCTATCTATGAGTCTCTGCCAAGTTGCAGGTGTATTATGAAGACCAAATGGTAACCGCTTAAATTGGAAGAGACCTCGTCGACAGATGAATGCTGTTAGTGGCTTCGATGATTCTTCCATTGGTACTTGCCAATAAGCACTCTTAATATCTAAAGTTGACAAGTACTTAGCATCTTTCAATTTGTCAAGAGTCTCGGATACGAGTGGTAAAGGATAACTATCACGCGCCGTCACTGAGTTCAATTTGCGGTAGTCTACACAGAAACGATATTTCTTTGTGTTTTTCTTTTGAACCATTACCACTGGTGAAGCCCATGAACTACTACTACGTTCTATCACATCCATTTTCAGCATTTCGTCGATTTCGTCATCAATAAGTTTTTGAATGACCGGTGAGACCTTATATGAACGTTGTCTTATCGGTGCTGCATTTGTTGTAATCTTATGTTCTACTCTGTCTGTACATCCCAGTGAGTCACCCATCATATTCTTATATTTAACGACCAATTCCTCTAGTCGTTCTGATTCATAAGGTGTAAGAGTTGTTTGTTGGTCTGATGTTTCTAAAGAACAAATCGCATCTTTATTATCGGCAAAATGCCACTCATTAGTACTTAAGTTCGGTACTATACCCATCGAAATCCAAAAATCTAATCCTAAAATCAAAGTGTGCGGCAACTCAGGAACGACGACGACCTCTATTAACCTAAATTTGTCCTGAACTCGCATAGGAAGCTGCACTGTTCCAATACTACTCGTGCTTTGACCATTTGCCACAATACAACTCGTCTTCTTCGTCGTATCAAGTGAAAACCCAAACCTCTCGATGATTGACCAACCATGATTCCCTAAAAAGGTACGTGAAGCCCCGGAATCCAACAAACCTAATAACTTATTTCCGAGCACATCCACTTCTAAATAAGGCCTCTCATCTTTACGAGCATGACTTATCACATAATCTGAAACGTACGTTAGCCTATCGGTCGATGCTTGTTCAGGCTGACTCGAAGGTCGACCACCTACGAGCGCCTGGGTCCGTTTCCCTGACGATTACAATTACGACATTCTCTTACTGTAACCCCTGCCTGACCACACGAATAGCACTGTTTGCCTCTAGGTAATGCGCACCCGATTGCCATGTGCCCTGTTTGGTTGCATCTATAACATACCACGTCCCTATTCGCCCTACCAGGTCTAACACCTTGTGGTGGTTGTTCATCTCTGTCATTTACATTAGACTGACCACTAGCTGGTTGTTGTCTATCTCTATCAGCTCTAGCAGCGAAACTGCTTGCTGGCTGCTGCCTATTTCTGTCGAATCTATTAGCAGGATGATTTAAATTCTGTTGGTTCGATGTCCCAGCACCTGATATTTGAATTGCATCAACCCCTGTTGAAAAATCGTCACTGTCGCTCTCTACGTCAACGTAGGCCAAGTCAGGTTCAATAGATTGGTTTTTCCTAGGTGTAAAATTTTCCTCCTCTAAACCATATCTCTGGTCTATTCTACGACACAGATCTTTTAAATGTGATAGGCTATTGACCTCAGTAGCAATTAACCCATTTTTATAGATGTCCGCGATATTTCTGAAGACGATAGCTAATTTCGCCTCTTCGGAAACAGGACAGCCAAGTCTTTGGAAATATGTGTTCATGACAGCAATATAGGTCCCTATAGACTCTCCAGGGCCTTGTTTACGTTTTTGGATCTCCTTCAATAGCTTCTCGCCATATGAAGAAGGAAGATATTCTGCCATGAACCTCTGTTCCAGCTGTTCCCACGTATGGACTTCTCTTCGAACATCTTTGTAAAAAGTATAAGCTGACTTTTCAAAATGATCAATGCCCGAATTCAGTAAAACCTTTTTGCTGACTCCTCTCGCCTGACTTAACTCGTCCACTCTCTCAAAAAATGCGGTGACGGAGATCGTACCCCTCTCGCCTGTAAACTTTATGTTCCACTTATGCGGAGGTACAGGTGCAACATGATATGAAGTACCAGGATCACTTGACATTGGTACTGGCGACGAACATGAAAATGGTCGTGACTGAGCAATTGGTGCTATGCTACTTTGGAGGGCAGCTAAACTCAAAGGAACGGTAGACGGTTGTTGATACTGAAAAGCTGTTGTACCGTAATTCTCAATCGGCATAGGGAGTGGTGCTTGTACTGATGTTTGAGTTGGGTTCGTTAGCACTTGCATTTGCAATGGAGCAATGACCGACGGTTGGTTTGTGGGCTGTTGAGCTGTTCTTTGTGTGCTCGAGTGCTGTGGCTGCGGGAGTTGAGACTGGCTGGGAATGTTGCCAACATTTGTCGAGTGATCTGAGCTTCGACTCGTTGATTGGGTTTCAGATGCTTCATCATCATCTGAGGTCACGCCAACTCTTAATAAATCTGTTGCTTGGCTCTGCAACCTCCCAATCAAGCTCAAGGTTTCCGCAACCAGTATGCCTTTGGTTTGACTTTCTTCAAAGTTAGACGGATTCATGTTATTTATCCTGGCTAACACGTGTTCCAACCTCACAGCGATTTTTCTAAACTCTCCCCCTTTACTCGTACCAGAGAACTTCTCTACCAGCGGTACTAGACTATCTAGCTTCTTCATGCAGCTAAAAGCATCCTGGCCAAATTTAAAGGGATACGGAGGGTATCTCATACTTGTATCAGTCTTTTCTCTTTGCTTAATCAGCATAAGCTGTTGCTTCATCTCTTCCACCGATCCAATGGCTATGCCTCTCCATGTTAATTCGTAGATTAACTCGTCCTTGACTAAGTACCTTATGTCAGACAACCGACTCAACGAAATAGCCATGGTGCCTTTTATATTGAAACTTTAAACTTCAAAACTCTTAATTATACCTCCCAATTATAAAAACTAAACAACGCAATAACAAACACAAAGTTCACTTTAAATTCACCAGTGAAAATCACTATAAATTTTCTCACAAATGTAGAAAATATAAAACTTAAATACGGGCAGACGCGAACAAAACCGAAAAACACCGGAGCAGTAAGAAAATAAAATTTATTTGCATTTAAAAATGTAATCATAATTTATGTTAAGTATTTGTACAACCAACTATGACGTCCAACCTTGCAGAGAGAAATAACTACTTAAATCCTAAATTAGAATTAACAAGTAGCCATAAAAAAGTTAAAAAAAATAAAAGAGAGACCAGAGTTTTGGCAGTGTTTAGGTCTTATGTTCCACTCCTGCGTGAGTAAAACCAAAAAAAAATAATTGCGCTTATCCTAGCTGAACTGGATTAAAATTAAAGTTAAGTGATGTTTGTTTACCTCAGCAACCGAATAGGTAAATTTATCCCTAAATGGAACGTACAACAGACTACCTATAACAAAAATCCCAAAGCTGTTGTACACAGTTAACGCTAGGGTATACTCCTGCTATTGCAGAACGGCTCCACTAATAAACTCCTCAAAAAAACCCAAATCGCCGTATACAATGATTTTTCTAAAAAGAATAAATCAAAACCCACTTTAACCTGCTTACCTACTCTGAGTTTACACGAAACATGCATTGCTTAAGGTCACATCATCCCTTAATATATAAGTGAATGCAATAAACATCGGAACAGATGTTCATGTTATAGAAATCGTAAAATATGCTCAATTAAAAAAAAAATCCGCTCGCTGAAATTGCGTCGAATTAGACTAGTAAGGATGTTGTGTGTAATTAAAAAAAATTTAAAAAAAATACCGATGTTATTAAAAATTTACAGAAATAACGTCTTGGTAGGACTGCAACTCTCTAATCTTCATTAAAATGAAATTCCCAAAACTTAAACTAAATTGATGCAAACTATGGTCATGGTCAAAAAAATTAATTAGTGACTCACTAAAATTTTCAAAAATTACTCCACTCTGATAGGTGGTTTGGAGTAGGGAGAAGAAAAAAAAATTTAAAACAAATGATGATAGGTTGTTAAAACGTGAGGGTTCGAAATAAAATTATACTTTAATTCAGAAAAAAAAATATTTAAATAAACTGGTAGAACCATTGTAGGGACAAGGCACTACTATGCACCAAGGAAAAAATGTCCAACAAGAAAATCAAGTCTCCCTTTTAAAAAAAAATATTAAAAAAAAATATTTAAAAAAAATATTTTCAAAAAAAAAATAAAAATGTTTAAGTGGGGTTGCAGCCGCTATTAGTGAACCTTAAAAATTTTTTAATAGAACCAGCACCAGAAAAATCTTATTCGAGTTGTCATGCAACAGTTTTTGTTCTTTTCCTTTAAAAAAACAGTTGTCAATTCCCTTTCCTCTCCCAAAACTGTGGCAATGTGAAAAGTCAATGAGCTAGAAAAATTTATTTACTATAAAAAAAAATTTTGAAAATTAAATTTACTTAAGAATCATAAGGTATAAAAATCGTGATTGAAAAAAAACCAATCAGTTTAGGAAAAGTTTTAAAAAAAATGTTTATGTTACAAAAAAACAAACGATGTTAGTATATTTGTTTAAAATTATTACTAAAGGAAACAACCAACGTGAGTACTCATTTACTGTACCCCTATATTAATGTGAACCTAAGTCTTAAACTTTGCACTCAACCCCGTAAAGAATTATCCCGTGTGCCCTTTCAAAAAACAAATATGGAAACAATTTCAAGGATCACCTATAAGAACGTTGTAAAATTAAATCTGCCTACTCAAGTGTCTTTACACACAACATCTACTCAAAAAAAATTTTTACTGCTTAATGCATTCTCAGATCCTTATTCCTGGTGTTCACGAGATCTAAAATTAAGTTGGGCCCTTTCCACAACTATCAGTCAAAGCAAAACTACCAAATGTCCAAGGGCTAATGAGACCCTATCACCAACAAATGATATTTTGAAATGAAACAGTTGGGAATCATCCTGCGTAAAAACCAGAGAACAAAATCAAGAACCAAAAACTATTACATTAATTTTAAAAGAGCATAATAAAACTCCCGGCCCCAATTAAACTTCTGTTATCTCAACCAAACTCGGCCTAAAACCAAAAACTTTTTATTAGACATTTCCCCTATTCCCTAAGTATAATGTCAATAAAATCCAAAAACTTGTGATTTCCATTCCAATCCCATCTGGACCCTATATATTTTTTAAACGGTCAAACACCCACAGGCGAAACAATATCTTATTTCAAAGAAAGGGTGAAGATATTTTGAAGCACCCTGTGAAAATAGGACACTATTATGGAAAACTGTTCAGATCAGTGTTCTTACTACTTTTTAACCTAAATATATCTAGTTCCCTCATGTGCATGTTACTATTTTAATTCCTATCATAACTAAACAGATCACAAAAATTGTTTTTCTCCGCAAATCTGCAAGGTGCTGGAAAATGCGAGATTCAGCCTGTAGGCCAAATTTGGATGTATTTTAATTTAGCGAAAACCGAAGTTGCGAAATCCTAAAAAGATTAGCAGGAAGTCCTCGTTCCTCGATTTCTACACTCCGAACCAAACATTTCTTCCATTTCCACCCAGCTCGCGGGAGGAAAACCCCTAATTATTGCAATACAAAAGGTACTACTTATCATATTATGCATAACAAAAATGCCCTCTTCATTGTTTAGTCGCATCAAAGAAAACCTATTGTTTTTAAATTTATTCTTAGGTTGAAATCTTTTTTTTTTTAATCAATCATCTTAAATTTATTATTTAACCTGAAAACTTTCCCATTTATTCCACAACAGTGTATTTTAATTTAAAATTTTGCTTCATTATTTGAGGTCACCAGTATGAAATTATTTTAAAATTAAAAAAATATGAAATAAAAAAAAATTATTTCCCAATTGTCCACAACTTCCAAGTTTTCATCCCTAAATACCTAGGGACTATCTCAGTCTAACACCATCCATCGTTATCCAACATAACGCTTTAATTTCAGAAGCAACAAAACGAAGATTAAGTGAAAAGCTAAGCAAGTATGTTGGAAGTTGCTTTACAATGGGCGCAGATGTAAGGCCCCTTTAAGTACACGCCACTGTCCTGAACTGCAAACTAACAAAAAAACTGAAGACTAGCATATCTGCGTCAAACAACATTTGGCATGAAATTAAAATAATTTCATATCATACCAGTACCCTCCAAAAACAAAACGTTTTTTACTATAAGACCCAAACACTTAACCAATAAATCTTGTTTTTCATGAAAAAAAAATGATTGAGTGTCAAAACCACTCACAGCCACTGAAAGCCTTTAACCTGGCTTTGGCTGTACCACAAAAAAATTTTCTCAAAAAAAAAATTAAAAATAATTTTGTCTTTTTCTTTTCCAAATTCAAAAAAAATCCAAAAAAAAATTACATCAGATGTTAAAAAAACTAGCCAAAACACACGTAGGGCGCCAATTTGTGGCCTTAATAAAAGTTAAAAAAAATTTGGGCGCCAATTTGTGGCCTAATAAAATGCGTTGTATGACATTTGTGGCAGCTTAAAGACGTTGCCGCCATTTTGTGACACTGAACCCCACTGAATAATTAAACAAATATCTGGAAGCAGAACTGTATTTTCCAGCTAGGTAAAACATTGATATGCCCGGTAACTTTTATACACATTATTTAATACCAATGTTTTACAAAGAAGATCTTAAATAAAATACAGTTCAACCCAAACGTTGCAGCCAAACAATGAAATTCTACTTACTTCCGAGGCTTCCAGAGTATTTGTGTAATTAAGAATAACCAAAAAAAAATAAACAGAATAAAATTCTAAAAGATTGAATTCAGATGACAAAACAGAAATACTTTACAGGTAGATGGACTCCATTAACAGGTCATAGTGTACCTACATCTGAGTCAGTAGCGTAGGACTCAATTATATGAATGATTGTTAAAAAAATATATATATACTTCCAAAATCGTTCCATCATAGGGGAGATCTAGACCAAATATCTGCTGTCATCATTCTACGTTGGGTAGAATGAGACAGACAGCAACCCAGTCCGAGATCCACCCCATGAGGAAAAAATGTGTGACGAAACCGCTAGAAACAAAATATAATCTCATCTCTCTTTTGTCTCCGCAAAGTTGGCTCACTGGATTGTACAAATAACAAAGAAATTTAGTTCATCTTGTATATTTTGATTGTAAAACTTGAGAAAAATACCAAACAAGTCAGGGCCAAAATAGCAAGGCACTTTAAATAGGGCCAAAATAGCAAGGCACTTTAAATTTGACAGTAAAATTATCTTAAATAAGTGAAATGAAGGAAAACAAGTCGATGTAGTAAATATGCCGCAAAACCAGGGTTATGACGTCATACCTTATCTTGCGTTTACAAGAAATGTTGAAATTATACTGTGAAAACTTATATATGGAAAGATTACATCTAAATTATATTAAAAAAATTTATATATGAGGAAAAAAAATTATAGTTAAGGCTTGCTCCTACCTTGGTCCTTGATTATTTTGTGTATAAATGTGTTTTATTTTGTAAACCTGGATGTGTTGTACCAGACATCTTCTGCTACTCCACCGGTCCCAGTTCTGCCGCGCCTTCCCTGCTGACTAACTAGCACATTGTACTAGTGCAGCACATCGTGGACAAAATGTTGTTGGTTTCTTGCCCGAGCATACAAAGGTTGTGGGATTCTTGCCCGAGCGTAGAACCCTGTGGAAAATGAAATGTTTCAGTTTCCTGGAATTCGTCAATTTTGCACGAAGTTCCCCTACACAGTAACTTAAATCGAGGACCCCATGTCGACTCAATAAAACAAAGTAGATTTAAACAGATGAACTAAAATAATCCTAACGTACCTTTCCCAGGGTTATAACTGGCCCGTCCGGCTTCCCACCAGCGTCCAGCACCGCTGCCGATGGAATGGACAGGGCTGTAGACAAAGGAGAAAAACAATATATAGTTTTTATCCAACACGTGGTTAAAAGAAAAAATGTAAAAACGCCAAAAATTCCCCACGTCTTTTGTAAAAAAAAAATACATTTCACACGAAAAATAATTAAAATTTGGGAGGCAATTATTATCTTTAAGAGTCCTCAAATAATAAAAAAAAATGAAAAAATAAAATCGAACTTACCAATGCTCTTTCCGTGCAAATGGCGTAGGCCGACTTAAATCCCTCTATGTAGAGGATATGAGCCGTCCACGAGATACGCCTCACGACGGACTCACTCTTTACAGTCTCTGGGACAAAACCTGCAGTTTTTGCAGTGCCACTACACAAAAACAATGGCGATCCCAGAAACTGTTGTCGACCCAGCCAAAATTTGTTAGCAAAGAGACCAGGCAGAACACAAAAACCGAGGTGGCCGGAAACCGTTTTGTTAATTTGGTGGGGAGTGGGGACAGTAAAACGCAATACCAACCAACCAGAAAAACCCGCGATTTTCAAACTAACCAATGAGGTACAGCAATAGTTCTATACAGGTCTATAGGGGGCAGCACCGACCAAGTGGACATTGCAATTAGGTAAAACGTACATTGAGGTGTTGTCGGATCTATTTCCACGGTTGGAATTTTTATAACAAGGACGTCGAGACACCCTCCATACACATTATTAATATTCGAACACTCAACCAATTCCCATATGAGTAAAGCTATACTGAGCGCAGAATTTAGTTGCACTCCAGTTACAGTCTTCGTCAAAAGTTTCCTTCGCTCTTTATAAATGTTTTCTCTAATATTCATATGGTTTAACGCCATTTTTGTAAAACATTTCTACAGTAATAAAGTTGTTTCTGAACCTGAACCCAAAAATACACACTGAACTATTGCTTAAAGGCACAAGAGTGTTCAGATGTTAACTCACACGATTTCGTTTATTCTTTTAGTCTTGGTTTTTATCCCTCGTTTATCTCCCATTTACAAAAGTGCATAACTCGTATTTATTTTATCCTTTCCCTATCAAATTAATAAAGATATCAAAGTGGTCGGAGCCTCGGTTGTTACTGGTCAAACCGTGGACCTAAATATGTTTTCGTGCTGTCACAACTAGCTATGAGGTTCGGATTGTCCCAATATCCTCGAAAATAAACGTAAGGGAATGAAATGTTCATCTAAATGTTTCCTTCCTGTTACTGAATCCGTTTGTGATGCGGCAACGCCGCCATTCCCCAGCATAACAGCTGTTTAACTTTCATGACGACAAGAGAATCACAAAATTCCACAGATAAAAACAAAACAATCAAAATTTTTATGTGATTTTCCCGAAGCCTGTGATCTTAAATTCCAATTACGATGTCCAGATAATGCGATGTGCGTAGTGTCCACAGTAATTCGATGGAATGCCTCCTTTTAAGGTAACTTCCTAGACCCTATATAACCTCCAAACCTAGCTCTATAAAATACCCTTACTTTGTGTACAGAAAGACGAATCAAAGAGCCTTGATTATTTACCTAAATAAACAAATATGTAACGTTGTCTTAAACGTAAAAATGACACGTTACACATCTTGTAAAATGTTTTCTAAATACCGCTCTTGATTTAAATTTTCATTATATATATATAGGGGGTCAACTATACGTCCTCGATTTATTTATTTATTTATTATTATTAATGCCTATCTCCTCTACCTCACGGTCCCTCCTAACGTCATATATGTTGGCCCGCGGTTTTGAAAAAGAGCCATACAGAACAAGATTCCTTTTCAACTTTGTCTTCGTTCGGGATACCCAAATACCTTAAAGCATATTAACGTATTTGGGGATACCTTTGAAGATATAAGTTTCCAGCGTCCTGTCGATTATCATTACTTTCCCAGTAACATTTTAGCATGTCATATTTTTCATCGTTTTGACACATATTTAAAAATAACATTAAAAACGCTTTTGTGCAAAATAATTTCATATCAAAGCGTAATGTCAAATTATTTAAACAATTGAAAACAATGACAAAACGCCAAGACGCAAGGCCAACTTGATTTGCATAGTATAAGACAACAAAACTATAGAAGCATTTGACAGCAAGGCTTTCATGTCAATGGCGCATGACGTCATTCAACGCACACTAGACAAAAATGAAAAACTTTAATTATCTCCGAAACCACTCAATTAAACTATAACAATGAAAAGAATTCAATGACGAATTCGAAAATTAATTAAAATATAGGCTATTCCATAAGAAAAAATGCAACTTTATGTCATATCTCAAAAACTAAAAGTGACAGTTAAAATTTAATTTAGCGGGTGGATTCCCCGTGACAAAGTCTATAAAATTGCAATTTACTCTAAATCAAAATTTCCACTAATAACGAAGTTATAGACCCCCTTCCAAAATGCAGACTTTTCAAAAAGCCCCCGTAGCTCAAAGACGAGACGATATTTTAAAATACGGTTTTCACTATAAGCCTTCACTTGAAATTTGAGCCTTGCAATGCGTGGTCAGTTTTTCTCTGTCTCCCCTAGAAGTACCTTAAACCCCCTAAACGTGCCCAATTTGGGACCCCTGTACATATATGTGGGTAGACCTAAAACTTTATGGTTTGTATCTTACCAAGTCTATTACCCATGCAACTGATTAATAATTTTTGTAGAATATTTATCTATCTTTATTTCATGTCATTTCAATCATTCTCAAAAATGAGTAACTTTTAATTTAAAGGCCACCAAAAAAACAAATTGGACAAATTCCAAAATGAAAAAATGGTTAATATCATACCTCGAACCTTGTTTTTAGTCTAACAAAAAACACAGTTTAGCATTTTCGTATAAAATTTTGTTGGCTATAAATTTTGTTTCAAACTTTTGTGGCCTTAAAAAAGTTAAAAAATAATTTGGGCGCCAATTTGTGGCCTATTAAAATGCGTTGCGTGACATTTGTGGCAGCTTAAAGACGTTGCTGCCATTTTGTGGCACTATAATTAGAAATTTGCCAACTTGTGACACAACAAAACCACTGAATAATTAAACAAATATCTGGAAGCAGAACTGTATTTTCCAGCTAGGTAAAACATTGATATGCCCGGTAACTTTTATACAGTGGAGAAGGGGGGGGTTCAGAAATAAGAAAATTTTAAGTGCGCCACATTATTTAATACCAATGTTTTACAAGGAAGATCTTAAATAAAATACAGTTCAACCCAAACGTTGTAGCCAAACAATAAAATTCTATACTTCCGAGGCTTCCAGAATATTTGTGTAATTAAAAAGCCAAAAAAAAAATAAACAGAATAGAACAGAAAGCACTTTACAGGTAGATGGAGTCCTTTAACAGGCCATAGTGTACCTACATCTGAGTCAGTAGTGTGAGACTCAGTTGTATAAATGATTGAAAAAAATAAATATACTTCCAAAATTATTCCGTCATAGGGGAGATCTAGACCAAATATCTGCTGTCATCATTCTACATTGGGTAGAATGAGACAGACAGCAACCCAGTCCGAGATCCACCCCATGAAGTAGAACAATGTAAGGAAACCGCTAAAACATATAATCTCATCTCTCTTTTGTCTCCGCAAAGTTGGTCACTGGGTTGCACAAATAATACAGAAATTTAGTTCATCTTGTATATTTTGATTGTAAAACCTGAGAAAAATACTTTCACAAACAAGTCAGGGCCAAAATAGCAAGGCACTTTAAATAGGGCCAAAATAGCCAGGCATTTTAAATTTGACAGTAAAATTATCTTAAATAAATTAAATGAAGGGAACAAGTCAATGTAGTAAATATGCCGCAAAACCAGGGTTATGACGTCATACCTTATCTTGCGTTTACAAGAAATGTTGAAATTATACTGTGAAAACTTATATATGAAAAGATTACGTCTAAGTTATATTAAAAATTTATATATGAGGAAAAAAATTATAGTTAAGGCTTGCTCCTACCTTGGTCCTTGAATTATTTAATAATTATTGGTGTTTATTTGGTAAACCTGGAAGTGTTGTAGGTTTCCCGACATACTCCTGCTGTTCCGGCTTGCCCGCGCCTCCCCTACTGCCGCTTAGCACATCACGCTAGGGCAGCACATGGTCTCAGGTGTTGATGGTTCCTTGCCCCGAGCGTAGAACCCTGTGGAAAATGAAATGTTTCAGTTTCCTGGAATTCGTCAATTTTGCACGAAGTTCCCCTACACAGTAACTTAAATCGAGGACCCCATGTCGACTCAATAAAACAAAGTAGATTTAAACAGATGAACTAAAATAATCCTAACGTACCTCTCCCAGGGTTATAACTGGCCCGTCCGGCTTCCCACCAGCGTCCAGCCCAACTGTCCCGTCGCACAGTGGAACGAAGTATAGGGAAGATCGGGACATTGGTAATAACTTTTGAAGTCTTAGTCCGATTTTGATAATTTTGGACTTTCTGGAAAGCAAATTGCGTCATCTTTTCAGAAAAAGTATATAAGTTGGACATTTCTTATTTATTCAAAATGGCGGACGACCTAAATAGATTTGTTTTGAACTGGAGTTACATACAATTTATAAACAATTGATAAATGCCAAAAAGATAATCCAATAAACGTGTAAATATACTTTTTGAATTTCGAACAAAATTACATTCACTTTAATACTACACAAGTTGTGTTTTTTGGGACCCTGTTGATTTTCAAATAATTAAAAATATCTTTGTTTGAATTAAATTCAACCATGTTGACCGTAAAACAAACAAACAGGGTAATCACAGGCTACTTCAAACATCGTTACGTTGCATTGGGGCTCCTCATAAATTAAGTTTTTCGTAATTTTTAACTTTTCTTTGCTTCGCACCTGTGATGAAATTTAACACGTATATAACTCATTACCCCCCCCCCCCCCCTCTACCCCAAGCGTGTTTTCTAAGAAACAATGTCCTCTTTTTTTAAAGAAAACTGTCCGCGGTCCAAAATACCTGTGAGTATTTATTATTTTTTAAAATGTTGAGGCAAAAGTGGATTTATTCAAACTTTTAGAGGTTGGGAGTTAATTAAAATCTAAATAAATCCTACAGTGGCACTTTCGGGCAGCCAATGCCGATTGGTTCATTTAGAGCGAGGATGGGTTTATGCATCACAGGCAAAAGTTGCTTGGCCATCTTTTGCCATTTTTTTAAAAGTCAAGAAAAGGTAATTTTTTAATGTTTTATGAACAGCGAAATTGTGCACACTCCCCCACAATTACGATAAATATTTTTATTTTTCTTTTAATGTGATTTTGTTCTAATATTACCTCTAGTACTACATACAGTGCCCGAAAGTTGATAATATATACATAGGTTTTATTTTTAAGCTTCAAGTTTGACATATTTTCTGATAATTTTTTGTCATATAATATTTTTACCACAAACATTAACTCTAGCTGGCTAGACTATATTATGAGCGGGATACTATGTTGGTTTTCTATTACGCCAACATGTTTAGAAAAAAAATATTCAATAAAAATATCAAAATTTGCATTTTGAGAAAATCCCCAATGTCCCGATCTTAGCATGGCCCCGATCTACTGTGCGTCGCTGGAATTGACATTGCTGTAGACAAAGGAGAAAAACAATATATAGTTTTTATCCAACACGTGGTTAAAAGAAAAATATAAAACCGCCAACAATTCCCCACGTCCTTTGTCAAAAAAAGTACATTTCCCACGAAAAATAATTACTTTTGGGGGGCAAATATTATCTTGAAGAGTACTCAAATAATAAAAAAAATGAAAAAAAAAATAAAATCGAACTTACCGATGCTCTTTCCGTACAAATGGCGCAGGCCGACTTAATTTCCCCTCAAAAGGGTGCGAGCGTCACTTCCGATTACGCCGAAAACACGACGGCTCACTCCTCACAGTCTCTGGGATATCTCCTACAATTCGCTGCAGTGCCAAACCAAAAACAATGGCGATCCCAGAGCCTGTTGTCGACCCAATTAAATTTGTTAGCAAAGAGAGACAAAGCACTTAGTCGAGAATACCAGAATAATGAATTGGCCGGAAACCGTTTTGTAAATTTGGTGGGGAGTGGGGACGGTAAAACGCAATAGTACCAACCTAATCTTCCCGGTGAAATTCAAATAAAGGATGCAAACCTATTTATAAAAAACTTTTCCGCCAAAAATAAATCTCTACATTCAGTGGCAAGCCTGGGAGAAAAACCCGGGGTTTTCAAAGTAACCAATGAGGTACAGCAATAGTTCTATACAGGTCTATAGGGGCAGCACCGACCAAGTGGACATTGCAATTAGGTAAAACGTACATTGAGGTGTTGTCGGATCTATTTCCACGGTTGGAATTTTTATAACAAGGACGTCGAGACACCCTCCATACACATTATTAATATTCGAACACTCAACCAATTCCCATATGAGTAAAGCTATACTGAGCGCAGAATTTAGTTGCACTCCAGTTACAGTCTTCGTCAAAAGTTTCCTTCGCTCTTTATAAATGTTTTCTCTAATATTCATATGGTTTAACGCCATTTTTGTAAAACGTTTCTACAGTAATAAAGTTGTTTCTGAACCTGAACCCAAAAATACACACTGAACTATTGCTTAAAGGCACAAGAGTGTTCAGATGTTAACTCACACGATTTCGTTTATTCTTTTAGTCTTGGTTTTTATCCCTCGTTTATCTCCCCTTTACCAAAGTGCATAACTCGTATTTATTTTATCCTTTCCCTATCAAATTAATAAAGATATCAAAGTGGCGGAGCCTCGGTTGTTCCTGGTCGACCCAAATATGTTTTCGTACTATCAAAACTAGTTAATCCGTGAAGGACATGAGGTTCGGATTGTCCCAATATCCTCGAAATAAACCTAAGGGAATGAAATGTTCATCTAAATGTTTCCTTCCTGTTACTGAATCCATTTGTGATGCGGCAAAGCCGCCATTCCCCAGCATAACAGCTGTTTAACTTTATGAACGTCAAGTGAATCACAAAATTCCACAGATAAAAACAAAACAATCAAAATTTTTATGTGATTTTTCCCGAAGCCTGTGATCTTAAATTCCAATTACGATGTCCAGATAATGCGATGTGCGTAGTGTCCATAGTAATTCGATGGAATGTCTCCTTTATAAGGTAACTTTTTGGACACTATATAACCTCCAAACCTAGCTCTATAAAATACTATATATTTGTGTACAGAAAGACGAATCAAAGAGCCTTGATTATTTACCTAAATAAACAAATATGTAACGTTGTCTTAAACGTAAAAATGACACGTTACATAATCCCCCCCCAACTTCAAGACGATTAACCTAAAAGGTTAATCGGAGAGGTCCGCTGCCGACTTAAGGTCTTTGGCATGCCAACTCCCTGGCAGTACTTTACCCGATGGTTCCTGAAGCTCAAATATCCATGGAGAAATTTTATTCCTAATCACATAAGGACCAACGAATTTCGGTGCTAACTTCTTCGAGAAAAACTTCGCAGCATCTGACAAAACATAATTTTTCTTCCAAACACGCTGACCCACAGCAAAGTTGGGTACCCTTGTACGCAAATTATACTGAACTACGTTTTTCTCTCCAGCCACCTCTAACCTTCTCTTAACATCAGCATAGAGCTTTCGGAAACCTTCGTTCTTACTTTCAGCTGCGGATTGTACACCATTCTCTTCAGATAACAAAACTGGGTTGGAGTAATCTTTTCCTGACAGACACATATTTCTACCAAAATTAACAAAGAAAGGAGACATCCTGGTTGTCTCATGGGTTGCAGTACGAATCGCGCAGGCAAGTTTATGTATTTGTTCGTCCCACTTCCTGTGGTTGTCTTTCACATAACAACATAACATGGTTTTTAACGTGCGATTCGTCCTTTCTGTTGGATTTGCCATGGGGTGATAATACGGATTATACTGAATTTTCACCTGATAACTCTCAGCAAAACGCTTAAAATCATTACTTTTGTACTGAGGGCCATTATCACAAAGTATCAAACGGGGTACTCCGAAGACCATAAGTACTTGCTCCTCGAGATGCTTGACAACAGCTTGAGTAGGGGCTGTTCGCATTGGAAAAACTAAGGAAAACTTACTCAAATAGTCTGCAACGACGAGAATCCAGCAATTACCCTTTGTTGAACGAGGTAGAGGTCCACATAAATCAGTCGAAATAATTTCCCAAGGACGAGTTGGTTTTGGGTGAGATATCATCTGATCAGATACACCTTGTGTATCACCTTTGTGAGCTGCACAGACAAAGCATTTCTTTACAAAAGTTGCCACGTCCTGGCGCATTTTTGGCCAATAATATTTTTCTGCCAGTCTGTGGAAGGTTTTATACACACCCATATGCCCTGCGGTAGGAGGATCGTGAGCTTCTCCAATAATTCTACGCCTATGATCTTTGGGGACTACCTCTTTCCAATATTCATTAGATGGTGAAAGTTGAGGGTATTCTTGTTTGACATATTTATACAACTTATTATCAGTGTATCTCCAATTCATAAATTTTAATGGTGATTCTACGACCCTCTTTACCATCTTTTGGTACCATCGATCTTTAATTGCTGTTGAAACGTCTCTGGGCTGCGAAATTGCATCAATCATAGGTACTGCACGAGACAACATGTCCGGGACAACTAAATCTTTCCCTTTCCGATGGATTACTTCAAAGTCATATTGCTGCAGTTTTACAGACCAACGAGCAAGTCTCCCACTGGGCTCTTTTAAGCTATGAAGCCATTTTAAGCTAAAATGATCTGTAATGACCTTAAATGAGATCCCCTCAATATAAGGCCGGAGCTTCTCTATCGCCCAAACCAATGCCAAACATTCTCGCTCGGTGGTCGTGTAAACACGTTCTTGCTTAGTCAAAGATCGACTCAAATAGCAAATGACTTTGTCTCCTTCAGGATAAGGTTGCGTTAAACATGCTCGTATTCCATATCCTGAGGCGTCTGTTTGAATGACAAATTCCTTGGTATAATCTGGACATGTAAGAATCGGTGCAGTCACTAAAAGTTCCTTAATCTTAATAAATGCCTTTTCGCAGTCTGGAGTCCAATCGAACTTTTGATTTTTCTTAGTTAGAGCTGTAATCGGAGCTATTATCGCTGAAAAATTCTCTATGAAACGTCTGTACCAGGATATTGTACCTACAACTCTACGAACTTCTCTGACAGTTCTTGGCCTCTGGAGCTCTAACATGGCTCTAATTTTATTAGGGTCAACTCGGATGCCTCAACGGTCCACTACGAAACCTAAATAAGTCATTTCTGGCCTACACAGTTGGCATTTCTCCCAACTTACCGTTATCTTTGCATTCTGCAATCTTCGTAGGACTTCCTCAAGAATTCTAAGATGTTCAGAAAAGCTCTGTGTGACAATTACGAGGTCATCGAGATATACGTACACGTAGGGGTCTAAATCGTTTCCTATGATGCTATCTATGAGTCTCTGCCAAGTTGCAGGTGCATTATGGAGACCAAATGGTAACCGCTTAAATTGGAAGAGACCTCGTCGACAGATGAATGCTGTTAGTGGCTTCGATGATTCTTCCATTGGTACTTGCCAATAAGCACTCTTAATATCTAAAGTTGACAAGTACTTAGCATCTTTCAATTTGTCAAGAGTCTCGGATACGAGTGGTAAAGGATAACTATCACGCGCCGTCACTGAGTTCAATTTGCGGTAGTCTACACAGAAACGATATTTCTTTGTGTTTTTCTTTTGTACCATTACCACTGGTGAAGCCCATGAACTACTACTACGTTCTATCACATCCATTTTCAGCATTTCGTCGATTTCGTCATCAATAAGTTTTTGAATGACCGGTGAGACCTTATATGAACGTTGTCTTATCGGTGCTGCATTTGTTGTAATCTTATGTTCTACTCTGTCTGTACATCCCAGTGAGTCACCCATCATATTCTTATATTTAACGACCAATTCCTCTAGTCGTTCTGATTCATAAGGTGTAAGAGTTGTTTGTTGGTCTGATGTTTCTAAAGAACAAATCACATCTTTATTATCGGCAAAATGCCACTCATTAGTACTTAAGTTCGGTACTATACCCATCGAAATCCAAAAATCTAATCCTAAAATCAAAGTGTGCGGCAACTCAGGAACGACGACGACCTCTATTAACCTAAATTTGTCCTGAACTCGCATAGGAAGCTGCACTGTCCCAATACTACTCGTGCTTTGACCATTTGCCACAATACAACTCGTCTTCTTCGTCGTATCAAGTGAAAAACCAAACCTCTCGATGACCGACCAACCATGATTCCCTAAAAAGGTACGTGAAGCCCCGGAATCCAACAAACCTAATAACTTATTTCCGAGCACATCCACTTCTAAATAAGGCCTCTCATCTTTACGAGCATGACTTATCACATAATCTAAAACGTACGTTAGCCTATCGGTCGATGCTTGTTTAGGCTGACTCGAAGGTCGACCACCTACGAGCGCCTGGGTCCGTTTCCCTGACGATTACAATTACGACATTCTCTTACTGTAACCCCTGCCTGACCACACGAATAGCACTGTTTGCCTCTAGGTAATGCGCACCCGATTGCCATGTGCCCTGTTTGGTTGCATCTGTAACAAACAACGTCCCTGTTCGCCCTACCAGATCCAACACCCTGTGGTTGTACATCCCTGTCATTTACACTAGACTGACCACTAGCTGGTTGCTGTCTATCTCTATCAGCCCTAGCAGCGAAACTGCTTGCTGGCTGTTGCCTATCTCTGTTAAATCTATTATCAGGAATATTCAAATCCTGTTGATTTGATGTCCCGGCACCTGATATTTGAATTGCATCAACCCCTGTTGGAAAATCGTCACTGTCGCTCTCTACGTCAACGTAGGCTAAGTCAGGTTCGATAGATTGGTTTCTTCTAGGAGTAAAATTCTCCTCTTCTAAACCATATCTCTGGTCTATTCTACGATACAAATCTTTTAAATGTGATAGGCATTGACCTCAGTAGCAATCAACCCTTTCTTATAGATGTCCGCTATATTTCTGAAGACGATAGCTAATTTTGCCTCTTCAGAAACAGGACAGCCAAGTCTTTGGAAATATGTGTTCATGACAGCAATATAGGTCCCTATAGACTCTCCAGGGCCTTGTTTACGTTTTTGAATTTCCTTCAATAGCTTCTCGCCATATGAAGAAGGAAGATATTCTGTCATGAACCTTTGTTCCAGCTGTTCCCATGTATGGACTTCTCTACGAACATCTTTATAAAAAGTATAGGCTGACTTTTCAAAAAGATCAATGCCTGAGTTCAGTAGTACCTTTTTGCTAACTCCTCTCGCCTGACTTAACTCGTCCACTCTCTCAAAAAATGCGGTGACGGAGATCGTACCCCTCTCGCCTGTAAACTTTATGTTCCACTTATGCGGAGGTACAGGTGCAACATGACATGAAGTACCAGGATCACTTGACATTGGTACTGGCGACGAACATGAAAATGGTCGTGACTGAGCAATTGGTGCAATGCTACTTTGGAGGGCAGCTAGACTCAAAGGAACGGTAGACGGTTGTTGATAATGAAAAGCTGATGTCCCGTAATTCTCAATCGGCATAGGGACTGGTGCCTGTATTGGTGCTTGAGTTGGGTTCGTTAGCACTTGCATTTGCACTGGAGCCATGACCGACGGTTGGTTCGTAGGCTGTTGTGTGCTCGAGTGCTGTGGTTGTGGTAGTTGAGACTGGCTGGGAAAGTTGCCAACATTTGTCGAGTGATCTGAGCTTCGACTCGTTGATTGGGTTTCAGATGCTTCATCATCATCTGAGTTCACGCCAACTCTTAATAAATCTGTTGCTTGGCTCTGCAACCTCCCAATCAAACTCAAGGTTTCCGCAACCAGTATGCCTTTTGTTTGACTTTCTTCAAAGTTTGACGGATTCATGTTATTTATCCTGGCTAACACGTGTTCCAACCTCACAGCGATTTTTCTAAACTCTCCCCCTTTACTCGTACCAGAGAACTTCTCTACCAGCGGTACCAGACTATCAAGCTTCTTCATGCAGCTAAAAGCATCTTGGCCAAATTTAAAGGGATACGGAGGGTATCTCATACTTGCATCAGTCTTTTCTCTTTGTTTGATCAACATAAGCTGTTGTTTCATCTCTTCCACCGATCCAATAGCTATGCCTCTCCATGTTAACTCATAGATTAATTCGTCCTTGACTAAGTACCTTAAGTCAGACAACCGACTCAAAGAAATAGCCATAGTGCCTTTTATCTTCAAACTTTAAACTTTAATTAAAACTGTTAATTATACCTCCCAATTATAAAAACTAAACCACGCAATAACAAACACAAAGTTCACTTTAAACTCACCAGTGAAAATCACTATAAATTTTCTCACAAATGTAGAAAATATAAAACTTAAATACGGGCAGACGCGAACAAAACCGAAAAACACCGGAGCAGTAAGAAAATAAAATTTATTTGCATTTAAAAATGTAATCATAATTTATGTTAAGTATTTGTACAACCAACTATGACGTCCAACCTTGCAGAGAGAAATAACTACTTAAATCCTAAATTAGAATTAACAAGTAGCCATAAAAAAAAAGTTTAAAAAATAAAAGAGAGACAAGAGTTTTGGCAGTGTTTAGGTCTTATGTTTCACTCCTGCGTGAGTAAAACCAAACAAAAATAATTGCGCTTATCCTAGCTGAACTGGATTAAAATTAAAGTTAAGTGATGTTTGTTTACCTCAGCAACCGAATAGGTAAATTTATCCCTAAATGGAACGTACAACAGACTACCTATAACAAAAATCCCAAAGCTGTTGTACACAGTTAAAGCTAGGGTATACTCCTGCTATTGCAGAACGGCTCCACTAATAACTCCTCAAAAAAAACCCAAATCGCCGTATACAATGATTTTTCTAAAAAGAATAAATCAAAACCCACTTTAACCTGCTTACCTACTCTGAGTTTACACGAAACATGCATTGCTTAAGGTCACATCATCCCTTAATATATAAGTGAACGCAATAAACATCGGAACAGATGTTCATGTTAGAGAAATCGTAAAATATGCTCAATTAAAAAAAAAATCCGCTCGCTGAAATTGCGTCGAATTAGACTAGTAAGGATGTTGTGTGTAATAAAAAAAATTTTAATAAAATTTAAAAAAAAATTACCGATAGTAATAAAAAATTTACACAAATAAAGTCTTGGTAGGACTGCAACTCTCTAATAATCGTTAAAATGAAATTCCCAATACTTTAACTAAATTGATGCAAACCATGGTCAAGAAGACCCTAGGATCGTACCGATAGGTGTCCAAAAAAAAATTAAAAAAAAAATTTTTGGTGTCGACCACAGTAGTCCAATAGTAAAAAAAATTAATTAGTGACTCACTAAAATTTTCAAAAGTTACTCCACTCTGATAGGTGGTTTGGAGTAGGGAGAAGAAAAAAAAATTTAAACGAATGATGATAGGTTGTTAAAACGCGAGAGTTCGAAATGAAATTATATTTTAATTCAGAAAAAAAAAAAATATTTAAATAAACTGGTAGAACCATTGTAGGGACAAGGTACTACTATGCACCAAAAAAAAATTTTTGCCACAAGAAAATCAAGTTTCCCTTCTTAAAAAAAATTAAAAAAATATATTAAAAAAATATTAAAAAAATATTTTCAAAAAAAAATTAAAAATGTTTAAGTGGGGTTGCAGCTCCTATTAGTGAACCTTAAAAACAAATTAAATAAAATCAACACCAGAAAAATCTTATTCGAGTTGTCATGCAACAGTTTTTGTTCTTTAAAAAAAAACAGTTGTCAATTCCCTTCCCTCTCCCAAAACTGTGGCAATGTGAAAAGTAAATGAGCTAGAAAAATTAATTTACTATACAAAAAAATGTTGAAAATTAAATTTACTTAAGAATCATAAGGTATAAAAATCGTGATTGAAAAAAAACCAATCAGTTTAGGAAAAGTTTTAAAAAAATGTTTATGTTACAAAAAAACAAACGATGTTAGTATATTTGTTTAAAATTATTACTAAAGGAAACAACCAACGTGAGTACTCATTTACTGTACCCCTATATTAATGTGAACCTAAGTCTTAAACTTTGCACTCAACCCCGTAAAGAATTATCCCGTGTGCCCTTTCAAAAAAACAAATATGGAAACAATTTCAAGGATCACCTATAAGAACGTTGTAAAACTAAATCTGCCTACTCAGGTGGCTTTACACACAACATCTACTCAAAAAAAAAATTTACTGCTTAATGCATTCTCAGATACCTATTCCTGGTGTTTACGAGATATAAAATTAAGTTGGGCCCACTCCACAACTATCACTTAAAGCAAATCTACCAAATGTCCAAGGGCTAATGAGACCCCATCACCTACAAATGATATTTAGAAATGAAACAGTTGGGAATAATCCTGCGTAAAAACCAGAGAACAAAATCAAGAACTAAAAACTATTACATTAATTTTAAAAGAGCATAATAAAACTCCCGGCCCCAATTAAATTTCTGTTATCTCAACAAAACTCGGCCTAAAACCAAAAACTTTTTATTAGACATTGCCCCTATTCCCTAAGTATAATGTCAATAAAACCCAAAAACTTGTGATTTCCATTCCAATCCCATCTGGACCCTATATATTTTTTAAACGGTCAAACACCCACAGGCGAAACAATATCTTATTTCAAAGAAAGGGTGAAGATATTTTGAAGCACCCTGTGAAAATAGGACACTATTATGGAAAACTGTTCAGATCAGTGTTCTTACTACTTTTTAACCTAAATATATCTAGTTCCCTCATGTGCATGTTACTATTAATTCCTATCATAACTAAACAGATCACAAAAATTGTCTTTCTCCGCGAATCTGCAAGGTCCTGGAAGATGTGAGATTCAGCCTGTAGGCCAAATTTGGATATATTTTAATTTAGCGAAAACCGAAGTTGCGAAATCCTAAAAAGATTAGCAGGAAGTCCTCGTTCCTCGATTTCTACACTCCGAACCAAACATTTCTTCCATTTCCACCCAGCTCGCGGGAGAAATAAAACCCTAATTATTGCAATATAAAAGGTAGCTAGCTCCTTCACACCCTGAAAAAAAATAGATGCCCTCATCAATGTTTAGTCGCCTAAAGGAAAACCTATTGTTTTTAAATTTATTTTTAGGTTGAAATCTTTTTTAAAAATCAATCATCTTAAATTTATTGTTTAACCTGAACACTTTCCCATTTATTCCACAACAGTGTATTGTAATTTAAAAAATTGCTTCATTATTTAAGGTCACCAGTATGAAACTATTTTAAAATTAAAAAAAAAATTAAATAAAAAAAAATTATTTCCCGATTGTCCACATCTTCCAAGTTTTCATCCCTAAATACCTAGGTACTTTCTCAGTCTAACACCATCCATCGTTATCCAACATAACGCTTTAATTTTAGAAGCAACAAAACGAAGATTAAGTGAAAAGCTAAGCAAGTAGGTTGGAAGTTGCTTTACAATGGGCGCAGATGTAAGGCCCCTTTAAGTACACGCCACTGTCCTGAACTGCAAACTAACAAAAAAACTGAAGACTAGCATATCTGCCGTCAACCAACCTTTGGCATGAAATTAAAATAATTCCATATCATACCAGTATCCTCAAAACAAAACGTTTTTTTTTTCTATAAGACCCAAACACTTAACCAATAAATCTTGTTATTTAAAATTATGATTCGGGAGTAAAAAGATTTATTTATTCCTGCCTGATCAACTAAGACAAAAAAAAAGTTCACCTTTTTGTAACTCAAGAAGTTCCCGTTTGGTCCCCTAAAAAATATAACCTGTCTGGTCACCCTTTAAAACTACGACCACTATACAAACCGTTTTGACCAAAACAAGAATTCGAGAAGTTATGTTAACAGAAAGGAAATAATCTTTTGCGAAAAATTAAATTATTTAAAAAAAAGAAGCAAAATTTGGAAATATTTTTACCAATTACCACCGCCTAGCATTTATATTTAGTTGAAAGTCTCTCTTAAATTCACTGACCAATTTCACGGCCTCACAATGACATTACTTAAAAAAAATTACTGAACTTTACAAATGAACTCTACAAATGAACTAAAAAAAAATCAAAAAAACTTATATCTATATCTGTCTCAGTTAAACATTTCTTTTGTGGTATTATATCTAGTTGGGCTTCAAATTCATTTTCTCTGTATTCAATCTGGAGCAGGCAAAACTTCTCAAGGCTCAAACATAATGTTTGCTCTCCAATGGCCATGACCAAGCTATGACCTGAACGCAGAAAAAAAATACAGAAAAAAAATAAATGTGTACCAGAAAACTTTAATTGATAGAAATACCCGTAGGTCATTTTTAAAAAATGCACTCCAAAGCCCAACGCTGTATTTTCTACCAAAAAAATTTGACCAGTCACGAAACACAACTAGACAACTAAACCAAAGACCTAAAAACTGTCTTTCAAAAAAAATACCCCAAAAAAAAATGTCAACTGGACTTTTGGCATTGATCTTCAGCCAAGGTGTCACTCTAGGGGTTTTAGCCTTGTGTTTCCTAACCTCCCGAGCCGACACTAGTAGTGTACCCTCCTCTGACCCGATGTAACTGAGTGACGTAAGATCTTAATTGTCATCCAACAGTTACCACCAAAAAAACAAGAAAAGAAAATGACAAAGCGAAATAAACTCATTTTCCTTTTCTTTTATTACTAATTAATACTTTCAACTAAACAAAGCTACCAGCTGTAAAGCTATATTTACTTTAAAACAACCTAGCCAAGAAAGATTTGTGTGAAACCCTGTAAAAATATTCCAATTTCCAAGTGGTGATATCCCACAAAAATTAAAATCACCAAAAAAATAACTTGTTGACCCAAATAAATTGACTGTACTAAATACTAAAAAATAATCTGTGAACCAATTTCTATCTTATCACAAGCAGGAAATAATAAAATATAAATAAATGAACCTGCCGGAAAAAAAATTGTTAGAAAAAAACACAGTACCTATGTCATATATTTAAACCTAAAAAGACTATGTCTGGAGGTCCATCCACCTATAGATCAACAAAAAAAAATTGAAGTAAATTTACATTGTTGTATTTATTTTTCTTAAAAAATTAAAATGTGTTTTTCCTACAAAAACTTTAAAGAATTAAGAACATGATTCGGACGCTGTTGAATAAAAACTCCTATGTTTTTTTATCCACTTATTCTTCCTTAATAAATAAAAATGAATATTTTATTTTCCAAGAAAAAAAACTTGTGAAGATAAGCTAACAAAAAACTATGAGGATCAACAGAGCAACAACGAATTTCAAATCAACGCTTAAATATTAAAATATTATAAAAAAAAAATATTTAAAAAGTGTTTTTTCAAAAAAACCAATGATGATGGAAAATCCTGTTTTATAGTAAAAAAAATGATTGGGTGTCAAAAAAACACCGACAGCCACTGAAAGCTTTTAACCTGGCTTTGGCTGTAACACAGAAAAAACAAAAAAAATTCAAAAAAAATTCAAAAAACTTTTTTTCCTTTTCCCAAATTTAAAAAATAAAATAAAAAAAATTACATCAGATGTTAAAAAAACTAGCCAAAACACACGTTGGGCGCCAATTTGTGGCCTTAAAAAAGTTAAAAAATAATTTGGGCGCCAATTTGTGGCCTATTAAAATGCGTTGTGTGACATTTGTGGCAGCTTAAAGACGTTGCTGCCATTTTGTGGCACTATAATTAGAAATTTGCCAACTTGTGACACAACAAAACCACTGAATAATTAAACAAATATCTGGAAGCAGAACTGTATTTTCCAGCTAGGTAAAACATTGATATGCCCGGTAACTTTTATACAGTGGAGAAGGGGGGGGTTCAGAAATAAGAAAATTTTAAGTGCGCCACATTATTTAATACCAATGTTTTACAAGGAAGATCTTAAATAAAATACAGTTCAACCCAAACGTTGTAGCCAAACAATGAAATTCTATACTTCCGAGGCTTCCAGAATATTTGTGTAATTAAAAAGCCAAAAAAAAAATAAACAGAATAGAACAGAAAGCACTTTACAGGTAGATGGAGTCCTTTAACAGGCCATAGTGTACCTACATCTGAGTCAGTAGTGTGAGACTCAGTTGTATAAATGATTGAAAAAAATTAATATACTTCCAAAATTATTCCGTCATAGGGGAGATCTAGACCAAATATCTGCTGTCATCATTCTACATTGGGTAGAATGAGACAGACAGCAACCCAGTCCGAGATCCACCCCATGAAGTAGAACAATGTAAGGAAACCGCTAAAACATATAATCTCATCTCTCTTTTGTCTCCGCAAAGTTGGTCACTGGGTTGCACAAATAATACAGAAATTTAGTTCATCTTGTATATTTTGATTGTAAAACCTGAGAAAAATACTTTCACAAACAAGTCAGGGCCAAAATAGCAAGGCACTTTAAATAGGGCCAAAATAGCCAGGCATTTTAAATTTGACAGTAAAATTATCTTAAATAAATTAAATGAAGGGAACAAGTCAATGTAGTAAATATGCCGCAAAACCAGGGTTATGACGTCATACCTTATCTTGCGTTTACAAGAAATGTTGAAATTATACTGTGAAAACTTATATATGAAAAGATTACGTCTAAGTTATATTAAAAATTTATATATGAGGAAAAAAATTATAGTTAAGGCTTGCTCCTACCTTGGTCCTTGAATTATTTAATAATTATTGGTGTTTATTTGGTAAACCTGGAAGTGTTGTAGGTTTCCCGACATACTCCTGCTGTTCCGGCTTGCCCGCGCCTCCCCTACTGCCGCTTAGCACATCACGCTAGGGCAGCACATGGTCTCAGGTGTTGATGGTTCCTTGCCCCGAGCGTAGAACCCTGTGGAAAATGAAATGTTTCAGTTTCCTGGAATTCGTCAATTTTGCACGAAGTTCCCCTACACAGTAACTTAAATCGAGGACCCCATGTCGACTCAATAAAACAAAGTAGATTTAAACAGATGAACTAAAATAATCCTAACGTACCTCTCCCAGGGTTATAACTGGCCCGTCCGGCTTCCCACCAGCGTCCAGCCCAACTGTCCCGTCGCTGGAATTGACAGGGCTGTAGACAAAGGAGAAAAACAATATATAGTTTTTATCCAACACGTGGTTAAAAGAAAAATATAAAACCGCCAACAATTCCCCACGTCCTTTGTCAAAAAAAGTACATTTCCCACGAAAAATAATTACAATTTGGGAGGCAAATATTATCTTGAAGAGTACTCAAATAATAAAAAAAATGAAAAAAAAAATAAAATCGAACTTACCGATGCTCTTTCCGTACAAATGGCGTAGGCCGACTTAATTTCCCCTCAAAAGGGTGCGAGCGTCACTTCCGATTACGCCGAAAACACGACGGCTCACTCCTCACAGTCTCTGGGATATCTCCTACAATTCGCTGCAGTGCCAAACCAAAAACAATGGCGATCCCAGAGCCTGTTGTCGACCCAACCAAATTTGTTAGCAAAGAGAGACAAAGCACTTAGTCGAGAATACCAGAATAATGAATTGGCCGGAAACCGTTTTGTAAATTTGGTGGGGAGTGGGGACGGTAAAACGCAATAGTACCAACCTAATCTTCCCGGTGAAATTCAAATAAAGGATGCAAACCTATTTATAAAAAACTTTTCCGCCAAAAATAAATCTCTACATTCAGTGGCAAGCCTGGGAGAAAAACCCGGGGTTTTCAAAGTAACCAATGAGGTACAGCAATAGTTCTATACAGGTCTATAGGGGCAGCACCGACCAAGTGGACATTGCAATTAGGTAAAACGTACATTGAGGTGTTGTCGGATCTATTTCCACGGTTGGAATTTTTATAACAAGGACGTCGAGACACCCTCCATACACATTATTAATATTCGAACACTCAACCAATTCCCATATGAGTAAAGCTATACTGAGCGCAGAGTTTAGTTGCACTCCAGTTACAGTCTTCGTCAAAAGTTTCCTTCGCTCTTTATAAATGTTTTCTCTAATATTCATATGGTTTAACGCCATTTTTGTAAAACGTTTCTATAGTAATAAAGTTGTTTCTGAACCTGAACCCAAAAATACACACTGAACTATTGCTTAAAGGCACAAGAGTGTTCAGATGTTAACTCACACGATTTCGTTTATTCTTTTAGTCTTGGTTTTTATCCCTCGTTTATCTCCCCTTTACCAAAGTGCATAACTCGTATTTATTTTATCCTTTCCCTATCAAATTAATAAAGATATCAAAGTGGCGGAGCCTCGGTTGTTCCTGGTCGACCCAAATATGTTTTCGTACTATCAAAACTAGTTAATCCGTGAAGGACATGAGGTTCGGATTGTCCCAATATCCTCGAAATAAACGTAAGGGAATGAAATGTTCATCTAAATGTTTCCTTCCTGTTACTGAATCCATTTGTGATGCGGCAACGCCGCCATTCCCCAGCATAACAGCTGTTTAACTTTATGAACGTCAAGTGAATCACAAAATTCCACAGATAAAAACAAAACAATCAAAATTTTTATGTGATTTTTCCCGAAGCCTGTGATCTTAAATTCCAATTACGATGTCCAGATAATGCGATGTGCGTAGTGTCCACAGTAATTCGATGGAATGTCTCCTTTATAAGGTAACTTTTTGGACACTATATAACCTCCAAACCTAGCTCTATAAAATACTATATATTTGTGTACAGAAAGACGAATCAAAGAGCCTTGATTATTTACCTAAATAAACAAAATTGTAACGTTGTCTTAAACGTAAAAATGACACGTTACACTTTGTACAAAAACCAAGTTATTTAAAAAAAAGAGAATTCGTGCGCCATTTTATAAAAAAAGCGGCGAGAGCAGGCATCGCTCTATAATTGTGCCAAGCTTCGGACCTTTTGCACCAAAACGTCATATTATATGGTTAAACTACTTAACTAATTTCAAGGCTTGCCCATAGGAAAGTGTCTGAATAGCTGTCGCAAGTTAAATAAAACCGTTAAAAACTACCAGCCAGAATAAGCAAAAAAATGTAAGAAGACTAGCAAAATTAGTCAAATTATTTCAATAAGATTAAACATACAATAATAATCCTTTACAAAGCCCCTCTTAAAATATCAGACTCAGGCACTCGTTTCTGAGAATTCTATTAGATATTCCAAGGGTAAAAAAAGCAGGTACAAATTACATATAAGATAGAAACCCGTAGCGTCTAAAATCTAATCTGCAATGTTGCCAAATTTCTGAGGCCGCTGCGACGCGGTTTTAATACGCAGAATACGTGTTATACCACCGAGGTGACTTAGTGGACCCTTTAGTTACAGTAAAAGCGACGCTAGCGCCACCGGTAGATACGTGAACTACACGGCCAAAAAGTAGCTATATATAGCATTTTGTGACCTCAGAACAAAATTTTGCACACAGCTTGCTGAGTGTGTTAGGAATCGTCCCTGAAATTTTTATTGAAAAACGTTGTCACCTCAAAAAAGTGAGGTACTAAAGTTATATATGAGGTGACACCGTAGTTTATATACTTTGTTTTGAGATGGCTAAGTACCCTTTATCAATATATATATATATATATATATATATATATATATATATATATATATATAGCTTAAAAAAATTAGTCTACAACCCTCCCCTGGGCAGCTCTGAAAAACTCTTTGTTGACAAAAAAAAATTGTGTGTGCTTAAGACCACATGGCAGAAGTGTAAACTTTAACAAGGCGAAATTATTAATACTGGCCTTCATCTGCATCATCATATTGCTCGCTGAATGTTCCTCTCACAGTTAGTCGACTCGAGCCGACTTCACCCGAATGAGCGTTACATAGACGAGCCTGACGGCTCAGTTCAATTCAGTACCCACAAAAACTGCTAAACGCGCCTAAAGAAGTTTACACTTCAAAAATTCCTTTACAATTTTTCTTTAAAGGTTATAGCTCTAGACTTACATGTATAGAAGATAGAGTACACCAAAATTGACAAAAATCAGTTTTTTGCATTTTACGCAAAAACGGTAAGTCGTAGGGAAGAATTTTATTTAAGAGAAATATTACCCATACGAGTCTTTACAATCAATCTCCATAGTCTATAGGTCTACAACGACATGTTTAGAAGGAAGATGGCGGCTAAGTAGTCAAAAATTGTGTTTTTTTTATTTTACGCAAAAACGGTAAGTCGTAGAAAGAAACTTTATAAACAAAAAATGTTAAAAGACACAATTTTCTGCATTCTTTCCTTTTGGGCCACAGGTTTACAACTACGTGTAGAACATATAGGGCGCCAAATTTGCAAAAATTATTTTTTTATTTTAATCAAAAACGGTAGGTCCTAGAAAAAAACATTATAGACAAGAAATCTCCAGGACGCCATTCTCTACAATTCACCTATGTGAGTCACAGCTCTATGATTTATGGTTTTTGCGTAAAACGCAAAAAAGTATATAATGGGCATTTTCGGCACCCTTTGTCTTCAACACATGTGGTTGTAGAGCTGTAAATTGTCATTGTCGCATTGTAGATCATTTTATGTCAAAAAAGTTTTTTTTATGACTTACAGTTTTTGCGTAAATTGCAAAAAACATAATTTTTGGAAATTTTCTTCTAAACGTGTGGTTGTAGACCTATAGACTATGGAGACCGATTGTAGGGAATCCTATTGGTAATATTTCTCATACATTAAATTTTGCCCTACGACTTACGTTTTCGCGCAAAATGCAAAAAACTGATTTTTGTTCGCTATCTTTCAGAAAAAAAATTAATAGCGGCAACCATGTTGACCAAACGTCACCCTTGCATTATTTATCGTTGCCTTTGAGAGGTTATCCGAATAAACATGCGTTTTCGTTGTTTTTTTGCGATATTTATCACAAAATAAAGATTTTTTTTTATTAAATAACTTTAAAAATGCCTAAGAAGTGCATTCTGTGTGACAAAAGTGACGAGAAGTGGCTGGCTTTATCATTTCACCGGTAAGTTTAAATCTCTTCCAGAAACCGTCATATTGTTTATGATTTGGTAAGACAGTGGTGTGGTTTATAACTTTTTTTACAAAATATTAGTGATTTATTTTACAAAGAAGTTTTAAGAAACATTATTTATTGTTACAACCTCCCTTATTTTCCCACCTCTAGTGTTTGGGCTTTTTTGGAAAAGTTTCCTAATTTATTCTGGCAATAATATATAACTCTAAAAAATATATTTCTTATGTAAACAACCATTTTCACTATGTAATGTTATGTTATGTCATGCTACTGTACAGTTATTAAACATTTTAAAAATATTCAAATTTATGAGTTTTCTAGGTTCCCTACTGATCCAAACAAGAGAGAGCTTTGGAGGGAGATTATTGACCTTAATAAGGAAAAAATTCTGTCAAAATGGGCATGTCTTTGTTCTGACCACTTTGATCCTCAGTATGTTCGTTTAGCACCTACCGGTAGGCACTATCTTGTACCAAATGGCTTGCCCAGGAGTGAAAACTTTGAGTTTTTGTCTTCTAGGTAAGAAAGGTCAGGTGTTAAAGACTAGTTCAAATTAAGAAAACTACTTACTACTAGTGGTTAGTAGTTAAATATTCAACTATCTCTTTTTATTATAAAGTATACATAATATATTATCACGGTTGTTTTTGATGTTCGATCATCATGTAATGATGTAAAAAAGTAGTTAGAATTAACAATTAATAACTATAAGAAGAAAAAAGGTAGTACCTCCTTTTACACAAAAAAAGAGTTTTAACTTCCTTTTCACTTACTTACTGCATAGTCCCTGGTGATTAATTAAAAGAGAGCCTTGAGTCAAATGGATTAAAATATTATTCTTAATTCTTATATTTGCCAAATTTAATAATGTTTGTATATACAGGGTGTCCCATAACTTGGGGGCCATAGGCCAACAAGTGATAGAGGAGGTCATGTCTGATAAAAAACTTCCTATAATGCATGAGTCAAAACTTTCTTTGTCGAGATGATTTTTTAAACTTTTGTGATAATAACTTTTTAAAAAAACGAAGTAAAAATATGAAATTGGTTAGTCTTGTATTAGAACAAAAGCAATAAATTGAAATTAATAAAAAAAATTAATTTGAAAAAAGTTAGTCAGTCAATGTTTTTAGAAAATACTATTTTTTTGGTATAAACTTTTATGAATGCCATATTAATAGAAATGTTTTTTAAATATTTTTTGTTAATAAAAACAAGTTTCTAGCGAGACATAATAATGAAATTTTATTGATATTTTTTAAAAGAGAAAGCAAAAATTAATTTTAAAAAGAATTATTATTTTTTATACATTCTCGAGGTTATTTTGACAGCCTGTACCTCCTCCACTTGTAATATTATCATAAAAAGGAGTACCACATTTTCTAATCATAATTAGCTGAGTATTCAGCTGGCTGTGACAGATTTTTTTTTTGTATAAACCGTTTTCACCCACTCCTCTTTAAAAATCCTATATCTTAAAAACAGATGTATGTTGACCCCATGTTATAAAAACTTTTTTCTTGGAAATAACCTCCTCTATCACCTGCTGCACTATGGTTCCTAAGTTATGGGACACCCTGTATAATAATCACTTAATTATAAATAATTTTTTTTTATTTTATTTGGTAAATAAAATTTAAATATCAAACAAGTTTCGTGGCTAATCGGGCAAAAAGGAGATTTTTTGTTTTTCTTATATTTTTCCGTGGGTAGCTTGAAAGCTTAACCTCACGGGGGTCCAAGATCTAATGGACACCTAAGAAGTGTTGACAGTTAACCGTTTTGTCCTTATGGGACTCCTCAGAACACTGCTGGTCAATGTGACAAATCTTGCGAAGTTAATCAGACGGTTTTGTCTCTAATTAAATGTAATTAGTTTGTTAGTATTATTTGGCTTAAAAATTCCGTTGATTGACGCTCACTGTCTTGAAGACGGGTAAAAATGCATTCTGTGTTGATCCGGCCTGAAAGACAAAGAGCTGTCGTAGGTCACGGGCTATAGTTGTTTTCTTTTATTTGCATTCGATCTTTTCATTGATCGATATTGTATAGCAGTGTTTTTCCCTGCTTTTGGTTTTTTGTTTCTCTCGTATCTCGGTAGATGGCGTCTCTTGCTATAGTTCGCTCACTAATTACATTTAATTAGAGACAAAACCGTCTGATTACCTTCGCAAGATTTGTCACATTGACCAGCAGTGTTCTGAGAAGTCCCATAAGGACGAAACGGTTAACTGTCAACACTTATTAGGTGTGCATTAGATCTTGGACCTCCGTGAGGTTAAGCTTTTAAGCTACCCACGGAAAAATATAAGGGAAACAAAAAAATCTCCTTTTTGCCCGATTAGCCACGAAACTTGTTTGATTTTTAAATTAACGGGTACGAAATTCCACGTTTGTTAAAATTTAAATAGATTTTTTTATGGAAATCAAAAGTATTTTGTTGATAAAACTGAGTCATATTTTTTAACATTTACAAATGTAAAAAAACACACACTCATACCAAATATTTTCTAAAAAAACTAATTGCTAGAGTTTAATAAACTAATGAATGGATTTTGGTAAAATGCTCTGAATTTCGGGATTTGTGGATAATTTGCGTTATTTAGTTTTTTTTTCTAAAATTAATTTTAATATCTACAAAAAATCTTTACAGGTACATTTGACTTTTTTTAGTAAATGCAATTAATCATCTTGATTATTTAAAATTTTGGTCTTATAAATTATTTTTTTAGTTCCACTTCATTATCGTCAGCCGCTGACACTCCCAAATCTGCAAATATCCGGCCTGATATCCAATTTGATGCTTTGATTGAATTCACTAACAGCTTAAAAGATGTAAATTTAAAAAGTTATATTAAAATAATTTTAATAAAAAAACATAAACCAATGAGTGCTTTTTATTTCGAGGCAAGAGTTTTGCTGATAAAATATAACAAAAAAATCTATATTATAAGTATAGGCTGTCCTATTTTTATCATTTGGGTGATTTCGGGAACTTCTAGAGAAGATTGAAGAAAAAATGACTACACCTTAGTGTGCTTTAATCTGAAGAGAATAATGATGGTGAACATCGCATATCAATATTATAAACATAGAAACAAAAAAAGTGTCGAAAATGCACCCTGTACACTAGGGGATCAAATAGACTCTTTAAATCTTGATGCAAAAATTTTGATAAATATCTCAAGGTCTGAGTATATAATTCGGAGTTTTTGACTTTTTTTAATAGAACAAATCTACTTACCGTAAAAAATTTACTAAGAGCAATGTATTACCAAGGTGAAAGAGTAAAAAGCTAAAAAAACACCTTTGACAATTTGAAATAAAAAGAAACCATTTTACCTGTGTTTTAAATTTTAGGGATTAAAGTAACACTTTTCTATATCCAGAAAAAAAATAATATAAAGTAGATTTCTTATCTTTAGGGAAAAATAATAAAAATCAAAACTACGAATATTACCAGCTGTAAATAAGTTATTGATTTCTAATATTATAAATCGATAAAAGAATTAATTCTGCAAAAAGAGTCATTTACCGGTACCGGTAATATTTTACACTAAATTAAATTTTATAATTTTGGGTGCAAAAATTTTATAGGAAAATGTCTATAATCAATTTATTTTATTTTCAACAAAATCTGCACGCCCATGGTTTTTTCATCGATTTCTCTTTTATACCTATTACAGTGTTGCCTGCGAGGAGTCGGCGAATTTTCTGAGATTTCATGCATGATGAATGAATTTGCGTATTAAATAATGGGGATGCGTCTTCTAGGGTTCCTTAAATTTCTATGGGATAATGTATTCTTAAAAGTTCACAAAAATTTTCGGGATAAATGGTAGCAAGTGAAAAAGTTTGGTCATTTAAATTTCAAACGAACTTTGATAAATTATGCTGATGTCATTTGAGGGGGCAAATTTTGAGCTTGGGGAGCTTAGAATCTCTAGTGCCCCCACTTTAATTGCACTTCTGTCTATGAATTCTTGAATGGATGAGAAGTACTCTCTAAAAATCGGGTGAAACTCGAACGGGGATGCGATCTCACTAGATTTCCGTATGTATCTCTGTTGTTCCTGACTAAGAGAGATGTGATTTCTTCTTCTCATTCAATTCAAGAATTAATACACTTAATAGAATACAAACATACAAATCTCTCAAAAACATTTGACGAACTCGTCTTCCGGCCTCCATATCACATACAATATTCTCAACACTACTTTACTGATCTACTGTAATGTGCTCTAGATACACACCTTTATGTCGGGTCTCCATAGGGGGTGTTGGTTAATTAAAAAATTAGAACCAATCAAAGGCTCAGAAAAAAATCGACGCGTATAATGTGCTAAATGTACTGCCGGCATTAAAATTTGAATATCCCGTATTTTTTGAGCGCGTAAGTAGTTGACGTTGGAAAAACGACAATTTAAATATTTCGTTTGTTTTTTATTCCAAGACTTTTTGGTGTTGTTTGTGCTTTGTGGTGCGTAACAAGAAGTAAATAAAATTTATTAAGAGTTATGGAGGCAGTTTTGTTAGAGGAGGAGATTCTAGTTCTGCAGGAGCTTGCAGAAGTAGATGAAGACTATAGACCACCTCGTAAGAGGCCACGTATTAATATTGCAGATATAAGAAACTCTGAGTTTCACAAAAACTTCCGGATTCCAATAGAAGCCGTGGAAGAACTCACGGACATATTAAAATCCTTTTTGAGAGAAACCGAGAAACTCCCCGGAATATTATGATTAGTACGTTTCGATAGTTTTTTCTCAGTAAGCATTGATATCTAAGTACCTATACCCATCTATTATCTTCACAAGTGTGCAAAGTTAGGTAATTAGGTAAGTATCTTATCTGTGTACGCGAATATTGATCCTAAATTAAAATTAACTATTTCTTTTAAGCGCGGATTTCGGGGAGGGTGCGATTTATTTATTGTTTTGTTAACGAAAAAAATGTTTTTGAGACCATTCTTAAATTACTTTGCGCTTAAGTGGGGGGGGGGGCGATTTAGTCATGCGTTATATTTAATTATTCTTTTATGTATTTTTTTTAATGCGTTACGGAGGAGTAGGGCTCAAAAATCCTGAAGTTTGCGTTACGTTATTTAAGAATGTAACCTGTTACGAATAAAATTAAATTTTTTTCCGTAACGCGTTTTTGCTATATGAATTAATATTTGCTTTAAAAAAATAACCTCTTTAATTAGTATATTTTGTCCGTAGACTTGCACGCTATCTATCTGTGGTCAGGTTAAGCTCAAGATTATTGATTTTATGCAGCGATCTAACCGCTGGAAGAGGTTCATTTTAAATTTGTTCAGTTTCAGAATAGGATCGAGTGAGTTGTCTATCCTTTTTTTTTTATTCGGGTGAAACAGGGATAGAAAGAATTTCTGGTTGTTCAACTAGTACGACACACATTGCATAATAGGCCGTGTGGTATTTTAACCTAAAAAGCTTTCTTTTGCAAAGACTCTGAGATTGTTTACTAATTTATTTACCTATAAAACAATCAACATAAGTTTTTTGTAATTTAAATAAAGTGACTCAAAATTATTCAGTCAGTTTTAGTCTTATTAATGAATACGGATTTGTGTTATTGATTTTCTGGAGAATGAAAATTTTGGGGTTTTAAGGAATCTGATTGGTCAGTGATTGCTATGTACTTTGCGAAATTGAGAGGAATTCTACAAAAATCTTGCCCTTTCTGTTCGAGATTTTGTCGAGAAACAAGGTATTTTAATTATGTTATAAAATAACCTTTAAAAAAATTTTTTTATACATCAAGCATGGCTTGAAATTTTCTTTATAGGATAAATTAGAACTTTGCTCTAATTTTAATTAATGGTAATATGAAATTCAATTGCATATACCAGATTTTTATTTTTAATTAGGTTAATATGTTATAAGATATATATATATATATTTTATAAAATTTTTCTTTGCCGAGGAAATGTTACAATTTTTCTTTATGTCTTTAACAGACAATTATCTCTCTATTTAGACTACTTAATTTTTTTATAAAAATTTTGATTAGTTTCATATTTTTTTGTTTTATGGTTTGAACTATGTTCGACAAAATATTTATATAGTGGCTATATGGGATTTTGGTTATAGTTTATTTATAATGGGTTCACAATGTTGTCTCTACATGGGATTTCTAGAACCCAGATTATGATTTTAAGCTAGTAATTAATCCTGGATCTCGCTCTCATTTCTTTTTTGGATAGCTGGGTACCAATTAACAATAGTCACTACGACATGACCATATGGTTAAATTTGAGGTTATAGGTATCATAAGCACCTTTGGTTGAAATAGAGTTAGAAAGGTTAATACAGCTAAAATTTTATATAGCTATTGCCGATAGCTTTTTGTTTGTCTTTTTTATATAGTTTTTTTTTATAACCAAAATACACATTTTTGTTTTTTTTTATAAACTTAGGTGATGGTTTGTGTCCCGAAAAGATAAATAATTTGTTGTGAATAGACTAAAGTTTTATTTGGTAATTCTACAGAATTACTGTACAGTATGTACAAATTTTGATGAAACTTTGGAATATTTATATAGGGTGTTATGACGGACTTGATCAGAAAATAGAGTTTTTTTTTGTTTTTATCTATGGAAAATGATTGAAACCATAGTTGTATTTTAAATCCTGAGTTAAGATTGTTTTGTTTTTATGTTATTTTTTTTTTCTAACCTCAATTCTCGACAAAACTATTACAACATATGTAAATATTTTTTTTTCACTATTGTACATCAAAAGAAACAAGGTTCTAAAAAGGAAGTATGTCTCTTTTAAGTTATATATGAACAGCAAAATCTATAATTTTATTAATATCATTTTTTTTACTACCTTTTTAAGAAGTTTCAACAAAAATTTAATATTTTTTTCTTGTTTATATTTGATCATTTGATTTTTATTTGTTCTTCTTTCTGAAACAAAATAAATGTTGAGGTTTGTAAACAAAAAGTAATCCTGATATTTTATTTCGTTCCTGCATTGATACATTGGTAACATGGTGATAGTAAGGAAAATCTGTCACCATTGTTGTTAATTGTGTCAAAGTAAATAGAGGTCTATTATCATTTCAAAAATAGAAAATTGACAATATTTTTCTTAAAAGAATCTCACGACCCTAAATAGCTCTACCTAGCCGAGGTAAATTTGGGGTATATTAAAACCACATCAATAATATACAAAAAGTTATATTATATGAAAAAAATAATATAACAAAGTGGTCCCAACTCTATTTTAATATAACAAACCTTATTACTTGTTTTATTCTGTACCCATTAGGTTTTAACCACGCTCAACTTTCTATGTACTGGCAGCTACCAGACGAGCGTAGGGAACCATAATTTACTTGGTTTAAGCCAGTCCACGGTAAGCAAAACAATGGACCAGGTTATAAATGCCTTAAATCAAGAAGTAGTTCAAAATGAATATATTAAATTTGCAGCAAATGTCCAAGACTTGATTGATATGGAAAAAGGGTAAGTATAGTTTTATGGTATTTAGGTAGGTAGATTTCTACATATTATAACAAACATATAAAAAAACAAACAAAAATGTATATGTGTGGCTCAGAGCCCCAAGACAGTAGGCAAAGCCAACAAAAAAATTATACTTAAATTATGTTAATCTCGATGTATTGTTTTAGGTTTCAAAACATGTATGGTGTGGAAGGGGTAATCGGATGTGTAGACGCTACACATGTTTTGATTTTTCCACCGCCCAAAAACGATCCCGACTACCCCGAGGCTGCTTACATAAATCGCAAAGGTCAACATTCGATTAATGTACAGTTTGTAAGTATGTAAATTAATAAAAATAATAAATAAATTTAATAATTTAAATATATAGGTATCAGCTACATAAATGCAAAATAAAAAATAAAAAATTGGTAAAAAGCTTTTAACTACTTTATTTACCTACCATTTTTTGACTCCATTGCCAGGAGTAAAAAATTGTAATCGTGATAATAGGTTTATGAAGGAAATATTTTATCATTTTAGGTGTCAGATTCCAACTTTACGAAAAGGCACGTTAATGCAAAATTTTCTGGATCAGCACATGACCAGCATATTTTTACCAATTGCTCTTTAACCCCTTTTTTTAAGGAGCTACATAGACGCGGCGTTAAGCGTTTTTATTTGCTGGGTAAGTTTAAAATTAATGCTGAGTTTTATTTACTATGTCGTTTGGTACGGAGTGTCATCTTGTGCAAGATCTTTACGTGTAAAATTAGTGTAGGATGATATGTCATCCCAAACCACATGACAAGTAAGACTCTTTGTTTCATCGATCGTCATTATCAGACAGAAAGACGATCGATGGATAGACGGACCCTGGGAAAATAAAGGAAGTAGGGACAGACCCCAAATGAGAGGCCGACGAGAAACATGTGGGAGCTAGATGGATGAACACGGGGTCAGACAGAGAAGAGTAGAAGATATTGGGGGGAGGTCTATATCCACAGATGGATCGAGGAAGGGTAAATAGATAGATAGATAGATGTGTTATTTTACCTTTTTTCGTTTTGAACAGAGAAATATTAAGAAAGCTTTTGGAACTTGAAAACCAGCAAACCGCAAAGTTTAAGGAAAAACAAAAAAGTACCAAAAATTAAGAAACCTAAATAAGCATAATTAATAATTAAATTTAAGTTTCTAAACTAAAACCTATTTTTAAATTTGTAACTCAAAACCTAGACAAACTAATTTTCTTTAAACATTTTCAAACTTTTTTATAATTAATAATATAAAAACCTATTTTAAAGTACTGAACACATTTAAAAAAGTTAAGATAATTGGTGTATATGTTGCTTTAAGTTCCAAGGTAAGTTTTAGCTTGTTACAACTTGTCCCAGTCACCGTGTTACAACTTGCCTTAAGCTTAATTTTTAAGTATTTCTTATTGTTTAAAAAAATCCAATGTAGTTCCAAAAGTCGATAAATATAAAACAGATACATTTAATTTTGCTCCGTTTTCAGTTTTGGAAAAAAAAGTGGTTGCCCCATGTTACAACGAGCCCCGGTCTCCCCTGCATTTATTCTTTTTGTTTAGTAGTTTTACGACAAAACAAAATAATTAAATAAGGCCATGGGTTTTGACACCATACAAAAACCCAGAACCTGGAAAACAGACTAAATTTAACCAAATTTTAAAAAAGGTCCGGAATTGTTCTAAACAGACGAACGGTTTAATGAAAATGATTCTAAGGTGCCTCGGAAAATTCAGGACATTACATTATGCCCCAGAAAAGGCCTGCAAAATTATCAATGCATGCGTGGTTCTTTTCAATATTCTACGAAAATATAAATGTTATAAAAGAAAAAGAAGAAGAAGACGTCGAAATTCGTGACGAATATTCTGAGAACGACCAGGCATCCCAAGGCCTTCTGAATGAGGCAAGAACTCTGCGAGACAATCTTGCAGAAAAATGGTACACAGAAAGTTTGTAAGTAAGTATATTATGTACCAAACTATCTTTCTGTGATAGGATTTAAAGAAAATATTCGATACTAGAATAGAAATGATAAAAGCTTAACTAATATAGATTGAGTCATAAAATATGGTTCTGGGCATAGACTTCTATTGGGCCTTAAACAACTCAATGGTTCTGGGCCATAAAATAAAATAAAAAAAATAATTATTTCCATATTTAATAATAAATAAATCCAAATAATAATTACATAAATACGTATATTTTATACTTTTTGACAGTTTGAGAAATTTATAACTATACCCAAGTAGGGCTTTAAAGAAACTCTCGAATTTCTTGAAACTGTATTAGTTTCTTATAAAAGTGCCTAGCTTTATGGTAAACATAAACTCCGCTTCACTAAACTCTCCAGTATAAATATTCGATACTAGAATAGAAATGCTAAAATATAAATAAACTACTTTAATATTGTCAATTTTTTTTGTAAATAAGTAAGGCATTTATGATACATATAGCACTATTTTTTAGGTCTCCTAAACCGTTCGGTCCGTCAACAAGGGTCCCTAACCAATAACCTTTTGGGGCAGTGGAATAGGCCTACCGGGGAAACCACGTAAGAAAAACGGGCCGATTACTCTACCTCCTGGGTGGTCTGGAAACGAGGTTCATTTTAACTCTGGAGAGGGCGCACTACGATTTTTGTCTTTTTTTAAAATATTTTGTATTAAAATGTACATGTTATTTGTCTGGCGTCATGCGCTCTACTATGCATGCCTACTTAGACATATCCGAGAAGAGGACATATTCTCGGGATATATCACCCTTCTTCTTCGATATTAAGTTGCGGTACACCGCCATTCTGCAGCGCACCGTTGATGTAGGTAATTGATTATATTTTTAGGAGAAAAGTTTCCCGCCAATAGGTAGGGCAAATAAATATAATTTATCATCATATCATATTTTGATTATTTCCAAAGTTTTTTTAGTGATAAATCTAAATTTTGGTTGAAAAAATACTTTTCTTCCTTAAAAATGATTATTATGATGTACAAAATAATGCGCCACTCATATAATATTAACGTGTGCGCCCACTCCACGTTTGCAAAAAACAAATATGATAATAGGTATAGCATTTGTGTACATAATACTTACAATAGAAACCCACGTAAGTAAACAAAATAAAATAAAGCAAAACTTACCTATTTAATGCTTATTTAAAAATTTGATTAGAACTTCTGTTAATTTTTCAAACACGTTTGTTTTTTAATTGCTTTTAGTTTTTGCCTTTTCAGCCATATCTTTGCGCTTTCTGATTTTCTTTTATCAATAAGGTTCTGCTTATGAAACTCCTGTAGTGCCAGGGTATGGTGTGAAAACACTAATCGTCTTTGACCTAAAAAAAGAAACAAAATTAGCAAAATAATTGATGTAAATTTAATAAAAGTTTACCAAATCCATAATTACAGTCCCCCCTTTTTTTGGATACCTACTTGCTTAAAATTAAGTACTTACCCCTAACTGTATTAGGAATTCGAAGTATCGACGGAACCTCTTCTCTAAAATCCTGCAAAATTTGGACTATCATTTGATCTAAAAAACAAATTTTTATTAAAATACAGTTATGTCTCAGTAATACGAAAATTATCACTTATACAGGGAGTTCCACAACTTTTCCGACAAACTTTAACCCCAATTTCGTTGTTACATAAGAAGTTGATTTTTGAAAAAAAAACTCCAACAGAACAGGAAATTCAAAACTACAAACCTAAAAAAACGTACTTATTTTTTTAAAAGGTGTTTTAAATTGTCTAGTTTGTATTAGATGCAAGTATGGCTGCTTGAAATCTGACTTTTTACAGGTTTTGTTTAGAAAAGTCTCAAACTTTTAAAAACTTTAAAAAACCATAAATCAATCTAAAATGTTGGTAACCCAGAACTGGTGGTGAAAGTTTGTGGAATAAATTTTGAAACACCCTGTATATACGAGGCCGTAAGTTAATAATTTTATAGCACGAAGCTCTCAGTACTCGAAGTACCTCGTTGTAGTAGCAATTCTAATTAAAGAAAAACAGAAAATAGAAGAGTATTTTGAAACCCTGTAACAATATTATACTTGCTTACCATCGTCATTTAGGGGCTCGTTTTCCAAATTCAAATCTAAAATAACGTTCTATCTAAAAAAAAGTTACACTTCCTATAGTAAAGGGTAAACATTTCTAGTAACACAAGTCTAGTAACAGCTATTTACTTAACGCCCTCATTTTGAATTTGCTCATCAGTTTCTCTTAAAGATTCCATCTCTGCCTCCTCTATTGTTTGAATTTGTTCTAAAAATTTTTTTAGTTTGCCACCTAAGTAAAAATAAGTACGTATCTAGATACCTGATTTGTTTTAACTACTACTACTATACAACCTAAGGGCGCGTATTCATCCGAGACAGAATGTGCACGCCTCATTGCAAGGCAAATCAAGAATTCGTATGTATGTGTGCGTGCTTTTAGTTGTGCGACGGCAACGGCGACGCATAGACCCGCGGCATGTGACGCCATCCGACCGAAGTCGGTACTTCAAGTATTCACTTGAGCAAGAATACAAAGAAGGCATTCCTTCAGCCTCAAATGAATACGCGCCTTACCCTGGGATGCACGTATCAAGGCTTAGCTAATCCATTCTCCCTCTTTCTTGTTTTGTATGTGAGCAACAAGGACTTAATCGCGATTAAGCCCATAATCGCGCTTAAGTGCTTACGGTGCATATGAGGGTTAAAGCTTTATATAACCTACCGCTTTGATGATCTTTTTCGCATGGCCCTATCTCCCCTACGAAATGGCTGCCACGCAAATATTTGGAACATTTCGGGCACGCTGCAAAAACCCCTTCTTCACATGAAGCTACTGAACATTGTTGAGGACCCTAAGACAAGTAGTTAAATTAAAATTTTGTTGTTAAAAATTAATAATACATAAAATATCTTTAGGCAGAGGTACGTACAGGATAATTGGCAAATACGTCACTGATTTTATTTATTTTAGCGGGCTCGTAAAATAAAAAATAAAAAAATATTATGTTTGCTGGTATAAAGAATTCATCTTATTCTTTACTATAATTATTTTGACTTACTTTCTTATTTGGATTAATTAATTTGTCTTCTAACACGATAATTTTAATAGATATCATTTTGGTGGCTTTGTTTTTATTAGTGCCTTCGGCCAAATCCTCTACTGAATCATCCTAAAAAATAGTAGGTAAACTAAATAGATTAGTTTCTTATAAGGTAAGCTATACGTTGATTCTACAACCTATATTGAACAGCACAATCTTAAATTAATAATGTAATTATATAGGAGTATAATAATATCGCACCCTCAAAACTACAAAGACCTAACTCAAAAACTTCAAGAAACGCAAATAATTGATGGTAGGTTTCTTGTAGCTTTTATTTTTTTTATATATAAATCCAGTTTCAAAGATGATTGCGTTTATTTTTTTTTTTGCTTGTTAAGATATTATTCTTCTAAAAAAATTGTTACTTTTTTTTGTCAACATTGAAAAAAGGTAGCGGTTTTTTTAAGAAATGTGTTAGGCCTAAGTGTCTTATTAAAGCACCTTCCGCTTTACTTTAAGTCAGATTTTGAGAAAAATTCGATTTCCCAATTTTTTGATTTAGGTCTTTGTTATTTTGGGGGTGCGATATATAAGTTAAAGGGCATTCTTACAAATGAAAAATTTATAGGAGTTTCAAATATGTTGTGACCCTTGATTTCTACAGAACCAAACGAGCCCTTCGCTATTTCCTCTGCCGGAATTAGAGTTCTGTTGCCAATTTTCTTTTTTGTTCGGGATCTGAACAACCTCCAAGTCTAAAAAATATAAAACTGATAAAAAATTGGGCGCACCTAAAGCGGAGGCTCTAGTAATAACGTATTTAAATTTTGCTTAAGATATAAAATTTCCTACATATTTTTGCCCTTTTTTTGATTATGCATTATATTTTTCATCAAAAAGTTTTTACTTCCTTAAACATTTCCAAAACGAAAAACCCAATATTGCCTACAACTTATTAGTTTATAAAAAAAACCCAGCCCAATACAATAACGACCCAGCATTTTAAAACATTTTTTAAGTAAATGTTTAAGGATATTTGGTGAAAATAATTAAAGGTAATAAATTAAATAAATAACTTAAAAGCTTTAAAAATCAAGATTTTGCCTTGAAGTTTTCTATAAACTTTGTATTACGCATTTTATTCAATAAGGCACGCGGGTTGTCAAAAAATCGTTCTATAAGTTCAAACTATTCTAAAGGTATCTATTTAAAAAATCAAAGATAATTTATAGATTGATTTTTGGTTCAAAATATTTCAAATTAAAAAAACTTTAAAGAATTTACGTACATAACCAAAATGTTGTAGGTAACAAGTGTGGAAAGTAATACTTTTCCGCACGAGAGGGCAATTTCAGGGCGGCAAAGACACTTTAAAGTGTTAAGTGTTTAAGAACATAAAAAATAGCTATTCTTTGTAAAAAAAAGTTTTTATGCAACAAAGATAAGTTATTATTTTAACAAAAAAATCGCGTCGACCCGAAAAAAAATGTTTGTTGGGCTGCCAATTATACCAATTAAGTATACAGCGTGTCCCATTTTCGATGGGATTAACACCTTACCGTGCTCTTTTTTTAAACTCTTAAAAATGGTGTAATCAGATTTTTGTTATACCTTGTAATTTCGCTAAAACAGGGAGTTTTTGAAAAAATTGCATTTTTAATAATCCCTTATATCTTGCTTATTTTAAGAGATATTTTTATTCTGTAAAAACTTTTCTACGGCAACTTTTTTAGGGGAACATAATGACGTTGTCAGTTTTTTTAAATATTGTTTAGTTTTTGAGATATGGTATTTATCATAAAAAAATTAAATATGGACCTGTATTTTTTTTATCACTAATTTGCTTGGCTTCATGCTATTATTATCACAAAATAATAAAAATTTAATATTTTTTTTTGTTTTAAGACTAAAAAATATATTTACTATTTTAAAAAAAATAGTCCGAATCTGAAAATTTCCAACATAAATATAAATTAAAAATTGCTAGTTGAACAAATTTTAGTTTAACTCTTTTGATACTTAGCGAATTAAAATGGTTTTACGTTAATTTAAGGATTTATTTGAAACAAAGTCTACGACAAATACAAAAAAAAATAACGAATTACAAAAAATAATAACTAATTTTTCTTTAATGGTCTAAATGTTCAAACTGATTGCCATTATGTGTGAGACATTGTTGGCACCTGTATAGGGTCCCTTTCCCAGGGTTACGGGAGAAGACCACTTCGATATGAAAGGCGGAGAGAATGGACCTCGGTACGGTGATCATAGCGTAGGCATCCCTTTCTTTTAGGGATAGTATAAAAGACCACAGCTGTTGCCTTATAGTATGGCGTTGGCTCGTCAAAAGCTAGAGGAGAAAAACCTTGATTAAAAATCCTGGCCCTCCAAGTAGGGGGTTGAGGCATTAGACTGGTTCTCTAATACTTGTAAAACAAAGCAATTACCAAAAAGCCTAAACAAAGCCTCGGAGCAATGGATGGAAACTCTCGAAGATAAAGGCCTATGAATATAGCTACATGGAACGTACAGGGAGTGAATCAAAAGTTGGACATTATTGCAACTGAAGTGCAGAATTGTAAGATCGATATTATTGCACTTACAGAGACAAAAAAGAAAGGAACAAGTACGAATAGTGTCGGCAATTTTGTCCATATATTCACTGTAGTTCCAAAAGAAAGCAGAGCAGCCAGAGGGGTATCCTTGTTAATAAAGAAAAATCTAAAGAATAAAATTACAGACTACGATTGCATTAGTGAAAACATACTTCGAGTGAACATGAAGATGCTTGGACATAATATAAGCATAATAGCAGTCTACGCACCATCAGATGACGAAAGAGTAGCTACAAAACAAATGTTCTTTGACCAACTGGATGAGACTATCACCAAAATCGGTAATACCAGAGAAATAATTATGCTTGGCGATTTTAATAGCCGAACTGGTAGGACAAACCCAGAGCAAAGTGATAGGACCATTTGGAGAGGAACTAACAATTGATAATGGCTTAAGACTGATGCAATTGTATGAAACCCACAACCTAAAAATAAATAATGGTTTTTTTAAACATAAGGATATTCATCGATATACCTGGATTCAGCCAACAAGAAATTTTAAATCAATCATTGATTATGCTATAGGTGGACAACACTCGCAATTAAAGTGGTATGATGTGCGAGCACTTCGTGGTGTTACCTGTCGATCTGGCCACCATCTGGTAAAAGCAAAAATATTATTCCCTTTAAGAAAAACAAGTAGTACGAAAGTATTAGAGAAAATGAAAACCTAGAGTGCATCGAAGACAATCAAAAATACAACTTTAGAAGTCTAGAAATCGAAAGTACTCAAAGATTGTATCAGAACCGATTAGATCAAAAATTAATGAACACAAAACATAATAAAAAGCTTGAAGGAAGCAAGCAACGAAGCTGTTGGATACCAAGATAATAGAAATAACAGAAAGATGTGGTGGACGGAGAAAATACAGGAAATGGTCAAAGAGAAAAACGCACATACTTGAAATGACTCAGTACTAAAGAGCAAAGAGACCTAGAAATATACAGGGAAACCAGAAGACAGCTAAGAAGTTTGATAAGCACAGAAAAAAATTAAATGTTTGAGTGCAAATGCCACGATATAAATACACACGTAGGAGGTAGGCAGAGCTCTGAAGTATGGAAATTCATTTCTACAGTAAAAAACCCAACAAAAGAAAAAGTAAACATCCAGATCATCAAACCAGAACAATGGACAGAACACTACAAGGGACTGCTGCAGGAGACGAGACCCGAATATCTAACAGCCTCTCCGAGGAGAGACATAGAAGTACATGGAGAGGAAGTAATCATCGAAAAAGAAATGATAAAGAATAGTATAAAAAAGCTTAAATCCGGAAAAGCTAGCGAACCTGGGGGAATATATGCTGAAATGCTCAAATATGGATCAGAGAAACTACTCGAAAATCTCACATATATTATCAATCAATGCATAAACGGACATCCAGTACCTAATTATTGGAAAATTGCATTCATATCCTTGATACATAAAAAAGGAAACAAGCTGGATTGTAACAATTACAGAGGAATTTCAGTCGCCAGCACTCTAAGTAGATTGTACGGTAGGATTCTTAGAGATCTAATAGAGAATGATTTTCATGAACAAGAAGAAGAAGAGCAAAGTGGGTTTTGTGCAGGCAGATCTTGTAGTGATAATGTTTTTTGTCTTAAACAAGTAATTGAGAAAAGAAGCGCCAAAAATATAGAGCATATGATACCGTTCCAGTAGAAAAATTATGGACGGTGTTGGAACAAACTAATATCAATCATACATACATAAAAGCGATAAAAGAACTATACAAAGAATCAAAATCTAAAATTAAAATTGGAAATCGACTTTCAAAAGAATTCCTGGTAACAAAAGGCTTAGGACAGGGATGTTGTATCTCTCCAACTCTTTTTAAAATATATATCTCAGTGGCTCTAAAAAACTGGAAACGTAAAGTGCACGGCATGGAAATACAACTTAGCGACCGATTTACTATATACACACTACAGTTTGCTGACGACCAAGTAATTGTAGCTAATGATAAAGAAGACATGGAGTATATGATGAGAAAGTTAACGGAAGAATACCAAAAGTGGGGACTAACAGTGAACGTGGACAAGACACAGTACTTATGTATTGGAAACGAATCCAGTGAGTTAGAACTAGACAATGAACAAATAATATCTCCATGCAATGAGTATGTATACTTGGGTGTCACATTTGATAAGACAGGAACATACTGTAAAGAATTGGAAAAAAGAATAGTAAAAGCAAAAAAGGTTATTGGATGTCTTAACAGTATTTTATGGAGCAGAGAGATAAGAAAGAATGTAAAATTTAACATATATGAAACAATGGTAAAAAGCACGCTGTTGTATGGAATAGAGACTTGTCGCGTAACAGAAAAATACAAAACAAAAATGGAAAGTGTCGAAATGGATGCAATAAGAACAGGCAGGCAACAGTCAATCCAAAGATCAATGAGTCAAAAGAATATGACAGAAGATGATTGTCAGGATCGAAGGAGGTGGAGAATAGGCGTCGGACAACGTAGAAAAATGTTCTAAACCGACATAGTAGTAGTAGTTGTTTGTTGGCATTTTTGAGTAATTTTTCTTGACGCATTTTGCTTAATAATATTTCTGCCGTTTAAATCTTGGGATTTTGTTGTTTGAATAAAGCAGTCAAAAATATTGCATTTTTCAAAATCTGAATATGGTCGATTTCTAGCCATTTTAGAATAATTTTGAGTAAGCTATTGTTTTTCCATGTTGAAGTAACTTTCATGAGTTGCTGTGCTACCATCAAATAATTTGCTTTTGACTTTATTTATAAATCTTTTAATTAACGTTTCAAGGAAGATAAACTAAAAATCATCCAATAGTGTGTCCTGCAATTTTTAATTTATATTAACGATGGAAATTTCCAGGATTGGACTAAAATTTTTTAAAGAATGTATTAAATATTTTTTTCAATCTTAAAACAAAAAAATATTAAAGTTTTATCATTTTAAGATAATAATAGCATGGAACCAATTAAAATAATAATAAAAAAAATCCAGGTCCGTATTTAATTTTTTTATGATAAATACCATATTTCACAAACTAAACAATATTTTAAAAAATTGACAACGTCATTATTTTGCTCTAAAAAAGTTGCCATAGAGAGGTTTTCACAGAATAAAAATATCTTGCAAAATAAGCGAGATACAAGGAATTATTAAAAATGCAATTTTTTCAAAAACTCCCTGTATAGCAAAAATCTGATTACACTATTTTTAAGGGCTCAAAAAAAGAGCACGGCAAGGTGCAATCAGGAAATCGATATCTTTAATAATAACCGAGTTTCCCATTTAATCCCATCGAAAATGGGACACGCTGTACATAGATACTACTGTTGTAATCCCTAAAATTAGGGTTTAAACAAAAGGTACGTAGTTTTTCCCTAAAGTGCATACAAAAAATAAAAACTTACTCTCTTCCATTGATCACCACTCTTTGTGGCTCCAGGAAGCTTATTTAATTTTTCTGCTACCTCTGTTCACTTTGCAGCAACCACTTCAGCACTTACAGTAGAATTAAAATGCGGGTTTGCCGAGGGGTCATCGGCACCCTAAAATTTTGTACAGCGTCCAACAGGACTTGGGTCCTGACGTGTACTGTTGGGTCCTGTTGAGTACTGTTGGGTACTGTCGTGTACTGTCGAGTACTGTTGGGTACTGTCGTGTACTGTCGAGTACTGTTGGGTCCTGTCGTGTACTGTTGGGTACTGTCGTGTACTGTCGTGTACTGTCGAGTACTGTTGGGTCCTGTCGTGGTACTGTCGGGTCCTGTTGTGAAATTTGTACAGTACTGTTGAAAGCTGATGACCCCTCGGGGTTTGCGCTTAACAATAAATCTTTGTCTACCAAAGCACATAGCAAATTTACTTGTTGCTTGCTAGGATATTCTCTTTGTTTGTTCATAATTAAAAACCATGATTATAAAAATGAAATTTTTTTATCGTTCCAATAAAAAACAATTGAAAAATTGAAAGAGCGTTATATTTTCAACACTAACTACGCGGTAAAAAAATGCGGGCAATTTAAAATTTAAACGAAGATATAGTAGGTCAGTAAAGGGGTGCGTGTTGTAAAAATATGATGATTTACTTTACTAGCCTTTTTTTTGCGAAAATTTTAAACCCAATCGTGGTTTTTCTGAATGTTATATAAGTGAGAAGTAGCATACCACATCATACCAGAAAATAGAGAATTATTGGAATATGGAATGACGACTTTACATTGCACTGTGATCTTTCAATAAACGGCTTTTGTTTACTATATAAAACAGAATAAATACTGACTTCCTTTACTAATGGAAAATAAACGCCTTAGTTTTAAATTCGACTGTGGCATGTCAATTTTGAAAGATAAAATGTCAGTTTTTAATAGGAAACTGTCAGAATACTGCCTAGCACTATTATAGCCTAACTTTATTTTAGTAATAGGGATATATTGCAATAAAGCCAGGCAATAATTGTGCCGGGCACTATTTTGACAGTTTCGTATTATAGGAACAGCTGTCTTCTTTCAAAATTAGGCCTTTGTGTATTATATGAGCCGGCAATAATAATACCGCCACAATTAATGGCAAATAAACGACTAGATTGATAAATTTGACTTTGGTATGTCAATTTTGAAAGATCAACTGTCACCTTTCAATGGAAAACTGTCAGAATAGTGCCCGGCACTATTATTGTCTGGCTTTATTGCAATAAGTCCCTAATTACCTAATACTCCCCGCTTACCGCTCTGTCAGCACTGCAGTAACTATCTAGTCAATATAGTTACTGGAGTATGGCAAATCGGTACAAAGGGAGTATTTTCTTGTATAATTTGGTATGTCGTTTCTCACTTATACAAATGCATTAAGAAAAGCAGAGGACTAGTAACCACGTTAGGCTTAAATAGTGCTCAAAAAACAGATTTTATTGCTACTTTCAAATTTGTCCTATTTTACCTATAGTTTTGGGTCCTTGGAGCCTATTATCCGTGCATTTATCTTTTCTTGGGCTCTGATTGGTTAATTTAAAAATTTTAGGCAATCAAAGCCTGAGAAAAAAATCCGCGCGGACAATACGCTCCATAGACACAATGGCTTAATGAACGACGAGGTATTTAGAATACCTATATCTTAACAAAAACATTACAAGTAAAGAAAAGCCTAGTATGCGAATATGGTATTCCGTAAAATGAATTGAGATAAAAATAAAGCCAAATTCTCCAATACAAATTTCAAAATGATAGGTTCTTACTAGTTTGGAAATGTTTTTTTAAACATTGCTAGTACAGCCAAACTTCTTTAGGTTTAATTTAGCACTGTACCTAAGACTTATTTGCAGCCGTAATAGCCAAGTTTAGAAAAACACTTTCAAACTAGTAAAAACCATTTGAAATTTGTATTGGATAACTTGGCTTTACTTTTATCTCAATTCTTTTTACGGACTGCCATATTCGCGTACTTAGCTTTTTTTATCTGAAATGTTTTTTGAGATTTCACTCCTTTTTTGAAGGATGTGGATAGTATTTAAGTTTTAAAGTAGTAAAATATGCTGAAAATTGTTCAAAACTTTTGGAATGCCTTATTAAAAATTTTGAAGTTTGTTAATTTTTTGCTATGGTTTTATCATACTTCCTATCAGCCTTCTAAAGCTCAGCTCTCCAGCATTCCTGGAAGTCGGCAATGTTACTTTACATAACTTTACATTTATAGGGAGGAAAGTATATTAAAATTTAGGTTTCATATAGTTTCTACCAGTCTTCCAAAGCTCAGCTCTCTAGCGTTTCTGGAAGTGGGCAATGTTAGTTTTACATAACTTTACATTCAGTGGCGTATATAGAAAAAAGTTTCGGGGGGAAGGGGGGCGAGACAGTTTCAGGGGGGCCCGAGACCTCATGAGGCCGTATTTTATGCTATTTTATGTTTGTATTCATGAAATATGTGAAAAATATCTAAAAAAATCTTAGCTTCGGGGGGGGGAGGTTTATCATAGTCCCTATCAGTCAATAGGCAATGTTACTTTTAAATAACTTTACATGTATAGGGGAGGGGAGTTAATTAGAATTTTTTTGGTCATAATTTCAGTCTGCCAAATTTCAGCTTTGTAGCATGTCTGGAAGTACAGTAGAATTTTGATGATCTAGTTAGTGAGTGGCAATTTTCGACGTTTTTTAAAACGCAACTACTTTACAAATTCATGGAAGTCCATGAAGATCTATAACTGTGCAAAGTCTGAGTTTCGTAGCTCATTCCGAAGTAAAGTTTTAGATAGGTTAAATATGGGCTGAAATGTTTCAAGACAAGATGGTACAGCAGTTTACGCGAACTTGGCGGAGCCGTGCCCCCAGATTTATGGCCAGTTGCACCAAGTGTTGAGGGTAAAATGTAATTTTGGTTGTTTAGCACAGTCCAATGTGATACTTATTAAAGTAGCACTTTAGTGTGTTTTTTTGAAGTTGGTGCGTATGGTAAATACGTAATAACTGGCTGACTTTATAACTTTAATAACTATTTATTACGTTTGTATTTTACACATTATATATTTATAAAACTTATAATTACAATAAATTTCAGTACCCGTAAATAAAAAAAAATTAAAACTTAATACAAACTTTTAAAACATCTTTGATCTTTAAATTTGTAAAAAAGGTGTGTCAACTTTTAAAATTACCATATTCTAACACCGAAAATAGAATTTCTCAAAGAAAATTCGCAAAACCGAGGAAAAACATTCCTATGTAAATATATTATTTTAAATGCATAAAGCGTAATTTTTTAGAAAATTGTTATTTTTTAAAATATTTCACCTGCAGCTTATTTTATTTACATATGGTGCTAAAATTCAGAACAGACTTTATTAAAAACGGGAAGGTAAAAAAAATCTAATAAACGACTAAAATAGGTTTCGTCATCGTCCTAGGCTTTGTAAAAAATATTTGGTAGTTTAATAAAACTAAAGATAGTTTTAGTAGGACTTAAGACGTACTTAAATGTAGAATGTATTTTTCCTTTTGGTGTTTTTAATATAAATAAAACAAAATATATTCAACATAAGTACGAGTGATCTCTAAAGTTTTACTTTGATAGAATTAATATAAACTTAATAACAAATATATTAAAGATTTTAACAAATAACAAAAAACGTTTTAATAGTTAGCATGATCCTATCCTATTATCACAAAAGGAACCGAACCAAACCGCACTGTCTTTTGCTTAAATTGTGTCTTCTGTTCTCAGGTAATGTTTCAATAGTGTAGTAAAACCGGTACGTTCCCATTATTGCGTGGGCCTTCATCTCGCACAACAAATAATTATCGCGTAACAACACACACATCTTTGTTGCTTAACTTCACGTTCCACGATTGAGAACGTTGGGAAAAAGTTAACCTGTAAAAATGTAAATAATAAAAAAAAAAATAGAAAAAAATGCGTGAAATTGCTATTAATTATGCATAGGTGAAGTTTTAATTAAAAAATAATAAATCCTGCCCTGTGTTTGTTAAATCAGAAAAGTGACAGTTTAAAAGTAAAAACAATAAAATACAATATCTGACAATCTCAAAAAACTCGCAAAATAGTGATAAAAGCCAACATGGGGGGTCAAATTATAAAGAATATTCCATAAAGGTATGTAAAAACATAAAAAATATTACATAAAAGTCTGTATTCTACACACAATGGTAGTTTTAAAGTTTCCATAGCCAAGTTGACTCTAGAGATTGTACTAGAGATTGTAGCCGTGTTAAATCTCGAATGAGAGATTTAACAAGTTGTGGTCAAAATTGACCCCCAGGTCATTATTTTGTATGCAGGTGCAAAAGGTATTATTCACCTCGAGAATAAATGACCTTGAGCCCAAAATTTTTCAACCGACAAGTCAAGACAAGTTTAAGTCCACATCACATATATTGTAAAAGAGTGGGAGTTACGCAGGTTGTCTTTAAAGGCCGATCTAGGCCACACAGCAAGCATTATCATTTAAGAGCTTCGTTTTAGTAAAAGCAAATTTTATTTAAAATTTCAAAGTGTTGTTGTTGTTATAGTGAAATAATTCGTTTAAAAGAGCATTATGAATATAACAAAAAACGTGCCTCAACAAATTAACTCTGAAATAAATAATGACCAAATAGTCGAATTAAAATCCATTGGTTCTCTACAAGTCAGCAGTCACTATCTAATCAAGAAAATGCGTATAGTTAATACACAATTTGGAAAATCAATTTTGGTGACGCTGTTTAATGAGACTTATACATTTAAAGTATTTTTATTAGCTTTCATATTCCAATGCAAAACTGGAAAACTGCCAAAATACGGCCGGACTCTATTATTGCATGACTTTATGCCAATAAGTCCCTAATAACGCACTGTGATATTTTTAGCGCATATATTAGTAAAGTAGATCTTTAAATTATTTTTATTTTTCAAAATATTCTAGTTGACTTATATATATATGTCCGTATGATCAACTATTAATTATCTCAGTTTAATCTATTTAATAGGTACTAAAAATTGCTTCGAATGTAGTTGAACTTCTTTGTTTACCTTGTTTAAGATGATGATGGGTCTCTTTAGACTCGAAACATGTCCTAAATGAAACCCGAAACAATAAAGACTTTAGTGGAGAAGACATTCAGTTTTTCTTTGTAATTTGCAAACTCCACTTTGAGAAATGGACTATTTTTCAATTTATTAATTGTACAACATTATTTCTTATTATTCATATTAAAGGAAAAAATGCCTTTAGCCGGCTGTATTTAAATTAGGTGATGGTGAGCCCATGTGAGGTGCTTTTTATGAATAAGAACTTCAAAAAACTAAAACACCTGGAATTTATGTGGTAGAAAAATTTTCAAGAAGAAAATAAATAATAATAAAGAGCAATATTTTGTTAAATGGCTGTGATTCTCCGAAAAATGTAATTCTTAGATTGCCAAGACTGAAATTGTTGTTGATATTATCTCACACTACTACTTTACTACATATCTTTGTGTATGATTTTGAAACTTTTTTTTTGTCACGCCGTCTGTCTGTGTGTGTGTGTTTGTATGTCTGTCTGTCTGTCTATCTGTAACGACCAACGTGCATAACACAAAAACAGCTAGCTTGATTTGAGTAAAATTTGGTACCTGGGCGGGGTTTTGTGTCGAGTTTAAGTGAAAACATGGCTTGTGTGGTATACGATCTTTACTTAAACTTGTCTTGATTTGTTGGGTAGTAAATATAATATACTATATATCTTTGTGTTTCAGATGATTTTGAAACTTTTTTTTGTCGCGCCGTCTGTCTTTGTGTGTGTTTGTATATCTGTCTGTCTGTCTGTCTGCAACGACCAACGTGCATAACCCAAAAACAGGTTGCTTGATTTGAGTAAAATTTGGTACCTGGGCTGTGTTTTGTGTCGAGTTTAAGTTAAAATATGGCTTGTGTGGTATTAAATGAAATATAATTAAGTCTGGAGTTGAACAAAATATATTTCAGTTTTTAGTTATATTAGCTCACACGTATACTATAACTATAGTAAGTGTGAGCTTAGGTGCCCATATACTGGCAGAGTATTTTTTCCAAAAATGCATCTTCATGATTAACTGGATCACAAATCACAAGCTGTAGCAGTTCTTTGATGTAAATTTTAATAATATAATGTCACTTTACAGCATTCCAAATTTTAAAAAAGCATAATGAATGAACACCTATTGTAATTAGTACCAAGAGAATACGATCTTTACTTAAACTTGTCTCGATTTGTTGGGTAGTAAATATAATACCTCTCAGACTATAAGCCTCTGCATACAAAAATAAAATATTTGGTATGAATCACACACCACCCACTCTTTTACAATATATGCGATCTTGACTTAAACTTATCTTGACTTGTCGGTTGACAACTGGCTTAACCCCAACTCTTTCACAATATATGTGGTGTGGACTTAAACTTGTCTTGACTTGTTGGGTAATAAATTTAGGCTCAAGGCCATTCATTGTCGAAGTCAATAATACCTTTTGCAGCTGCATACAAAGCATAATGAATGAACGCCTGGTGTAATGAGTAACAAGAGAATGCAATCGTTACTTAGACTTGTCTTGACTTGTTGGGTAATAAATGTGGGCTTAAGGCCATTCATTGTCGATGTCAATAAAACACCCTTTGTTGTTTACCTTCACATACAAAAGAGAAAGAGACACTCACACCTGCACACAAAAGACAAAGACACACATAAATTTACATTGTCATATCAAGGTTAAAAGACCACCCACGGTGCTCGCCTCTGTACACAAAAGATAATGACCTTCGCAACTATGCGATATCATATCAAAGCCAAAAAGACCGCCCACGCTATTTGGCTATTGTCAAAAAGACAAAGACCCACTCGCACCAGCATATAAAAAAAAAGCTCACATAACTGCAAATTGTAATATCAAAGTCAAAAAGGAGTATTCGTTCGATTGCAGTTCGGTACGGTTGTATTGCACCTGCATAATAGTGCTAACGAGGTCAAAGTGGAGGTTTGTTTTGTTTATAAAAAACCGCGCGCGCGAAAAATATGTGTTAAATATCTATAAACAATGTTTATTATAAACAATATATTATGTTTAAAAGCAAAAAAAGTGTACCATCACATGTGAAGCTTGTTTTAAAAATTAGCGAAAAGCTCAAACAAAATCAAGAAAAAATGGATAATGCCGAATTATTTCAGGATAGCCATGCTAGAACACAAATTGAAGAAGTTTTATATAGCGAATGGAAAAAATCCCAAAACGAAAAAAATTTACTTAGTGTACAAGTGGATTATCTCCGAAGTCAACTGGAAAGTATGCAAATTAGAGACAAAAGTCACTAAAAAAGAAGAGTCTGACATGGACTACAATACTGATGAGGACGATCTGGCATGAGAAACTGAGTGGATCAGACAAAAAGGAAAAGCTTGGAAAAAACGTCGAATGGATACTTCACTTTCACCACCACAAAAAAGCTCGGGCACTGGAGAGCCCTCCAATAAAACACAAAATGAAGAACCCCCTACTAAGGATAAAAAAGCTCCATTACCTCCACCGATTATGGTAAATGATTTTAATGATATTTATGAAAAGTTAAACATCACACAAGGAGTTAAAATAAAAGTTTTAAATAACGAAAATATTAAAATAAATGTACAAGACCCAGACAGCTATCGGCTGGTTACTAAAATGCTTAATGAAATAAACCATCAATGGCACTCATACGAAAACAAACAAATAAGGCCAATTAGAGTAATAGCAAATAGGCTACACTTCTCATGTGACCCACACAAAATTGTAGCTGATCTACAAAATTTTTTTTTTAAGGCAGCAACAAACTGAAATGGAGAACAAGACAACCTCTTAACATGTTTGTGCTCACATTTAGCCACAATGAAGAAGAAGAAGTGGAAATAAAAGCACCAGAAACCTCAAAATTAGTCCCCCAATGCAAAAGATGTCAATCTTATGGGCACACGCAAAAATATTGCGCTAAAGAACCACGTTGCATAAAATGCACGGGGAAACATCTTACTGTAGAATGCCCCAAACCAAAAGAATCTGAGCCAAAATGCATCCACTGTGGAGGCAAGCATCCTGCTAACTACAGAGGATGCCTTGTTGCTAAAGAAATACAAAAATATAAAAATAAACCATAAGAAACCGAAACTCATACCAAACGTGAGTACAAATAGACTAAACCAACAGACAAGAAATACAGTCACACAAAACTCTGTGACAAGGACATACAGCCAAGTAACAGCAACAGCTACTATACCTGATATTAATATCAGTAGTCAAAATACTATGGAACAAACACTATAATTAATTTTGGAGAAATTGGACAAACTTGATGAGCGATTAACTAAACTAAAAAGTAGCAATAACGGAGCTACCAATATACCTCAAAATGGTCAGTAATCTTAGAATTCTAGCTTGGAATGCCAATGGTCTCTTGCAACACCAGCAAGACTTGCAAGTTATTCTAGACATAGAAAAGTTGACGTCTGTCTTTTGTCAGAAACGCATTTCACTAACCAGTCTCACATTAAATTTAAAGGTTATAAAGTGTATCATACAACTCACCCTAGCAATACTGCATATGGGGAAAGTGCTGTAATAATTAAAGAAAATATATCACACTATGAGGAGATGGGATATAAAACCATAGAGATTCAAGCTACATTAGTAAGTGTAAAAACCAAAACATATACACTAGTCATAAGTGCTTTCTATATACCACCAAGGCACTTACTAAAGAAAAATGAATATCTTAATTTTCACAGAAAATTAGGAAACCGTTTTATAATTGGAAAATAACTTTTGCAAGCTATTAGTGAATATCAATGTGAGCCGATATCAACTGGTAAGCCCACATACTATCCAACAGATCTAGGAAAAATTCCAGTTCTAATTTTTTTTATAGTAAAAAATATATCTTTAGGTTTTGTAGATATAGAAGAAAGTTTTAATTTACACTCAGATCATTCACCTATTATTCTAACTCTTAGTAAAAACATAATAAAGAAAAAAGAAAATATCTCACTAGTTAATAAACTGACTGGATTAGTTTTAAACAAACAAGTCTGTCAGAAAAAATAAACCTATCAGTACCATTGCAAACGCCAGAACAAATCGATAAAGAAGTTGAATATTTTGTTACAAATATTCAACAAGCAGCTTGGGAAAACAGTCCAAAACCAAAGAGAAAACTATCCAAAGGAAATTAGAGACCCTTTATTGAAAAAAAGGAAACTAAGAAGAAAGTGGCACCAAAGCCGTGATCCTCGGGACAAAACAAATCTCAACAACATGACGCAGCGCATTAGGCGAGAAATTCTAGTAATAAAAAATGAATCTATTAACCATTTTTTTAATGAACTTACAGATCATAAAAATACCGTCTATTCTCTTTGGAAAGCAACCAAAGATTTTAAAAGACCAATTATTCAAATTCCACCCATACGAAAATCTAGCAACCAGTGGGCAAAGAGTAACGAAGATAATGATATTTTTGCAAGTCATTTAGAAAAAATATTTCAGCGTCACGAAGCACCAGATGAAAACTTTTTTTTTTTTTATAGACAATATACAATAGATTTATTTAGCCAAAATATATACAATAGTGAATTTGGATCGTCAACAAGTTTTCTAAAATTTCGCTGCTTTACACAGCTACGTAATACCTCGTCACATTTAAATGTTTTATATATATTATTCGTTACAATTAATATGTATATTGTTTTCTTTGCGAATATTGTTAGTTCTAATCATTTAAAATTAATCCAGGTATTAACTAAAATACATTGAAACAAAGAATTGTAAAAGTGACACTATACATTAAATATAAGACTTTGAGATTTGAACAATTACAAAATATATATTAGAAGTATTTAAAATAAATAGGTAAGTTTTCCTTAAAGCAAATTTTGTACTGCGCTAATACTACTAAATAAAGCTAATTTAAGAACGTTGTTGCACACTCTGGAATTTGTAACTAGTGCTTGTGATTAAGGTATTCGCTGATAGTGTAGGGCTCTATCTTACATAAAAAGTTGGCACATGCTTTCTTAAATAATCGTATGCTGTCTATTTGTTTAATTGTCTTTGGCAGAGTATTAAAGAATTGTACAGCCGCATAGTGGGGCCCTTTCTCTGTTATATGTAGACTAGCTGTTTTTGCCTTGTATTTTGTGCTGAGGAAGGTTTGTATTTAAGAAATTCATCATGATTTTTCTTTATAAACAGAAGGCATTCGAAAATGTAAATTGCTGGCACGGTAAGAATTTCTTTTTCCCTGAATTTATTTCTGCACCATTCAGATGATTTCATGCAGTTTATGACCCTAAAAACTCGTTTTTGTATTACGAAGACGTCTTCCACATGACTGCTATGACACCAAAAAAGAATACCATACTTGACATTTGAGTAAAATAACCCATAATCTAATGATTTTAGTGATTTATGTTATCGAAAGTTTTTTGATATGACTCTTATTGCGTATGATGTCTTACTTAGTTTCTTACATAAGGCTTCAATGTGAGCATAATAATTTAAATCTTTGTCAAGTATGACTCCTAGCACTTTGGTGTGGTTTTCGAAATCTATATTTGAAACCACAACAGCGTTTGTTTTTTCTGTGTTTAGAATGAGCTGGTTCTTTCTTAACCAATATTCGACGTTATTCAGTGTATTAAAGCATTGCTCATTAATACCCTGATTTTTGTTTATCGGAGCTACTACATTGTTGTCATCCGCGTAATTTGAAATGATGTTGGGGTCTTGAATAACGTCACTCAAATCATTCCGGTAAATGATAAATAAAAGTGGGCCTAGGATACTACCCTGCGGAATGCCGGTTTTAATATAAAGATAATCTGACTCTGTTCGGTTACCATCAGTTTCTATTACAACTTTTTGTGGTCTTCTATTTAGCTAAGATTTAAAAAAATTTAAAGCAATCCCCCTTTTACCATAAGCTTCTAGTTTCTGTGTCAGTACCTCATGATTTATAGTATCAAACGCCTTCGATAAGTCTAGAAAAAGTCCGTACGCTGCACCTTTAGCTTCTAGTATTTCTATTATTTTTTTATTTATGGATAGAAGCGCCGTTTCAGTGAATTTTTTTGGGAGAAACCCATGCTGAAAATCATTAAAAAGCTGATTGGAAGTGAAGAAGTCTAAAACTCGTGTATATATTAAAATCTCAAACAGTTTAGCAAATGATGATAGCAGACTAATTGGCCTATAATTTGAAATTTCTTCTGGATCATTTTTTTATAAATAGGAATTACATTTGGATTTTTTAACTGCTTTGGAAATACTCCATTTGTCATACTGATGTTAAATAACCCTATCAAATCGAAGACCATATTAAGCTTACATCATGAAACAGTTTCAGTACCAACTAAAAGGAACACGTTGGGCCCAGTGAAACACTCTAGAACTTTCAACCACGTGAGTGAGTCCTAGGTATTTATAAAACAACAATCTCACTGCCTCTCAAAACAGGGTCAATGGATGTTCAGGTTCAATTCTCTTACGAGACTGCCTTTATGACTTGGTTTGCTTTATGGGGATGCGTAGTGAAACACCAACATTAGAGTACAAAAAGTTTAATTAAACCTGTTCTTGGCAATATTTACATCTGTTGGACCTTAACCTTATTTTACTTGGTTAGTTAAGGGTTAGTTACTTATGACCTAAGTTAGCAGCATTTTCATGTTACATACAAGGTAGATATTTAAAATAGAATTAGACTTATCCCAAGTTTTCCTTTAAAATACTGATATCAGAGTTATTCCCTTATGTTTTTAGGTTAGGTTAGGATTATCCTTTTATGTTTCTCCAGATAGTTTATTCCATTTTTAAGTTAATTTAGAATTTAGTTATTCTGTTTCCATTAAAAAAAAAGAGAAGAAAATGAAACTATTATAAAGCTTTCATCAAGAGGTTATATCACAGGAAAAAAAAGTGTAATACCACTTTTTAGAATGTTTTGTTTTTATGTTTCTTTATTTTTTTTCTCTATTTTTCCCACTTAGCTGCTTTTACTAAGTCAACACTGAAATGGCAATCCACAGGCACTGGAGAAGGCCACATCTACCCAACTTGGTCAATCTACTCTGGTACTCGCCAACAGCTCCACAGTAACAGGAACTCGCTCCAGGCAACAACCAGAAGAAGACCGAAAGACGAAGGCAAAGAAGAAGACCGAAGAAGAACACCCTAAACAAAATAACTTGGTTTTAGGCCTAGAACTGGTCTACAACCTAAAAATAATTATAAAACTGGTTGCAGCCAAAATTCATAGACATTTATTGTCCTGAAATGGGTACTACTCAACTTTGCAGCAGATAATCATGTAAGAGAAAAAAGTAATCTGAAACTTAAAATTAACAGACACACGTCTCACTGAAATAAGTATCACTTAGGTACCACTTAATATTGCAACAGGTACTTAATCTGTACCTTAAAATTAATCAGTACATGTTACATTCAAATAAGTACAATTTAATCAGTATAAAATAATCTGTAACTTATTTTTAAATAAAAACGGGGACAATGCAGTAAGAGTTCCATCTCTATGCCAGTGATCTCTAAGCTTTGACCTGTTTTTGGCCACAGAGAGCCATCCGGGTCCTACAACGGGGCTCTTTAGACTTATAAAACACAATTATTTACAAAAAGAACACAATGTCTAGCAAGAAGTGTTACCTAACCTAAATGTAGACTTACCTCAAAGGTCATGAGGGCCTCTGCTTCCAAAATCGGGTACTCCAATGTACGGGTAACGTTCAAGCCTGAAAACAATGGAGAAAATCCAATAAATGCCGGTGGGAAATGGTAACGGAAGCCAGAAAAATGAAGAATTACTGTTTCAGCACAATTTTATCACAAAACGGAAAAGTAATTACCTTAAAGACAGCATGGCTTGGATCAGCTCTGCATGAAATCCGCACAGCGGAGCTCGGTCCGCAACTGTTCCAACCAACACGGCTTCCAGGAACACTGTACAGGCCAAACCACAGCTCTCTCGTGAATAATCCGACAAATCGTCTTTCTTGGGGACACGAAAGGAGCCTTTAAAGTAGCCACCAAACGCACACGTCTTGTTTTCTCAAATTTTCACAAGCAAAAAAAAACGCTCCGCTCCAAAAATTGACAAGGAAACTGACAGGGACGCGCCAATGTTACCAATCCCAACGAACAACCTATGTTCTTCTCTCTCAGGCTCATGCCAGTTCAAGCGGCCCCTCTCTCTGGCGAGACGCAGCTTTCACTAAGGAAGGTGCAAAAATATGGCCCCACCAGGAGAACGCAAAAGAATGGCCATTTATTTTTCGTTGGACAAGGACTTAACCTAGCGATTAAGCGCTACCGGTGCATAAGAGGGTTAATCTGCCACTTGTTCTGTGTCATGGTCGATGTCAAATAAATGTCAAAACAAATATTTTTGGGGCAAGGGCCTAGGCCCCCTTTTACCAAAATAGTGATAACTCGGTAAACAGTGCGACTCAAAAAGGGCTAGCAGTCCAATCAAGCGGTCGTGTAAAGTTCTACAATGAAAGATGTGAAACAAGGACACTAGGGTCCGAGATGAACCACCCGGCCCGACAAGAATATGAGACAAGACAGGAGACACAACTCTAAAGTTAGGAAAGTACCTTAAACTGATCTTAAATTTAGCAAGGCTTTATTCTCAAAAGGCTTTATGATATTTTGAATATTATGACCCATCAGTCTGCAACCAAGTACAGCTATTTTTGTAACACTATGATAACAAATTACAAATGCATCCAAGTAACCGAGCCAAATATACGCTCACCCTGTCTCAGGACAATTACAGTGTGTCACACAATACTTGTAAAGCTGGAAAGTAGAAGTAACATATTCTCTTTTGTCTTTTAGTTACAAAGAAGGAGTACCAGGGTACGAGTTAATTAAACCAAGCCTCGCAGTAGTTTCATCACCATTTTTTTAGCATTCACCAAGGTACAATCCCAGTATTAGCTATCTATAAGACTATTGGTAGTAATTTTGATTTGGATACATACGCCTTACTGTAAGTTCTAATTTTTAATATATAACAGTTGTTTCTTTGCTCCGCAGATATTATTTACCAGCAGTAGAGATAAAGTAGGAAAGTAAAAATCTGGTTATCTCTCTCCTAGATACATAATAGTAAAAGTAGTTGAACGGGGTGATTTGAGTAAAACAACTGTTATAATTTATTTGTACGGGAATTCTGGACCTCCATCAGAGGTGAACACCGACTAAAAACTGACATCTATCGACTAGTGGCACCAGTTTGACAAAATAAACATCCCGAACTTGGAAACCTCGTAAATTTGAGCATCACCCTGCTGAAAGTGAAAATAGGACGCACACAACCTAACCTACGCTACAACCAAGTACAGGTCCATACGGCAAACAAGAAAATTAAACCTAAACCGAACCTACAAATTAATTACGCAGCAGGATTGCGAGCAACCCCTGTTGCTAGCAACACTACCTAGTGGAGCATGCGCTACCACTAATAAATAATCAAGACTTAATTTTGACAGGTTAATCCGTAATTTGCCACTGTCACCAGTCAAGCATCGCTACATTTTCGGGCGACCTACTCGAATACCAGTAGCCGGGACCCCTATGTTGATGGCTCGCCGAGGCTGCCATCGAAGAACCCACGACCCCCCAATACCAAGCGCAATCCCGAAAGCCTACATCGTGCCTCTATAACTGGCTTACCACCAGGGCACACTCATTTGCTTGCAGGAGACGCAGCGATGCAACCAAGTGACACCCATCAAATCACGGAGCCGTAAAAAGATTCCAAATAAAAAAATTTACCCCCACCCCGTGTTCAATATGTTCGAGCGACACCCACGAACAATCGGAAAGCGCAGACCGGCTGGATCAACAGTGCGAAAACTACATACACTGGGATGGAAGGACGATCCAGCAGACTAGCATTGGGTATGACGCAAAGCAGCGTCAAGCCTCGTGTACTAGTCCTGGTACCAGTTCACTCCACAGCCCGTCCGAGAACCAAAAAGCTCCCTTCACCGAATCACAAGTGGAAGTCGCCCCATCATACCGAGAATTCGTCGATATCGGTAATTAACTTTTACACGTCACCCCCACTCCAGTGAAATCCACCCAAAAAAAATGTATCAAGGCCTTGATGATCAGCCGGATATGGCACCTGAAAAGTTTAGATCCGGAAATCACCTAAACTTCAGTGCAAACAAAATAAGCGCCCACCACTAACCCGGTTTAGTAATTGCCTGGAAAGGATGTTAAGTCTAGCGCAACTACCGCCAAAGTGGATCTACTTTGAGGGCAATGTGTACACTCACTCTACTAATCTTGGTCAATTTCCTCGTCGTCATCCGCAACGACGGCTGGCTTCAGGTCCTTCACGTGCCAATTTCCGATGCAAACCCTGCCATCCAGTTCCTCCAGCTGATAAGTTACAATACCCAGCTTTTTCTTAACTCGGAACGGACCGATATACTTAGGACAAAGTTTGGCGTTTACATAGTTTAAGGCATCCGACTGAACCTTATTTCGTCTCCACACAAGATCCCCAGAGAAATAAGATACATCCCTGTGTCGTAGATTGTATCGGACACGGTTGCTGTCTGCTGACCTTTTCATATTGATCTTAACGGCTTGATATAAATTTCTGAAACCTTCCAGCCTTTTCTCAATTGCTGATCGAGGTCCTCTATCAATATGGTACGCATATTCTTGACCATCGAAAATGTATACTCTATCAAAGTTGATGAAATACGGTGTAAAAACCTGTGGCTTCGCTCTTTGACGTTCTGATTACACATGCTAGTGCAGGCAAATTATCATCGCAACCTCCGATGCTCGCATGATGATAAGCAGTTGAAAATTCTTGACTGATATTTAACAAATTTGACAACTTCCCTAGAACCTCGTTTCTGTATTCTATTCCTATGTCGCTTCTAATTTCTTTCATGGGGCCATAAATTATGATAAAGTTGTCCATTATCGCTTTTGCCTCTTTATTTGGCACCGGTGCAATAACCACATATTTGCTTAGTTCACACTGTATGGTGACGGCATAAACCATGTTATTATTTGAGTTTAAAATGGGCCAACGGTATCTATGCAAACAACATCGAAAGACTTTTGCGGTGTTGGCGTAATCACCATTGGTTCGGTGTGTTTAATTTTACTTTTGTTTAATTGGCATTTTTTGCAACTTTTAATGTAATTTGCAACATCACGCGACATGCTTTTAAAACGGTACTTTGACCTAAGTTTTTTCAAAAGTCTCTTTTGTCCACAATGTCCTCCAATCAATGGATTATCATGAAATTGCTGAATTAATCTTAATTTTTCTTGGTCATTGTCGATTATTTTGGAATCCTCGTATAAATAAATAATTACGTTTTCTAATAAATCTTGTCCTATTAATTTAAGATCATTTAACGTGCACGTTTTAAATATTTCATCATTAATTTTTAACTTTAATTTTTCTAATTTATTTTCACTAGCCATTTTGTTCAGCTAAGACAACACTTTCCCGCGAGAAAAATTGCCATTAGTGAAAATTATCTTATTTTTTAAACTTAATTTCTTTTTTCCAAACTTTTTCATAATTATCCATAGAAAATTTGGCTTAATTATAAACTTTAATGTAGGAACTGTAAATAAATCGTAATTATCATTGGTTTGCAATATTTTTGACGTCATTAAAGGTGGTTGAAATTGTTAATAATTTTTGTTATTCTCCGGTAAACGTTGATTTCTTGTCATTGACCTTGTGACAGCTAAAATTTGAGACGATTTTTCAATAATATTTCTCAAATCATCAATAGAAATCCTAGATAATGCATCTGAGATGCTGTTCAAATGACCAGGGATAAACTCAATTGCGAAATCGTAATCGGCGAGATCTAGTCTCATTCTTGTCAATTTTGAGGATGGATTTTTCATAGAGAAAAGAAATACCAGAGGACGATGGTCACTTCGCACCAAAAATTTTGTACCGTACAAATAAGGTCGAAAATAATTTATTGCCCAGTGTATAGCGGCTAATTCTTTCTCAATAACTGATTTATTTTTTTCGCCTTTTGTAAAATTTTTCGAAGCTAAACAAATAGGCAAGTCTTCATCAAAATCTTGGTTTAAAACTGCTCCACACGATCCCATGCTGGCGTCTGTGGTAAGGACAAAGGGCCAGTCAAATTGAGGGTATTTCAAAATTTTTGGATTAAGTAGTTCCATTTTAAACATTTTGAAACATTTTGAACACTCTGTATCCCATGTAAATGTACCGCCTTTCTCCATTAATTTATAAAAAGGTCTGGCCAATTCAGCGAAATTCCTTATAAAGCGTCTATAGTAATTACAAAATGCGACGAATCGTGACTTAGGTGTAGGATAATTTCTAATTACCGCATATTTGGATTCATCAGGCAAGACTCCCTCTGACGTAATTTTATGACCGAGGTATGTGACATTGTTTTGGAATAGCACACATTTTCTTGGATTTAACTTTAGTTGATAATTTTCAAATACGCTTTTCAGATTCTCTAGCATATGGCCTTCTGAACAGCCATACACAATTAAACCGTCCATGTATAGAAATGCTTTCTCGGGGGTTATCCCGGCAAAAGCTGTGGTCATCATCCTTTGAAAGCTATTAGGAGAAATTTTTAACACAAATGGAAGTCTAGTGTAACGGTAAGATCCTGAGCTTGTGCTAAAAGAAGTAATGTCCCTAGAACTTTCCTCCAATGGAATTTGGTTGTTTCGTTCTCACTCAAACTGTATTTTTTTAGTTACAATTAATTTTTTTTGTTTTTACAATTTTCGGGAATTTGGTGTGCTGCGGCGCCCTTATGAATTTTTCTTTAATTTGCTATTTTTAGTTACATTTAATACTATTTACAGGGCTTAAACCCTTCTATATTTAAGAAACTTATCAACTATTTACGGTTATTTTTACACAAATTACGACATACTGATTACGTGTGCATAGTGAAAAAATACTTGCAATACCAATTTCAATTTACTCGATGGTCTTGACACCCCTTGTTCCATTCCTTAAAATGCTATATTTTCCCATTTGACCCGCCTGTGTGTTCAACACATCCTTTTTTTACCTACGAAATGGCTCAAGTCGAGTGTCGTCGCTATCAGGAATTCAGTATTCACAAAATTTGCAAACGGACAATTACGTGCCCACGTGATACTCAAATATTTACGCATTTACAAGCTACAATTTCTTTCATGCTCGCAAGCGCGTGTGATTACAAATTATAAACTTTACGATTACAAAGCTACTTTCTCGGGATACTCTCCGGGAATGTTGGATAGGATTGAAGAGTCTACAAGTCACCGCCAAATTGGATTATTCCTTGGTAGCTCCTTTTTTTGGTAAGTCAAGACCTCTTCATTTCGTCTTTTTTACTTCAAATTACTACAATAGAGATTTGAGTACAGTTTCGGTGCAACTTGGAAAAAAATGTGCTTGCAGTTAACATCAAAGCCAGTCTCGAGTAATCAGATTGATCTGTGATTTTACAGTCCAGTTTGGGACTGATTTTCCCTTGATCTTCAATCTCAGGCAGGGACTTTTCATGGTCCTTCGAACCGGATCAGTCTGGTTTTTCAACCCTTTCTGAGCCCTTAACTCTCGCAAATCTCTACTTTTATTTTTTTTGCGACTTTTTTCGTTACGCACCAAATTACATACGATCACGATACAATGATACATGTTTTACTAATGCTTTACTAGTGGTAGGTTTAAAATCGCACCCTTCATTTTGAAACCCCAAGTTTTCAAAATCTTACACCCATTAGGGGCCCCGTATTCGAAATAAAATTTACGTTTTTGCAGTCTTTTTTGCCGCCTTTAAAATTTATTCGAGCGCGACTCCTTATCAGTTTTAATTTTTTATCGCCTCTCGTGTTTTGTACCTTTTACAATCGAAATAAAATAAATTTATTATTTACAATTCATTTACTATAATTCTTTGTAAATATACAATTTGTTTTTTGGTTTCATCAAAATGCCTACAATTACAAGCGAACAAAAAAATGAGCATGCTTTTGCACTGCGAGGAGCAGTATTAGACCAGTTAATATTGATCGAGGATGCCGCCAGTAAGGCAAAGTCAGATCCGATATATCTGAATCGTTTTAGAGTGGCCTTTCGCGGAGTCTTGAGAAGTTGCGTAAGAGTTTTGATGGCCAACAGAATACTTTAATCGCGCTTATTGCCTCTGAAAAAGAAGAACTTAAAATACAAAATGCCATTGCGTACGATTTTTTAAACAGGCTCTTAGAAATTGAATCAATATATTATACTTTAATTGAGGAATCCGATCAGAGCCAAAGCTCTAGCACTCAAGCAAACCAAACCGTTTTAAATGATACGACGGTCGTGCACTGCCACGAACACGAGCATCATTATAAACCAAGGATGGATTTGCTTACCTTTTCGGGTGACCATCAAAAGTTTACTACTTTTATAGAGGTATTTAATGCCTTAGTTCATACTAACAAGTCTATGAGCCCTGTTGAAAAATTTTCGACTTTACTTTTAGTTCTTTCAGGCACACCATACGCTTTGGTGTCTCATTTGCCCTTGCAAAATCATAATTACATCATCGCGTATCGAGCCTTGCTTGAAAGGTAAGATAATAGACGATTGCGTGCAGTTTCGTATTGGAAAAAATTGGAAAATTTTCCACCAATGTCATACGAAAATGTACAAACTTTACGTTTATTAATGGATACTTTCCAAGAAAATTTACAAGCATTAATTACCATGGAATACGAGGTCGAAAAATGGGAATTTATTACTACGAATATGCTTTTAGACAGGTTAGATCATCATACGAGGAAAGTTTTTGAGCGTCAGCATGCCTCTACAGACATGCCTATTTACGATTATGTTAAAGATTTTATTCTTAAACAATGTACAGCCTTAGAGACCGTTTCTCTAAGTGAAAAATCTAAAATTACTTATACAAATAAAAATTACAATACTAGAGGTTTGCATACTGCGCCTCAGCAGAATAAAAAATCAGCATTTTTTACAAATACTGATCATACAAGGGAGACTGCTACTTCCAATAATACAATTACCTATACGAATTCTACAAATAGTTGTTACTACTGCTCAGAAAAACACGTGATCTACCGATGTCCTAATTTTTTGGCAAAAAATCCTTATGAAAGATCGCAGATTGTGAAAAGTCACAAAGCTTGTACTAACTGTTTAGCCAATTTTCACGTCCAAGCCCAATGCACTTCTAAAAAACGCTGTTTCAAATGTGGTTTACCCCACCACACTCATTTACGTTTTGAACGTACTCCTGCAGAGAATGTCCCGGCAATTACCTACAATCCGAACCCAAGTTCGGAAAGTTCTTCACATTCGTCGTCTAATAATATGTCGTACTTTAAATCGGTCGGACGCCTATTTTATCGCTCTTAATATAAAGTTGTATTTTCTTAATAATTAACGCCAACTTATTACAGAAAACTAGATCTAAAGAATCGTTGTTTAAAAATCAACAAGTTGATAGTGTTTTCAGTTAAAAAGAGTTGGTCAATACAGTTAAATATAGCACAAAAGTGATTATCGCCATTTAAAGTTTCTTTATCAGTAAGCATTTGCGATACAGGTACAAAGAAAAGTTATCAATAAAGGAATCTTACACTACACGATTAAAATGAACTTTTTGAAAAACTAACCAGGTATATTAAAGAACAAAACGACACACAGACTGAAGCGCTGAAACGAGAAATAAAGTCCGAAGTTCAAATTGTCAAGGAAGGAGTTTCAGATCTTCAAAAAAATTTAAAAACAGAATCGAATAAAGTTCGGGAGCTGGAACAAAAACAAGAAAAGCAGACCAACACAAATGAATTATTTTTAAGATCATTAAAAAAGAACAATATTTTAATTTTCGGATTAGTCTACGAAAAATCTCAAAACTTATTAGAACTGGTTTTAAACACTTTAAATTCGCTTCTTGGACTTGGCCTTAAAAAAATAGATATAAACAACTTCTACCTCATAGGAAAAACCGAGGAAACCAGGCCTATTGTTGTACAGTTTGTGTCATTTTTGACAAAAATTGAAGTGTTAAAACAAGGAAATAAATTAAAAGGTACACCAATTACTATTAGTGAAGATTTAACTCCTCAACAAAGGGTCATTAGAAAAATACTTGTTAAACATAAAGAAATAGCCATTAAAAGCGGCCAAGAAGCAAGGATAAAAGGAGACCTCCTATATATAAACGGGGAGAAATTCTCAGCGGAATTTTTGGAGGAGGGCCTGAGTGATTTGGAGTCGGAAGAAGAAACTGAGGCGCCAGTGACAAATAGTGCCCCTTCGACTCCAACTGTTAGTCGTCGGAAAGAATACAGCAAGAATCTTGACGAGCCAGAAATACAGGAAGAAATTTTTTTTAAAAGAAACAGCCGTACAGCCAAAGAGAAACGATAAAAAACTAGAAACTATACAAAATTCTAGTCCTTTGGCAAGACCAGCTTATTCCACTAGATTGAAGTCAATAGAAAAAAATAAAACAGCTTCTTTCCCGGTAGCAAAACCAAAGAAATCGGCTTCCAAGGATCCACAAAAAAAGTGATAAGGATATTTGTTTTTTACGTATGTAAGTGTGCATTTTATAATTTTTGTTATTTAAGTTAAGATTGCGTTTTAAGATAAGCTTAAGATTTGTTTTTTATTATTTTTTAAAGTATAGAATATTAAATTAAAAATGGAGGCATACATCCAAGAATTTAAGATAGATACATTTAAAACGGAATGTGCTAAAGATATTTTCCGATGCAATGAAATGCTGGAGAAAAATTCAGCAAATAATATCTCTATCTTTCATACAGACATTAGGGGTATTTATAAAAATTTGTCACAACTTGAGATTCTGTTGGCAGGTATAAAAAAATGCACATTTGATTGCGTCATTTTGACAGAAACTCGCAAACTCGACGGTCTTGACATGCTAAATGTTCCTGGATACGACATAATGTACAACGACGGCCAAATTAATCAATGTGATGCAAGGCCAACACAAAAATAGAGGCCACGACCCTGAAAAAGTCAGCTGTTCTCCCGGGGCTGAATTTTACATTGGGTCTTATGGGAGGTCAGACTTTTTTTATGATATTTTCAAAATGGCACTACAGATTTCCGCAAAATTTCAGTGAAATATTCTCAGACACCATCCCGATATTCCACCAAAGGTTTGTAAGGAAGCAACATGATTAAAAGGTTAAAATCTTCAAGATTTAGCATTCCTTATTTTGAATTCAAATTACCCGCCATGTACCATATGCCAACTGTTATATTTGACATGTATTTGACTTTGTCATATGTGATTGTCACATTCGCTTCTGCTTTAAACTTAATTTTTGTGTGAGCTAATGAAGCGGCTATAAAAAATTAGGGCTTACTATACATTAAAAAAAAATTGTTCTGCCAGAATAAAGTAAAAACAATCTCAAAAACGGCTTTATTTAACAAAAAATCAAATATCCATGAACCGTCATTCCAACTTCAAAATTTTAAAGACAATCAGCTGTGTCGTAACGTGACCATCAAAAAAAATCAGCCCCGGATGTGACGTCAACCAAGTGGAGGATCGTGGCCCGTCCGTTTTGATAGCCCTGTGTGATGGTGTGGTTATTTACCTGAAAAAAACACTACACTATAAACATAGCATTTTACTTTGGGCAATGTCAAAATTATAAAAACAAAAATTGATTATAATAATAAAATAATACAAGTACTTTCTGTTTATCGCTCACCAACTCTCAACAAGGTAAAGTTTAATACTAACTTATTTACATTATTGCAGGAGCCTTGTATAAACTCAGATCTGGACATATTGGTTGGAGATCTGAATTTTAATATTTTAGATGAAAACGACGAAAATGTGAATAAATATTTAAATGTTCTTTCAGTGAACGGGTTTAAGTCCACAATTAATACCATAACAAGAGAGGAGTCAAGGTCGTGCCTTGATCATATTTTTGTTAAAACAATGAACTCCAACTTTATTTTTTTACCAATAGTACTTCACTCGCCCACAACCGATCATTATCCAACATTATTGCAGATATCTTTATCCCCAGATCTCGAGAAAACCTTCCTGAAAAGCCAGACTTTGCGAAGCAAAGTATTTATTGATCATGGAAAACTGAAAAATATGTTAAATAATGTTTATCGGGAAAACTTTTATAATTGTAGCTGTTTTGATAAATGCCTAGACAGTTTTTATAGTATTCTAAAGGAAACTTTAGAAAGTTGCAAGACAATAGTGAAAATAAACCATAAAGAAAACAAACGCAGCCCTTGGATAACAAACTCACTTTTAAAATCTGTGAATAAAAAACACGATATTTTTAAACAATACAAAAAAAATCCAACAAACTTACAAATATTTGAGTATTATAAAGGGTATAGAAATATATTAAACAAACTATTACAAAAATCAAATTGAAAAAAATAAACATTGCCCAAAAAATTTGTGGCTTACTTTGAACAAAATTGAAAGCAAATCCAAGGGCGGCGAAATTGGACAATTACAAACTGAAAATGGCAAATTAAATAACAAAAGAGACATAGCAAACTGTTTTAATTAATTTTTTTCTGAAATAGATGAGAAATATGCCTCAAAAATTAAATCATCTGAACAAATATTTGAAAAACAAATTATACAAGATACAATTATATTTCCAAACACAAACGTTGAAGAAGTTATTAACATATTAAAAGATTTAAAATCAAATAAGGCCCCTGGCCTAGATAACATTTCCTCCGAATTTTTAAAACAGTATTGTGTTGAACTGTCAAGGCCACTGACACATATTTTTAACTTATCAATAAAGCATGGTAGTTTTCCTCGAGGTCTTAAAATAGCCAAAATTAAACCATTATTTAAAACTGGAGACAAAACAAATGTATCCCATTATAGAACAATTTCATTGCTTTCCAGTTTATCTAAAATTTTGGAAAAAATTATCAAAAAACGCATTGTTAGCTATGTTTCAAAACACAACCTAATTAGTGAGAGACAGTATGGGTTTCAGGAGGGGAGGTCGACGCAGAGCGCACTGGCTTTTTTAAGTGCCAAAATTTATGACGCAGTGGATAAAAAAAAACCGGCCATGTGTGTTTTCGTCGACCTTGCTAAAGCCTTTGACACCGTTTGTCACTCACAGATGATCGAGGTTCTTGAAAATATAGGTTTTAAGAACAAAGAGCTTAATTTAATGAAAAGCTATTTTTCCGAAAGAAACCAGTGCGTTGAAATCGATTCCGAAATAAGTACATTTCAGAAGGTTAAGTATGGAGTGCCACAGGGTACTGTTTTGGGTCCTCTCCTCTTTACTATATATATTAACGATCTTTTTAAAATAAAATCTACAGGGGAAGTGGCATGTTTTGCGGACGATACTGTGGGTTTCTATACTGAGGATGATTGGGAGGATTTAAAACACAAAGTTGAGACAGACTTTAAAAGTTTTGCAAATTTTTTTAATTATAAAAAATTGACACTAAACTGGGATAAAACCAAATTTTTACCTTTCACATCATACGAAAAAAATCTACCCATATATAATGAGCTATGCATAACAAGAGACTTTAAAATAAAATCTACTAAACAAATACCTTGGTGTCATATTTGATTCTCACTTAAAATGGGAAACTCATCTTAATTTTATTAACAGAAAGATTTTAAATTTAGTTTTTAAATTTAAATTCTATAAAAACATTCTTTCGCAAAAAATACTTGAAATTTTATACAAAACTCTGGTAATACCACACACGGTATTGTTGCTTGGGGAGGGGTTTTGAAGGAACAAATCAAAAACAGAAGTTACTCAAAAATGGCTGTTGAAAGTTATTTTCAACAAACCCAAAATCTATTCTTCAGACCTCTTATTTTCTGAACATAAAATCTTAGACATAAGACAACATTTTTATAAACAATTGGCTTTTTTCTTTTTTAAAAAGGAAAATAAAGCTACAGTAAATAGCAATACCAGGCAACGAAACCAGCTAATAGTTCCAAAAATGAAGAAAACAATAGGACAGCGCTGTACACTTTTGTCGGCCCCAGGGTTTTTAATCATGTCCCGTCAGAAATAAAAAGTCAACCATCGTTTAAACTATTTAAATCTGCTCTTCAAGAATGGCTTTTCACTGTACCTAGACAGCAAATTCATTTTGTGATCGATATTAAAAATAACTAAACATTATTAAGTATTTTTTTTGATGGTTCCTTTATCTGTTATAATTAAATAAAATTCCATAAGCATATATTCCCATATCTATATCTCTAAAAAAGAAATACAAATAATTAAAATACATTAAAATTATTTGGTACCTACTGAGAAATTCGCACCGTTTGTTTTACAGTTTTTTATCACCGCTGAAAATGTAAAAAATTTTGATTTAGGTTAAATTTGTTTTATTATCTTTGTTATAATTAAATTGGTGTTTGTGTATTGTGTATTTTATAGTTTAAATAGTCTATAGATATACTTTAGAGACGCTAAAAGAAATCCATATTTATTTGTTTTTGCTTTAAACATCTTTGTGATGGTCAACCATGTTGTCATGAGATGACGAAATCCCACAGACAAGGAAACTTAAGTGGGAAGCTTCGTTTATTTTGGGCAGCATTTGTGATCCTCAGGAGGATGAGCTTGTAATTGCATATATATGTAAATTTTCTCTTTTGCACAAATAAACGATTTATTATTATTATAATTATTATAATTCGACTGGAGTATTTGAAAATTGAACAGTCAATGTTAACATGGCGTTACATTACGTTTTAGATTCTGGAGCGCAGGCGTCATTCATTACAAAAGACTTTGCTAAAAAATTAAATTTACCCCGTTTTAGTACTTTACTGACGTTGGGTAATTCTTCTAAATCGGGAGTCCGTTGTACAATTTCTACATTGGATGAAGTTAAAAAATATAATTTAGAAGTCATCATCCTTGAAAAAATTTGCGATAATATGCCGTATTCTACTTTTTCGTTAAAAGATTACCCTTACATTGCCAACTTAAAACTTGCAGATGAATACTGTTTTGAAGGTAGAAAAATAGATGCTATTTTTGGAGCTGATTTTTTCCCATTGATCCTTGAAAACGGCCGCATTTCTAACGGCCCTAATCAGCCCGCTTGTTTAAACACTACTTTCGGATGGGTAGTCATGGGAAAAATTAATTTACCAAGTTCAAGACATCAAAATATAAATACTTTTTTTAATAAAAATAGTATCGAAAATACTCTCAAATTATTTTGGCAAACGGAAGAGGTCCCAGAGGCACTTTTTAAAACTCCGGATCAAGAGTTTTGCGAAAATTTATTTTTGAACACTACCTCTAAACACCCGTCAGGAAAATACATAGTTACATTACCATTTAAAATGACAGCCCCAGACTTTGGAAACACCCGAGATCTTGCGTTACGTAGATTCTATTCTTTAGAAAATAGACTTCTAAGAGATAAAAAATTACATACTACATATTTAGACGTTCTAAAAGAATATTTAGAACTACGCCATATGAGGCCGGTCCCCCACCTACTACTTTACAATTAAATAATTCAATGGAATGAAAGGGTAGAAACAAAAAACATAAATTGTTCCTGGGTCTTGCTCCCACAGTGTTTTTATTGGTAGACCGGTTTCGCCTTACAAAGGCATCTTCAGTACATTCAACACTACAAGTAAAAACCGACAAAATCAGGAAAGTGTTTGTCAAGAAATTGCTCTAAATACTATTAGGTTTCTCTAGTTTACCCCACTAGTCATTTAACCCCTGAAATTTTCTTGGAGAAATGAAAGTTATCACTAATAAAAAATGGCCTTTTGAAAACCCATAAATCAGAGAATTTTGATAACATGCCCATCAGACCTGATGTCAGTTTTAGTAACTCTCCCACATATAATTTAGCTAAATGGCTAAACACAAAATTCAAAAACCTAACCAACTGCCATTTTAAAAATACAATTTCAAATAACTTGGACCTAGTCAACAAAATTAAAAACATACCTATTCCGGAAGAGGCTATTTTAGTCTCATTTGACATAAGCAACTTATTCACCAATGTACCCACAAGTGAGGTCCTGGATATTATAAAACAAAAACTAATTGACAGCAACCTGTCTGATAATGAAGTCCTGGAGTATTATAAACTTTTTGACATTTGTTTTAAGCAAAATTTTTTCACTTTTAACCAGACCCACTTTAAACAAAAAGATGGGCTGGCTATGGGGTTACCCCTGGCACCCCTAGCAGCTGATCTATTTCTAGACCATCTCGAAAATAATTTTATACTAAAAAATAACACCTATTGCAAACACTTAGTCTACTATTACAGATATGTCGATGATATACTATGTCTGTGGTTAGGAGGCCTTAGACTTCTTAAGGAATTTCTAGATTTTCTCAATTTAATACATTCAGAAATTAAATTTACCTTGGAGAATAATAATTCTCAAATAAATTTTCTAGATTTAACCATTTCCAGAGTCAATGGAACACCTTTTCTATTTATCGTAAGCCTTCAAATACTGGGGTAATATTAGATAATTCTACCTTTCATCCAGTCGAACACAAAATGGCTGCACTAAACAGCTATGTATACAGAGCACTAACGATTCCCATGAGTGAAATTGCCCTTAAAAACGAAATTAATACAATTAAACAGATTGCAACAACTTATAATTATTCAGAACAACTGATAGATAAACTAGTCCAAAGAAGAAAACTTAAAAACAGCTATAGCCAAATCTTACCTCCACCTCCTTCACGACCCCCACCCCCACAACCACCTCCCTCACCTTGTTCAACTCCCATTCTCCCTCCAATCTCCCCATTTTCTCCCCGGTTTCCCCTACAAAACAATTTGTCACCAAACAATCTGTCACAAAACAACCTGTTACAACCCACACAACCTAATAACAATATGAGCTATTATGTCACTCTTACATTTAATGGCCCCAGCTCATATAAAATAGCAAAAATATTCAAAAATAAAGGCCTAAAAGTAGCCTTTAGATCAAAGGACACTCTAGGCAACATGCTTTTAAATAACAAAGATAAAGTGGACACCTTACAAGGCAAAGGAGTCTATATGCTGACATGTAACACCTGTCAATCTGCCTATGTAGGTAGAACCCTAAGAAACTTTAAAATCAGGTTCCAGGACCATTTTAGGGACATCAGACTGAACAGGGAGGGCGGTAGTAAGTTTGCTTTACATGTTCTAGATACAGGCCATCCCCCAGATTTTCAATCTGGTTATAAAATACTACATTTTAACGGAAATCTTGACACCCAGAAGAATCTTGAAGATCTAGAAATATATAGGTTGTACAAAAATAACCCACAAAAAACTCTAAACCAACAACTTAGCTTAGAAAATAATAGCTTACTAAAATTATTTTTTGAAAATTAAACCTCTCTTTTTCATCAAAATGTAAAAACCAAATCATTTTATTGTTTTTGTCCTGAAAAATATGTTGTTGGAAGGGTTTTCTTAGAAACAAGATAGATAAGATATATTTTAATTCATTATAATCCCCAACTTGTATGTCCTTTGTATCGTTTAAGTGTAAAATAATTTTTTAGAATTTATTTTAGCCTATGTGACTTCTTTTATAGGAAAAGTTTAACATTTTTTAAAAATTTTTTAAGTTTTTTAAAAGTTTTAGTTCTTTTATTATTGGGGTTTGTCCTTTTCTGGTTTGTAAACTTGTCATTTCCCATTAATAATCTAAAATATCAGTGTACCTTTTTTCCTCAGGCCATTTAATTTAATGTATTAAAAACTTGAGGCTTAAAAATTAGTTCAGCAATCCTTCACAAGATAGCACCACAAGCTACAAACTAACATAACCTTAAATAAAATAAAAGGCTGGTCCAACAAAAATCACTGTATTCTTCAAAATTATAACAAAAATTGTTTTCTGAATGACAAAATTTAAAAAATGTCATGCATACAATCATCCACTGTTGACTAAATGCCACTTGATATTTTAGGTAAGTTTATTTTATTTTTTATTAGTGATAACTTTCATTTTTCCAAGAAAATTTCAGGGGTTAAATGACAAGTGGGGTAAACTAGAGAAACCTAATAGTATTTAGAGCAATTTCTTGGCAAACACTTTCCTGATTTTGTCGGTTTTTACTTGTAGTGTTGAATGTACTGAAGATGCCTTTGTAAGGCGAAACCGGTCTACCAATAAAAACACTGTGGGAGTAAGACCCAGAAACAATTTATGTTTTTTGTTTCTACCCTTTGATTCCATTGAAAAAAATTACCCACATGGACACCCTCCACGAATTAATTAAATAATTATTTTTACATAGCACATCACGCTGTGATAAAAAAAAGATTCTGCAACAACCCCCGTTTGAATTGTGTTCGACGCCTCAAGTTTCGCTTTTGGTAAACCCTCACTAAACTCGACCATCCACACGGGTCCGAAATTACAAAAACATTTGGTGGCCCTGCTGCTAAACTTTCGACTTTATAAATTTATATATACGTGTAACGTCAAACAAATGTTTCGTAATGTTTACGTCGCTGCTGATTAGACAAGATATCAGCGCATTCTTTACAGATTCGCGCCGTCTCAACCGGTCACGGATTACGAACTTCTTACCCTAACTTTCGGGGTGGCGAGTAGTCCCTATTTAGCGAGTCGAACCATGTTACAACTAGCTGAAGATTACTCAGATTTGCCTCTTGCGTCAGCAATTTTAAAAAATGATTTTTATATTGATGATGGGCTCTTTGGGGCTAACACCCTCGAGGACACCATCTTGATGAGAAATCAGCTGATTGAATTTATGCGTAGAGGTGGCTTCGAATTGCGTAAATGGGCTGCTAACGATCCGAAATTACTTACAGATCTTCCTGAAGATCACATAAAACTCAAAGATTTTTCTCTTGATTTTGAAAATAATACGATTTTAAAAACACTTGGCCTTAAATGGCACCCAGTAAAAGATTACTTTTTTTACTCGCTAAATTACACAGATCAAATTTGCACTAAAAGATCAATTCTCAGCAATCTGGCGCGTACTTTCGATCCCATCGGCTTTCTAACTCCAATCACATTTTTTGCAAAGTTACTTATACAGTACTGTTCGAAAGCTAACTTACAGTGGGACGATACTCCTGACTCAGAAATTATCACGAAATGGGAATGGTACAAGGCCGAATTTAATACATTATCTAAGGTTTCTATACTGCGACATATTGACTTAGCTAACATGATAAGCTGTCAGCTGATCGGTTTCTGTGATGGGTCGGAAAAAGGCTACTGTGCAGTTTGCTACATACAAATCACTTACAAAGATAATACGGTAAAAACTTATTTTATTACAGCCAAAAGTAAAGTTCGGTTCGGTTTTCAGGTGCAGTATTGCTAGCAAAACTCCTCAGTTTGATCAAATTTATGCATTTTCAGACAGTTCAGTCGCCCTTGCATGGATAAAAAGACCCTCGTATTCCTGGAAAACATTCGTAGCGAATCGCGTTGCATACATACACGAGAGGGTCCCCAGAAATTGGTCATATGTTCCTACTCATTTAAATGCTTCAGATCCAGGGTCACGTGGTCTGTTTCCAAGCGAAATTACCAATTTTTCACTTTGGTGGAACGGTCCTGACTTTCTTTTACAAAATCCTAAAACTTGGACCTTTCTTTCCAACAATACTATTTCCTCTGAGTCACAACTCCTAGTTCGTGACGAAGAACGAAAAATAACTTTAAAGGCCACATTTGATTTGACGTTCTTTGATCGATTCTATACAAAATATTCTACGTTATCAAAATTAATACGAATCTTGGCATATGTTTTACGTTTTTATCAAAATCTATTATTTAAAACTAAAAAAGAACCTGTTTTTCTTTATCAAAACCTTACTTTTTTTGAGATGAGAAATGCGGAATTATTTTTAGTCAAACACGCCCAACAAAGTTATTTTGAAAAGGAAATCTCCGTGTTGGAAAATAATTTAATTTTACCGAAATCATTTCGAAAATTAAGTCTTTTTTTGGATGCTCAAGTTTTCTTACGTGTGCGCGGACGTTTGATGCATTCTACTTCTTTAAATTACAATCAAAACTTTCCGATTCTATTGCCAAGCAAGGCTTTATTTACTACCTTACTTACTGAGGGGATACATAAAATTCATCTTCATTCTTGTATACAAACCACACATTTTTGACTAATTCCAAATAACTGGGTACTTACTGCTAAGAAAATAATACGAAAAATTATCTCTAATTGCAAAGTTTGCTGGAGAGTGGATCTGAAGCCTTATCAGCCCTACATGGGTAATTTACCGAGGTTTAGAATTTCACAACTTGGAGTTTTTAACACGTTGGTGTTGACATGGCTGGACACATCATCCGCGTAAGTCAGTTGCGTACTAGCAAACAATTAAAATCCTACGTGGCTCTATTTACTTGCTGTGTTACTCGTTGTACACACCTAGAGCTGATTTCCGATCTCACTTGCGATTCTTTTTTAGCGGGCTTTCTACGCTTTACAGCTAGAAGAAGCAGATGTACGGATGTCTACTCTGACAATGGAGGTAATTTCTTGGTTCCGCTAAATATCTTACAGAAATCTTTTCTTACGTTGCTGAACAAGAGGCCGTCAGATGGCATTTTAACCCACCAACTGCTAGTCACATGGGTGGACTATGGGAAAGCAATATTAAATCATTGAAAACCCATTTAATCCGTGTTATCGGACAACAACTCCTTACTTACGAGGAGCTATACACAGTCCTCACACAGGTGGAGGCTGTCCTTAAAAGCCGCCCGCTTACTCCCATATCCACTGACGCGAAAGACCTTACTGCCCTAACCCCAGGGCACTTTCTTAACATGGAACCTCTTACATATCTTCCAGACCCTGATTTGGATGCAATTAAATTAAATAGATTGTTTCGTTGGCAATTACTTACAAAATTACACTACGATTTTTGGCGTCGCTTTAAAGATGAATATTTACATACTCTTACGCAACGTCACAAATGGAATACTCCGGATGGACTCGTTGCGAAAGAAGGTACTATGGTACTCATAAAAAACGAAAACACTCCACCGTTGGAGTGGGTTCTGGAGCGAATAACGGAGCTTATTTTGGATACAGATGCTATTGCGCGCGTAGCTGTGATTAAGACCACCAAAGGTATGTTAAAACGACCACTAGTAAAGCTATGTCCTCTCCCAATGGAGAAGTGACGTCAGAAAATGCCCGGCATTTTCAGGGGTGGGAGTGTTTCGTTCTCACTCAAACTGTATTTTTTTAGTTACAATTTATTTTTTTTGTTTTTACAATTTTTGAGAATTTGGTGTGCTGCGGCGCCTTTATGAATTTTTCTTTAATTTGCTATTTTTAGTTACATTTAATACTATTTAAAGGGCTTAAACCCTTCTATATTTAAGAAACTTATCTAACTATTTAAAGTTATTTATACACAAATTACGACATACTGATTACGTGTGCATAGTGAAAAAATACTGGCAATACCAATTTCAATTTACGCGATGGTCTTGACACCCCTTGTTCCATTCCTTAAAATGCTATATTTTCCCATTTGACCCGCCTGTGTGTTCAACACATCCTTTTTTACCTGCGAAATGACTCAAGTCGAGTGTCGTCGCTATCAGGAATTCAGTATTCACAAAATTTGCAAACGGACAATTAAGTGCACACGTGATACTCAAATATTTACGCATTTACAAGCTACAATTTCTTTCATGCTCGCAAGCGCGTGTGATTACAAATTATAAACTTTACGATTATTGAGGGTGCAAACGTAAGTTGGGTTGAGTTTAGGTTGGCTGGTTCACCACTTACACCACTCATTCGAGAAATACCCAATTTTTGAGATAAGAAATTGAAAAACGTAATTGTAAAGGTTCATTGAAAGGAAATCAGAAAAACGATGCATATAAAATATCTAAAGTGCACCTACTTTAGTTTTCATCTAGTTGCAGTCGTTTTGGTCGCTTGGAAGATAGGAAAAACGGGAAAATTGTAGCACTCACCGCGTTTTCTTGTGCTTCTTGTCAGTTTCCCGATTGCGACTCGTCGCGCAGACTCGCGCCTGTTTCGGTGCAGGGATAAGTCATATGCATATACCCCGCGAAATTTAAAATGAAAATAAAACCAACATTTTCCGGCCACCAAAACACGTGTGTTTTTAGTAAGGATACGAAAAAAAAACTATATCTAAATACCCAAATCGTGCAAGTATGCACGAAAATTTACCTTAATTCTAGTAAATTGTAAAAAGGAAAAAAAAATTATATATAAAGAAAAGAAAAAAAAATAAAAAATTTTGAGCAAAATTTCGAAAAAATTACTTGTGTTCTACCTCCGGCAGGGGCAGGACACATAACTTGACCACCGGTCTTCGATAAGTACCAGAAGCGCTACAACACGTCCGAGTGACCACAGCATAGGTCGTTTTTGCTCATTCTTAATAACGACTAGTGTTGACTTTTATGTCATTGCATTTCTCAGTCCACTTAACACGTTGTTGAAGTGTGTTTAAATATTCTAAACGCCACTTTTTCCAAAAGTCAGCTTAAAGTCTTTGGACAAGCTGTCAGCGAGACAAAGTGTTAAGCTTGAGGTCGGAAAAATCAGGTTCTGGTATAGAAAAAAAAGGCTCCAATGTTAGAAAATGACCTGGTGTCAGCGGAATGAGGTCTTTTGGATCTAGACTTTGAGCATAGAGAGGTCTACTATTGAGTAAAGCCTCAACTTGAAACAAGAAGGTTGTATATTCCTCATATGTAAGGCGCTGCTCGCCTACAACACGTTTGAGGTGAGCCTTGGTGGATTTTACTCCAGCCTCGGCTAAACCGTTTGGGTGAGGACTTCCAGGGCTAGAAAATGCCACGAAATGCTTAAGCTTTCACATGCTTCCTTTGAGTAGGTTTGAAGTAACCTATCTGCACCGACAAAGGCGGTACCGTTATCAGAATAAACGTGTGATATCCTTCTACGTCTGGAGACAAACCTTTTAAAGGCCGCAAGAAACGTATCTGTTGAAAGATCGGAAGTTAATTCTAAGTACACTGCTTTGGTTGCAGCACAAACGCAAACAAGAATATAGCCTTTATAGAGTTTGGCACCTCAGTGTCTTGACATTAAGATATCAAACGGTCCGCAATAGTCCACGGCAACATGGGAAAATGGTTTTAACTGGGAAATCCTTTGAGGAGGTAAATCTCCCATAAATTGCACAGCTGGTTTTGGATGAAGTCTGAAGCATAAGATACAATGAGAAACTACCTTTTCAATAGCGTATCGAGCAGACAGCACCCAAAATTGCTGCCTTAGCAGATAGTGTAGGGTTTTGAGACCTGGATGAAAGTATTTTGAATGTGTATATTCGATAATTATTGTAGTAAGCCGGTGTGAACGTGGCAAAAGCAACGGATGCTTAGCAGAATAAGAAAGTTCAGAAGCATGCTTAATGCGACCGCCTACTCGGAGACAGTTTTGGAAGCAACTTGTTTGTTTTAATTTTTGAAAGAAGATCTGAAAATACTGTACGTTGGACATGGCGGACAAGAACAATCATGGAATTCTGCAGTTCCTTTTCCGTTACCAAATGATCTGAGTAATAGATTTTCGAAATTGGTCTAAGCGTGTAGGAAATGATTCGTTGTATTTTCGTGAGAGAAGAATGTTTATTCAAGAGAACATCGATCTCATGTGGGTCTGACATGACCGTGAGAAATGTCTTGCGTTCTTCCAAATCATCACTGTCGCAAAGATCTGGACAATGAAAGCCATTAGACCATTCCTCTTGTGGAAGGCTTGTTACTAACAGGGGTGGGTTTGAGTTGGGTCATTTGTTACTAATATAAATGAAAAAAAATTATAAAGAAGGAAGGCAATAATAATTTATTGATATGTCAAAAACTAAAGAGGAAGGTACACTTACCTACACGTCAGTCACCCTTCAAGTATGGCTGGGTGCCTTAGTCTGGATAATAGCCAACTCTTAAGGCCACTCACGAGAGTCTAGGGTACACATAGAACCTGAGGGTGAATCTAGGCCTCAATTTATTTAATTAAAGAGGGGAAGAGCCTGAGGGGCTTTAATGACTAATTTATTCGGGTAGATTTAAGTCCCTGTAGCAATAAAAATTTGTTTTATCGTGCGCCCCCGATAGTATGATCTCGCTATGAAAACTATTGTACTCTTATTGAAAATTGATAGGGGATGAAACTATTTTATTTGACTGGAAGATAAAAACTAAGCGAGACTTGGGGCCCACGGGTAGCTAGTCGGCGGGGGAGTAAGTTCGTTTTGCTCTGAAATTGTGCTATGGTTGAAATAAGAAATAATACAAATTATTTCAAATAATAAATAGAAGCTATATTGTAAATAGGAAAGTGTTGAGAATAGTACAAATACTATGTTATAATCAAAATGGCTAATAAATCTAATTATTTAATATACTAGTAATTACTTAATGATTACAGGCCCTAAAAATAACCAGTATGAACCTAGCTGGATATTAATGTTATTTTTATATCGCGACCAAATGTCTGTATGTATGTTTGTCTGCACCGTATGTCTGTCTGTCCGAGAGTCTGTTTGTCTGTGTTTTATTATATTAGTTTGTTTGTTGCAACTTTGATAGCATGTAAATAGATATCAAATATCCCACAGGGGGTACTTATCCAAGCTGGACACTGTAGTCTGAAGGTCGGCTCCAACGTCGTAAGGGATGCAACCCTTATTAAACAGGCTACCAGAAATCTGTCTCTCACAGGATCACGGACTGCTGCGTCCTTAGGCCAGCGCTGTTCCAGAAACGTACAGGATGACCTCGTGTGTCTCGTGGGGGTTGATTGGTACAAATAGAAAGGGGTAGTTCGACAAATCCAGTCCAGACCATAGACAGGATGTGAACACAGACCAAAAGAATGAGTAGGCCGATAGAATGTAATAGATTAGAAAAAAAAATGAGAGGACGACGAAGAAGAGGCCCTGAAACGAAGAAAAAGGGAAAAATTAGTATGACAGCATCACTGATTTTGGAGGGAGATAACAATTTTAAAATAGTGTATTAAGGGATAAATATACGTGAAAAAGACTTACTTAGATGGTGTGTGGCCTCAATGTTATTTCCTTGACGTGTCCCGAATGTCCATGGGTTTTTCCAAGGAAACTTGTGGGTCTGTAACAAGATTTTCTTTATTAGCATGGCGTGTATGTGAGAGATAAGAAAGATAAACGACTTACCCGACGTAATATTGGCACAAATACAAATCCACCACTATAGTGAAAGTCTTTAACAACACCAAACGACTTAACGAAGGTTTACTAAGTATCAAATCTTTTTTTCTAAAGGAAATTTCCTCAAAACTCCCAGAAAACTTAGCAACGACCTGTTCAATGTCACGTCAGACCACTCAATGTCAATGCGGAGTTCGGTAAAGGGGGGAAATCCTACGGTTCGGTCGCTGTACAGCGGCGCTTCGCGCACGCAGTTGGCGGGTCTAATATTTTAAATATTCGGCTCCCAAAAGATGTTCACAGCGGAATTAATTATTAGCGAAGATGTAGTGATCTTTGACTTTCGTACCAATTACGTCCCTATGATTAAAACTTAGTAGATCTGGCCAAAATAGATGGGTGTTTTTGGAATCGGCCTCGACAAGACTGTAAATGCCATTTCGTAACGTAACAAATTCCCCTCCTTCCCCCATGAGGACAATTTCCATGGAATTTTTCTCAGTTATCAGAGTCGAAGGTATACACAGGCTTGTCGAGAGGATGAGCTTTTAGATCTTGTATGTGCCATTTTCCAACGTTTCTGTTGTTTGCGTCTACCAAACCATATACCAGAGGACCATGCTTATCTTTGATTTTAAAAGGTCCTTCATACTTAGGGTAAAGTTTAGAGGTGAAACCAGCCGCAGCATTCGACAACTTGTGACTTTTGTGGTAAACCATTTGACCAATTTTAAACTGAATAGGTCTGCGTCTTAAATCATAACGAGCTTTTGTTATTTGGTGAGCCTTCTTAATATTATTTTTAACTTCAATGTACAGCTGTTTTAATAGTTCGCCACGGGTCGAATCAGCAAAATCTCTGTTTTCAATATCGATTTCTTTGTCGTATCGGTCTCCAGATGCTACATATTCTCTACCACAAGTGACAAAGAATGGAGTGACTTTTGTAACTTCGTTCACACCAGTCCGCACAGCACAGGTAACCTTCTGCAAGTAGCTATCCCAAAGCTTTTGGTGTTTGTGAACGTATGCAACCAACATCGATTTTACGGTTTGATTGTATCGTTCTTGAGAATTTGTTTGTGTATGATACAGAGCGTCAAGGAGGAGTTTTGTGTTATATTCTTCACAGAGTTTTACGTATTCCTTACCGGCAAACTGTCCACCATTATCCAGTATCATGTATATCATGTGGCACACCGTATTGGAGGAAAACGTTATCTTCGATCAGTCTACAGACTGTCGTAGCTTTTGCGCTCGCCATACCAAATAAGGCGACAAATTTTGATATGTGATCAGTAACGGCTAAAATAAAACGATATCCACGGTTTCCACGAGGAAAAGGACCACAAATATCTACATATAAAAGTTGAAAAGGTTTTGAAACATCTGGTTTTCTACCCATACCCAGCTGGAGCTTGTTGAGAACTTTTAACTTGAAGACAGGTAGAACAATGATTTACATATGTGTAACGTGTCATTTTTACGTTTAAGACAACGTTACATATTTGTTTATTTAGGTAAATAATCAAGGCTCTTTGACTCGTCTTCTGTACACAAATCAAGGGTATTTTATAGAGCTAGGTTTGGAGGTTATATAGTGTCTAGGAAGTTACCTTAAAAGGAGGCATTCCATCGAATTACTGTGGACACTACGCACACCGTATTATCTGAACATCGTAATTGGAATTTAGGATCACAGGTTTCGGGAAAATCACATAAAACTTTTGTTTGTTTTGTTTATTTCTGTAGTTTCGTCGTTTACTTGACGTTCATAAAGTTAAACAGCTGTTATGCTGGGGAATGGCGGCGTTGCCGCATCACAAATGGTTTCAGTAACAGGAAGGAAACATTTTGATGAACATTTCATTCCCTTACGTTTATTTTCGAGGATATTGGGACAATCCGAACCTCATAGCTAGTTGTGACAGCACGAAAACATATTTAGGTCCACGGTTTGACCAGTAACAACCGAGGCTCCGGCCACTTTGATATCTTTATTAATTTGATAGGGAGAGGATGGAATAAATACGAGTCGTGCACTTTTGTAAATGGGAGATAAACGAGGGATAAAAACCAAGACTAAAAGAATAAACGAAATCGTGTGAGTTAACATCTGAACACTCTTGTGCCGAGCTTCTTAGCAGTAGTTCAGTATGTATTTTTGGGTTCCGGTTCAGAAACAACTTTATTACTGTAGAAATGTTTTACAAAAATGGCGTTAAACCATATGAATATAAGAGAAAACATTTATAAAGAGCGAAGGAAACTTTTGACTAAGACTGTAACTGGAGTGCAACTAAATTCTGCGCTCAGTATAACTTTACTCATATGGGAATTGGTTGAGTGTTCGAATATTCCTGGGTTTGATGCATGCCCTGGTCTTCAGTAATTGATTTTACAGTTGATGGTTTCAATGCTGAGCTTCTTACAGTCCGGTAGGCAAATGTTCGGACTATGTATGGAGGGTGTCTCGACGTCCTTGTTATAAAAATTTCAACCGTGGAAATAGATCCGACAACACCTCAATGCACGTTTTACATACTTTCAATGTCCCCTTGGTCGGTGCTGGCCCCTACATACCGGTATGGAACTATTGCTGTATTTCCTCATTGGTTAGTTTGAAAACCGCGGGTCTTTTCTTCCAGTCTCGTGTTACTGTCCCCACTCCCCACCACATTTGAAAAACGGTTTCCGGCCACTTCATTTTTTGTGTTCTGCCTGGTCTGTGGCTAACAAATTTTGGCTGGGTCGACAACAGTTTCTGGGATCGCCTTTGTTTTTGGTTTTTGGCACTGCAGCGAATTGCAGGAGATATCCCAGAAACTGTAGAAGTGAGTCCGTCGTGTCTAGGCGTAATCTAGAGTGACGCTTGCACCCTTTTGAGGGGATTTTAAGTCGGCCTACGCCATTTGTATGGGGAAGAGCATTGGTAAGTTCGATTTTATTTTTTTATTTTTTTATTATTTGAGGACTCTTCAAGATAATATTTGCCTCCCAAATTGTAATTATTTTTCGTGTGAAATGTACTTTTTTTTGACAAAAGACGTGGGGAATTTTTGGCGTTTTTATATTTTTCTTTTAACCACGTGTTGGATAAAAACTATATATTGTTTTTCTCCTTTGTCTACAGCCCTGTCCATTCCATCGACAGCGGTGCTGGACGCTGGTGGGAAGCCGGACGAGCCAGTTGTAACCCTGGGAAAGGTACGTAGGGTTATTTTAGTTCATCTGTTTAAATCTGCTGTATTTTATTGAGTCGACATGGGGTTCTCCAGGAAACTGAAACATTTCATTTTCCACAGGGTTTTACGCTCGGGCAAGAAGCCAACAACCTTTTGACCACCATGTGCTGCCCTAGCACCATGTGCTAAGCGTGCATGAGGGGAGGCGCGGGCAAACCAGGAGCAGCAGTAGCAGTGAGGAGGTGTCTGGACAACTCCAGGTTTACAAACTAGAACACACATTTATACATAAAATAATCAAGGACCAAGGTAGGAGCAAGCCTTAACTATAATTTTTTTCCATATATAATTTTCACAACATAATTTAGACATAATCTTTTCCAATATAATTTTTACAGTATAATTTAACACCTCTTGTAAACGCAAGGTAAAGGTATGACGTCATAACCAAAATTTTGCGGAGTATCTACTAAGTTGACTTGTTTTCCTTCATTTCATTTATTTAAGACAATTTCTCTTGTGAAATTTGGAGTGTTTTGCTGCTTAGGCCCTGACTTGTTCCACTACATTTCACTCATTTTTTTTCCTATTTCATGTTTTTGGTAATACTTCCAGTTTTACCTTTTGGAATAAACAAGATGAACTAATAATTTTTGTATTATTTGTACAACCCGATGACCAACTTTGCGGAGACAATAGAGAGATGAGATTACATGTTTTAGCGGTTTCTTTACACATTTTTACCTCATGGGGTAGATCTCGGACTGGGTTGCTGTCTGTCTCATTCTACCTAGCGTAGAATGATGACAGCGGATATTTGGTCCAGATCTCCCCTCTGACGGAATAATTTTGGAAGTATATATATTTTTTTTTAACAATCATTTATATAATTGAGTCTCACACTACTGACTCTGATGTAGGTACGCTATGACCTGTTAAAGGAGTCCATCTACCTGTAAAGTTCTTCTAGTTTTGTCATTTTGAATTTGAATCTTTTAAATTTTATTTTGTTTACTAGTCAATTTTTTTTTGGTTTTTTTATTACACAAATACTCTGGAAGCCTCGGAAGTAGGTAGAATTTCATTGTTTAGCTACAACGTTTGGGTTGAACTGTATTTTATTTAAGATCTTCTTTGTAAAACATTGGTATTAAATAATGTGGCGCACTTAAAATTTTCTTATTTCTGAACCCCCCCTTCTCCACTGTATAAAAATTACCGGGCATATCAAGGTTTTACCTAGCTGGAAAATACAGTTCTGCTTCCAGATATTTGTTTAATTATTAAAATGGCGGCAACGTCTTTAAGCTGCCACAAATGGCATACAACGCATTTTAATAGGCCACAAATTGGCGCCCTACGTGTGTTTTGGCTAGTTTTTTAACATTTGATGTAATTTTTTTTGGTTTTTTTTGAATTTGGGAAAAAAAAGACAAAATTATTTTTAAAAATTTTTTTGAGAAAATTTTTTTGTGGTACAGCCAAAGCCAGGTTAAAGGCTTTCAGTGGCTGTGGGTGGTCTGGACACTCAATCATTTTTTTTTATGAAAAACAAGATTATTGGTTTTCGGAAATAACACTTTTTAAATATTTTTTGGTAATATTTAAGCGTTGATTTGGAGTTTGTTGTTTTAGTAATTCTCATAGGTTTTTTTAGCTTATCTTCACAGGTTTTTCTTGGAAAATAAAAGATTCATTTTTATTTATTAAGGAAGAATAAGTGGATAGAAAGCATGGGAGTTTTTATGGAACGGAGTCCAAATCATGGTCTTAATTCTTTAAAGTTTTTTTATAGGAAAAACATGTTTTAATTTTTTAAAGAAAAATAAATACAACAATGTAAATTTACTTCAATTTTTATTTGTTGATTTATAGGTGGATGGGCCTCCAGACATGGTCTTTTTTTTTATGTTTTAAATATATGACATAGGTACTGTGTTTTTTTTTCTAACAATTTTTTTCTTTAGGTTCATTTATTTATATTTTATTATTTCCTGCTTGTGATAAGATAGAAATTGTTTCACCGATTATTTTTTAGTGCAGTCAATTTATTTAGTTCAACAAGTTATTTTTTTTTGGTGATTTTAATTTTTTGTGGGATATCACCACTTGGTATTTGGTATATTTTTACAGGGTTTCACACAAATATTTCTTGGCTAGGTTGTTTTAAAGTAAATATAGCTTAACAGCTGGTAGCTTTGTTTAGTTGAAAGTATTAATTAGTAATAAAAGAAAAGGAAAATGAGTTTATTTTGCTTTGTCATTTTCTTTTCTTGTTTTTTTGGTGGTAACTGTTGGATGACAATTAAGATCTTACGTCACTCAGTTACATCGGGTCAGAGGAGGGTACTACTACTAGTGTCGGCTCGGGAGGTTAGGAAACACAAGGCTAAAATCCTAGAGCAACACCTTGGCTGAAGATCAATGCCAAAAGTCCAGTTAACATTTTTTTTTGGGGTATTTTTGTTGGGCAGTTTTTTTAGGTCTTTGGTTGCCAGTTTGGTTGTCTAGTTGTGTTTTCGTGACTGGTCAAATTTTTTTGGTAGAAAATACAGCGTTGGGCTTTGGAGTGCATTTTTTAAAAATGGCCTACAGGTATTTCTATCGATTAAAGTTTTTCTGGTTCACAATTATTTTTTTCTGTATTTTTTTTCTGCGTTCAGGTCATAGCTTGGTCATGGCCAATGGAGAGCAAACATTTATGTTTGAGCCTTGAGAAGTTTTACCTGCTCCAGATTGAATACAGAGAAAATTAATTTGAAGCCCAACTAGATATAATACCACAAAAGAAATGTTTAACTGAGACAGATATAGATATAAGTTTTTTTTTTATTTTTTTTTAGTTCATTTGTAAAGTTCAGTGATTTTTTTAAGTAATGTCATTTTGAGTCAGTGAATTTAAGAGAGACTTTCAACTAAATATAAATGCTAGGCGGTGGAAATTGGTAAAAATATTTCAAAATTTTATTTTTTTAAAAATAATTTAATCTTTCTTAAAAATTTTTTTTTTTCTGTAAACATAACTTCTCGAATTCTTGTTTTGGTCAATACGGTTTGTATAGTGGTCGTAGTTTTAAAGGGTGACCAGACAGGTTATATTTTTTTTGGGGGACCAAATAGGAGTTTCTTGAGTTACAAAAGGTGAACTTTTTTTGTCTTAGTTGATCAGGCAGGAATAAATAAATCTTTTTACTTCCGAATCATAATTTTAAATAACAAGATTTATTGGTTAAGTGTTTGGGTCTTATATAATGAAAAACGTTTTGTTTTTGGAGGATACTGGTATGATATGAAATTATTTTAATTTCATGCCAAATGTTTGACGGCAGATATGCTAGTCTTCAGTTTTTTTTTAGTTTTGCAGTTCAGGACAGTGGCGTGTACTTAAAGGGGCCTTACATCTGCGCCCATTGTAAAGCAACTTCCAACTTACTTGCTTAGCTTTTTCACTTAACCTTCGTTTTGTTGCTTCTGAAATTAAAGCGTTATGTTGGATAACGATGGATGGTGTTAGACTGAGAAAGTACCTAGGTATTTAGGGATGAAAACTTGGAAGTTGTGGACAATTCGGAAGTAATTTTTTTATTTCATTTTTTTTAATTTTAAAATAATTTCATACTGGTGACCTCAAATAATGAAGCAAATTTTTAAATTACAATACACTGTTGTGGAATAATTGGGAAAGTGTTCAGGTTAAACAATAAATTTAAGATCATTGATTTTTGAAAAAAGATTTCAACCTTAAGAATAAATTTAAAAACAATAGTTTTTCTTTGATGCGACTAAACAATGATGAGGGCATATATTTTTTTTTTGTTATGCATAATATGATAGTAGTACCTTTTGTATTGCAATAATTAGGGGTTTTCCTCCCGCGAGCTGGGTGGAAATGGAAGAAATGTTTGGTTCGGAGTGTAGAAATCGAGGAACGAGGACTTCCTGCTAATCTTTTTAGGATTTCGCAACTTCGGTTTTCGCTAAATTACAATACATCCAAATTTGGCCTACAGGCTGAATCTCACATCTTCCAGGACCTTGCAGATTTGCGGAGAAAGATAATTTTTGTGATCTGTTTGGTTATGATAGGAATTAAAATAGTAACATGCATATGAGGGAACTAGATATATTTAGGTTAAGAAGTAGTAAGAACACTGATCTGAACAATTTTCCATAATAGGGTCCTATTTTCACAGGGTGCTTCAAAATATCATCACCCTTTCTTTGAAATAAGATATCGTTTCGCCTGTGGGTGTTTGGCCGGTTAAAAATATATAGAGTCCAGATGGGATTGGAATGGAATTCACAAGTTTTTGGGTTTATTGACATTATACTTAGGAAATAGGGGAAATGTCTAATAAAAAGTTTTTTGGTTTTAGGCCGAGTTTTGTTGGGATAACAAAAATTTAATTGGGGCCGGGAGGTTATTATGCTTTTTTAAAATTAATGTAATAGTTTTGGCTTCTTGATTTTTGTTGTCTGGTTTTTACACAGCATTAGCCCTTGGACATTTGGTAATTTTGCTTTGACTAATAGTTGTGAAAAGGGCCCAACTTAATTTTATATCTCGTGAAGACCGGAAATAGGGATCTGAGAATGCATTAAGCAGTAAATTTTTTTTGATTAGATGTTGTGTGTAAACACACTTGAGTAGGCAGATTTAGTTTTACAACGTTCTTATAGGTGAACCTTGAAATTGTCTCCATATTTGTTTTTTGTGAAAGTGCACACAAGATAATTCTTTACGGAGTTGAGTGCAAAGGTTCTTCACATTATAGTGGTACAGTAAATAAGTACTAACGTTGCTTATTTCCTTAAGTAATAATTTTAAACAAATACACTAACATCGGTTGTTTTTTTTTTAACATAAATATTTTTTTCTTTTCCTAAACTGATTGGTTGTTTTCCAATTACGATTTTTATACCTTATGATTCTTAAGTAAATTTAATTTCAACATTTTTTTTGTATAGTAAATTAATTTTTCTAGCTCATTTACTTTTCACATTGCCACAGTTTTGGGAGAGGAAAGGGAATTGACAACTGTTTTTTAAAGGAAAAGAACAAAAACTGTTGCATGACAACTCGAATAAGATTTTTCTGGTGTTGATTTTATTTACACACAACATCCTTACTAGTCTAATTCGACGCAATTTCAGCGAGCGGATTTTTTTTTATTGAGCATATTTTACGATTTCTATATCATGAACATCTGTTCCGATGTTTATTGCGTTCACTTATATATTAAGGGATGATGTGACCTTAAGCAATGCATGTTTCGTGTAAACTCAGAGTAGGTAAGCAGGTTAAAGTGGGTTTTGATTTTTTCTTTTTAGAAAAATCATTGTATACGGCGATTTGGATTTTTTTTGGGGAGTTTATTAGTGGAGCCGTTCTGCAATAGCAGGAGTATACCCTAGCGTTAACTGTGTACAACAGCTTTGGGATTTTTGTTATAGGTAGTCTGTTGTACGTTCCATTTAGGGATAAATTTACCTATTCGGTTGCTGAGGTAAACAAACATCACTTAACTTTAATTTTAATCCATTGCAGCTAGGATAAGCGCAATTATTTTTTTTGGTTTTACTCACGCAGGAGTGGAACATAAGACCTAAACACTGCCAAAACTCTTGTCTCTCTTTTATTTTTTTAAACTTTTGTTATGGCTACTTGTTAATTCTAAATTAGGATTCAAGTAGTTATTTCTCTCTGCAGGGTTGGACGTCATAGTTGGTTGTACAAATACTTAATATAAATTATGATTACATTTTTAAATGCAAATAAATTTTATTTTCTTACTGCTCCGGTGTTTTTCGGTTTTGTTCGCGTCTGCCCGTATTTAAGTTTTATATTTTCTACATTTGTGAGAAAATTTATAGTGATTTTCACTAGTGAGTTTAAAGTGAACTTTGTGTTTGTTATTGCGTGGTTTAGTTTTTATATTTGGGAGGTACAATTAACAGTTTTAAATAAAGTTTAAAGTTTGAATATAAAAGGCACCATGGCTATTTCTTTGAGTCGGTTGTCTGACATAAGGTACTTAGTCAAGGACGAATTAATCTATGAGTTAACATGGAGAGGCATAGCTATTGGATCGGTGGAAGAGATGAAACAACAGCTTATGTTGATCAAACAAAGAGAAAAGACTGATGCAAGTATGAGATACCCTCCGTATCCCTTTAAATTTGGCCAAGATGCTTTTAGCTGCATGAAGAAGCTTGATAGTCTGGTACCGCTGGTAGAGAAGTTCTCTGGTACGAGCAAAGGGGGAGAGTTTAGGAAAATCGCTGTCAGGTTGGAACATGTGTTAGCCAGGATAAATAACATGAATCCGTCTAACTTTGAAGAAAGTCAAACCAAAGGCATACTGGTTGCGGAAACCTTGAGTTTGATTGGGAGGTTGCAGAGCCAAGCAACAGATTTATTGAGAGTTGGCGTTGCCTCAGATGATGATGAAGCATCTGAAACCCATTCAACGAGTCGAGGCTCAGACCACTCAACAAATGCTGGCAACACACCAAACCAGTCTCATTTCCCGCAACCACAGCACTCGAGCACACAAAGAACAGCTCAACAGCCTACGAACCAACCGTCGGTCATTGCTCCAGTGCAAATGCAAGTGCTAACGAACCCAACTCAAATACCAATACAGGCACCAGTCCCTATGCCGATTGAGAATTACGGTACATCAGCTTTTCATTATCAACAACCGTCTACCGTTCCTTTGAGTCTAGCTGCCCTCCAAAGTAGCATTGCACCAATTGCTCAGTCACGACCATTTTCATGTTCGTCGCCAGTACCAATGTCAAGTGATCCTGGTACTTCATATCATGTTGCACCTGTACCTCCGCATAAGTGGAACATAAAGTTTACAGGTGAGAGGGGTACAATCTCCGTCACCGCATTTTTCGAGAGAGTGGACGAGTTGAGTCAGGTTAGAGGAGTCAGCAAAAAGGTTTTACTGAATTCAGGCATTGATCTTTTTGAAAAGTCAGCTTATACTTTTTACAAAGATGTACTTAGAGAAGTCCATACATGGGAACAGCTGGAACAAAAGTTCATGGCAGAGTATCTTCCTTCCTCATATGGCGAGAAGCTATTGAAGGAGATCCAAAAACGTAAACAAGGCCCTGGAGAGTCTATAGGGACCTATATTGCTGTCATGAACACATATTTCCAAAGACTTGGCTGTCCTGTTTCCGAAGAGGCAAAATTAACTATCGTCTTCAGAAATATAGCGGACATCTATAAGAAAGGGTTGATTGCTACTGAGGTCAATAGCCTATCACATTTAAAGGATCTGTGTCGTAGAATAGACCAGAGATATGGTTTAGAAGAGGAGAATTTTACTCCTAGAAGAAACCAATCTATTGAACCTGACTTGGCCTACGTTGACGTAGAGAGCGATTTTGACAATTTTCCAACAGGGGTTGATGCAATTCAAATATCAGGTGCCGGGACATCAAATCAACAGAATTTGAATATTCCTGATAATAGATTTAACAGAGATAGACAGCAGCCAGCAAGCAGTTTCGCTGCTAGAGCTGATAGAGACAGACAGCAACCAGCTAGTGGTCAGTCTAGTGTAAATGACAGAGATGGACAACCACCACAGGGTGTTGGATCTGGTAGGGCGAATAGGGACGTTGTTTGTTATAGATGCAACCAAACAGGGCACATGGCAATCGGGTGCGCATTATCTAGAGGTAAGCAATGTTATTCGTGTGGACAGGCAGGGGTTACAGTAAGAGAATGTCGTAATTGTAATCGTCAGGGAAACGGACCCAGGCGCTCGTAGGTGGTCGACCTTCGAGTGAGCCTGAACAAGCATCGACCGATAGGCTAACGAACGTCTTAGATTATGTGATAAGTCATGCTCGTAAAGATAAGAGACCTTATTTAGAAGTGGATGTGCTCGGAAATAGTTATTAGGTTTGTTGGATTCCGGGGCTTCACGTACCTTTTTAGGGAATCATGGTTGGTCAATCATCGAGAGGTTTGGTTTTTCACTTGATACGACAAAGAAGACGAGTTGTATTGTGGCAAATGGTCAAAGCACGAGTAGTATTGGGACAGTGCAGCTTCCTATGCGAGTTCAAGATAAACTTAGGTTAATAGAGGTCGTCGTCGTTCCTGAGTTGCCGCACACTTTGATCTTGGGATTAGATTTTTGGATTTCGATGGGTATAGTACCGAACTTAAGTACTAATGAGTGGCACTTTGCCGATAATAAAGATGTGATTTATTCTTTAGAAACATCAGACCAACAAACAACTCTTACACCTTATGAATCAGAACGACTAAAGGAATTGGTCGTTAAATATAAGACTATTATGGGTGACTCACTAGGATGTACAGACAGGGTAGAGCATAAGATTACAACAGATGCAGCACCGATAAGACAACGTTCATATAAGGTCTCACCGGTCATTCAAAAACTTATTGACGACGAAATCGACGAAATGCTGAAAATGGATGTGATAGAACGTAGTAGTAATTCATGGGCTTCACCAGTGGTAATGGTTCAAAAGAAAAACACAAAGAAATATCGTTTCTGTGTAGACTACCGCAAATTGAACTCAGTGGCGGCGCGTGATAGTTATCCTTTACCACTCGTATCCGAGACTCTTGACAAGTTGAAAGATGCTAAGTACTTGTCAACTTTAGATATTAAGAGTGCTTATTGGCAAGTACCAATGGAAGAATCATCGAAGCCACTAACAGCATTCATCTGTCGACGAGGTCTCTTCCAATTTAAGCGGTTACCATTTGGTCTTCATAATGCACCTGCAACTTGGCAGAGACTCGTAGATAGCATCATAGGAAACGATTTAGACCCCTACGTGTACGTATATCTCGATGACATCGTAATTGTCACACAGAGCTTTTCTGAACATCTTAGAATCCTTGAGGAAGTCCTACGAAGATTACAGAATGCAAAGATAACGGTAAGTTGGGAGAAATGCCAACTGTGTAGGCCAGAAATGACTTATTTAGGTTTCGTAGTGGACCGTCGAGGCATCCGAGTTGACCCTAATAAAATTAGAGCCATGTTAGAGCTCCAGAGGCCAAGAACTGTCAGATAAGTTCGTAGAGTTGTAGGTAAAATTTCCTGGTATAGACGTTTCATAGAGAATTTTTCAGCGATAATAGCTCCGATTACAGCTCTAACTAAGAAAAGTCAAAAGTTCGATTGGACTCCAGACTGCGAAAGAGCATTTATTAAGATTAAGGAACTTTTAGTGACTGCACCGATTCTTACGTGTCCAGATTATACCAAAGAATTTGTCATTCAAACAGACGTATCAGGATATGGAATAGGAGCATGTTTAACGCAGCCTTATCCTGAGGGAGACAAAGTCATATGCTATTTGAGTCGATCTTTGACTAGGCAAGAACGTGTTTACACGACCACCGAGCGAGAATGTTTGGCATTGGTTTGGGCGATAGAGAAGCTCCGGCCTTATATTGAGGGGATCTCATTTAAGGTCATAACAGATCATTTTAGCTTAAAATGGCTTCATAGCTTGAAAGAGCCCAGTTGAAGACTTGCTCGTTGGTCTGTAAAATTGCAGCAATATGATTTTGAAGTAATCCATCGGAAAGGGAAAGATTTTGTTGTCCCGGACATGTTGTCTCGCGCAGTACCTATGATTGATACAATTTCGTAGCCCAGAGACGTTTCAACAGCAATTAAAGATCGATGGTACCAAAAGATGGTAAAGAGGGTTGTAGAATCACCGTTAAAATTTATGAATTGGAGATACACTGATAATAAGTTGTATAAATATGTCAAACAAGAATACCCTCAACTTTCACCATCTAACGAATATTGGAAAGAGATCATAGGCGTAGAATTATAGCAGAAGCTCACGATCCTCCTACCGCAGGACATATGGGTGTGTATAAAACCTTCCACAGACTGGCAGAAAAATATTATTGGCCAAAAATGCGCCAGGACGTGGCAACTTTTGTAAAGAAATGCTTTGTCTGTGCAGCTCACAAAGGTGATACACAAGGTGTATCTGATCAGATGATATCTCACCCAAAACCAACTCGTCCTTTGGAAATTATTTCGACTGATTTATGTGGACCTTTACCTCGTTCGACAAAGGGTAATTGCTGGATTCTCGTCGTTACGGACTATTTGAGTAAGTTTTCCTTAGTTTTTCCAATGCGAACAGCTCCTACTCAAGCAGTTGTCAAGCATCTTGAGGAGCAAGTATTTATGGTCTTCGGAGTACCCCGTTTGATACTTTGTGATAATGGCCCTCAGTACAAAAGTAACGAGTTTAAACGTTTTGCTGAGAGTTATCAGGTTAAAATTCAGTATAATCCGTATTATCACCCCAGAGCGAATCCAACAGAAAGGACGAATCGTACGTTAAAAACAATGTTATGTTGCTATGTGAAAGACAACCACAGGAAGTGGGACGAACAAATACATAAACTTGCCTGCGCGATTCGTACTGCAACCCATGAGACGACCAGGATGTCTCCTTTCTTTGTTAATTTTGGTAGGAATATGTGTTTATCAGAAAAAGATTACTCCAACCCAGTGTTGTTATCTGAAGAGAATGGTGTACAATCTGCAGCTGAAAGTAAGAACGAAGGTTTCCGGAAGCTCTATGCGGATGTTAAGAGAAGGTTAGAGGTGGCTGGAGAGAAAAACGTAGTTCAGTATAATTTGCGTACAAGGGTACCCAACTTTGTTGTGGGTCAGCGTGTTTGGAAGAAAAATTATGTTTTGTCAGATGCTGCGAAGTTTTTCTCGAAGAAGTTAGCACCGAAATTCGTTGGTCCTTATGTGATTAGGAATAAAATTTCTCCATGGATATTTGAGCTTCAGGAACCATCGGGTAAAGTACTACCAGGGAGCTGGCATGCCAAAGACCTTAAGTCGGCAGCGGACCTCTCCGATTAACCTTTTTAGGTTAATCGTCTTGAAGTTGGGGGGGGGGATTATGTAACGTGTCATTTTTACGTTTAAGACAACGTTACATAATTGTTTATTTAGGTAAATCATCAAGGCTCTTTGACTCGTCTTCTGTACACAAATCAAGGGTATTTTATAGAGCTAGGTTTGGAGGTTATATAGTGTCTAGGAAGTTACCTTAAAAGGAGGCATTCCATCGAATTACTGTGGACACTACGCACACCGTATTATCTGGACATCGTAATTGGAATTTAGGATCACAGGTTTCGGGAAAATCACATAAAACTTTTGTTTGTTTTGTTTATTTCTGTAGTTTCGTCGTTTACTTGACGTTCATAAAGTTAAACAGCTGTTATGCTGGGGAATGGCGGCGTTGCCGCATCACAAATGGTTTCAGTAACAGGAAGGAAACATTTGGATGAACATTTCATTCCCTTACGTTTATTTTCGAGGATATTGGGACAATCCGAACCTCATAGCTAGTTGTGACAGCACGAAAACATATTTAGGTCCACGGTTTAACCAGTAACAACCGAGGCTCCGGCCACTTTGATATCTTTATTAATTTGATAGGGAGAGGATGGAATAAACACGAGTCGTGCACTTTTGTAAATGGGAGATAAACAAGGGATAAAAACCAAGACTAAAAGAATAAACGAAATCGTGTGAGTTAACATCTGAACACTCTTGTGCCGAGCTTCTTAGCAGTAGTTCAGTGTATATTTTTGGGTTCCGGTTCAGAAACAACTTTATTACTGTAGAAATGTTTTACAAAAATGGCGTTAAACCATATGAATATTAGAGAAAACATTTATAAAGAGCGAAGGAAACTTTTGACTAAGACTGTAACTGGAGTGCAACTAAATTCTGCGCTCAGTATAACTTTACTCATATGGGAATTGGTTGAGTGTTCGAATATTCCTGGGTTTGATGCATGCCCTGGTCTTCAGTAATTGATTTTACAGTTGATGGTTTCAATGCTGAGCTTCTTACAGTCCGGTAGGCAAATGTTCGGACTATGTATGGAGGGTGTCTCGACGTCCTTGTTATAAAAATTTCAACCGTGGAAATAGATCCGACAACACCTCAATGCACGTTTTACATACTTTCAATGTCCCCTTGGTCGGTGCTGGCCCCTACATACCGGTATGGAACTATTGCTGTATTTCCTCATTGGTTAGTTTGAAAACCGCGGGTCTTTTCTTCCAGTCTCGTGTTACTGTCCCCACTCCCCACCACATTTGAAAAACGGTTTCCGGCCACTTCATTTTTTGTGTTCTGCCTGGTCTGTGGCTAACAAATTTTGGCTGGGTCGACAACAGTTTCTGGGATCGCCTTTGTTTTTGGTTTTTGGCACTGCAGCAAATTGCAGGAGATATCCCAGAAACTGTAGAAGTGAGTCCGTCGTGTCTAGGCGTAATCTAGAGTGACGCTTGCACCCTTTTGAGGGGATTTTAAGTCGGCCTACGCCATTTGTATGGGGAAGAGCATTGGTAAGTTCGATTTTATTTTTTTATTTTTTTATTATTTGAGGACTCTTCAAGATAATATTTGCCTCCCAAATTGTAATTATTTTTCGTGTGAAATGTACTTTTTTTTGACAAAAGACGTGGGGAATTTTTGGCGTTTTTATATTTTTCTTTTAACCACGTGTTGGATAAAAACTATATATTGTTTTTCTCCTTTGTCTACAGCCCTGTCCATTCCATCGACAGCGGTGCTGGACGCTGGTGGGAAGCCGGACGAGCCAGTTGTAACCCTGGGAAAGGTACGTAGGGTTATTTTAGTTCATCTGTTTAAATCTGCTGTATTTTATTGAGTTGACATGGGGTTCTCCAGGAAACTGAAACATTTCATTTTCCACAGGGTTTTACGCTCGGGCAAGAAGCCAACAACCTTTTGACCACCATGTGCTGCCCTAGCACCATGTGCTAAGCGAGCATGAGGGGAGGCGCGGGCAAACCAGGAGCAGCAGTAGCAGTGAGGAGGTGTCTGGACAACTCCAGGTTTACAAACTAGAACACACATTTATACATAAAATAATCAAGGACCAAGGTAGGAGCAAGCCTTAACTATAATTTTTTTCCATATATAATTTTCACAACATAATTTAGACATAATCTTTTCCAATATAATTTTTACAGTATAATTTAACACCTCTTGTAAACGCAAGGTAAAGGTATGACGTCATAACCAAAATTTTGCGGAGTATCTACTAAGTTGACTTGTTTTCCTTCATTTCATTTATTTAAGACAATTTCTCTTGTGAAATTTGGAGTGTTTTGCTGCTTAGGCCCTGACTTGTTCCACTACATTTCACTCATTTTTTTTCCTATTTCATGTTTTTGGTAATACTTCCGGTTTTACCTTTTGGAATAAACAAGATGAACTAATAATTTTTGTATTATTTGTACAACCCGATGACCAACTTTGCGGAGACAAAAGAGAGATGAGATTACATGTTTTAGCGGTTTCTTTACACATTTTTACCTCATGGGGTAGATCTCGGACTGGGTTGCTGTCTGTCTCATTCTACCTAGCGTAGAATGATGACAGCGGATATTTGGTCCAGATCTCCCCTATGACGGAATAATTTTGGAAGTATATATTTTTTTTTTTAACAATCATTTATATAATTGAGTCTCACACTACTGACTCTGATGTAGGTACGCTATGACCTGTTAAAGGAGTCCATCTACCTGTAAAGTTCTTCTAGTTTTGTCATTTTGATTCATTTGGGAATCTTTTAAATTTTATTTTGTTTACTAGTCAATTTTTTTTTGGTTTTTTTATTACACAAATACTCTGGAAGCCTCGGAAGTAGGTAGAATTTCATTGTTTAGCTACAACGTTTGGGTTGAACTGTATTTTATTTAAGATCTTCTTTGTAAAACATTGGTATTAAATAATGTGGCGCACTTAAAATTTTCTTATTTCTGAACCCCCCCTTCTCCACTGTATAAAAGTTACCGGGCATATCAATGTTTTACCTAGCTGGAAAATACAGTTCTGCTTCCAGATATTTGTTTAATTATTCAGTGGGTTTTTTTTGTCACAAAATGGCGGCAACGTCTTTAAGCTGCCACAAATGGAATACAACGCATTTTAATAGGCCACATATGTAGTTATATCGGCGCGCATACGGGGCCAATAGTAATGAGCTTTTATTCTTTCGAAAGTTTTAAAGATGCCAGCATGACAGCCAAGAGTAGAATCATGGTATTCTTCCAGGACTGAGCGTTTTAGCTCTTTAGGAACAACCTCTTTCCAGGTTTCAGAACTTCCACGAAGTTTTGGAAAATTACACGCTATGTGTTTGTATAGTCTGCCATTTGTAACTCTCCACAACGGATATTTTATAGGATTATTAGTGACTTGTTCACACTGTTTATTATACCACTTATCCTTTACTTTTGTTGGAATATTTATAGAGGAAACTACTGATTCAATGATCGGTACAGCTCGAGACAATAAATCTGGAACCACGTGGTCTTTTCCTTTGCGATGACGAATCTCGAAGTCATACCGTTGAAGTCTTAGACTCCATCTCGACAAACGACCACTAGGATTCTTCAAGTTCGTCAACTACTGAAGAGAATGAGCATCAGTGATGACGGTAAAACGATAACCTTCTAAATATGGTCTTAAATACTCTACTGCCCAAATAATGGCAAGAAGTTCGCGTTCTGTAGCAGAATAATTTCGTTCTGCTCGTGACAAGGAACGACTTATATAACAAATTACTTTATTACCATCTGGGAAATCTTGTGACAGCACTGCACCAACGCCAAAGGCACTAGCGTCAGTTTCCAATATGAAAGGAAGATTGAAATCCGGGCAACTTAAAATTGGAGCGGATGACAAACACTCCTTAATATACGAAAACGCTGTTTCGCATTCTTCTGACCAGAGCCACTTCTTGTTTTTCTTCAAAAGCTCGGTCATTGGTGCTATTTTCGAAGAAAAGTCAGGGATAAAACGTCTATAGTAGCTTGCGGTTCCTATCACTCGACGAACATCCATGATATTTTGAGGAGTGGGGATAGAAACAATGACCTTCACCTTATCGTCGTCGACCGAGAGTCCCTGAAAATCCACTTTATAACCCAAGTAGAGTAATTCTGGGCGACAGAATTTACATTTCTCAGGTGAAATTGTAAGATTTGCCTCGAGCAATCTCTTAAAAACAGACTCTAAAATTTCTAGATGTTTTGAAAATTCGAATGTGACGCAAACCACGTCGTCAAGATAACTGAAGCAGTACGATTCTAGAGTCGGATCTATAATTTTATCCATCAACTTTTGAAATGTTGCAGGACTATTTGTCAAACCAAACGGGAGCCTAGAGAACTGAAAATGACCACGACCAGGAATTGAAAAAGCCGTATATTCCCTTGAATTCTTTTCTACAGGCACCTGCCAAAAAGCAGAGTTTAAGTCAATCGAACTTAAATATTTTGCGTTTCTAAGTTTATCTAAGATATTAGAGATGAAAGGAATCGGATAACTATTCTTCTTAGTGACCTTATTCAGGGACCTATAGTCTACACAGAAACGCCATGACCCATCTGACTTTGCGACCAAAAGAACTGGAGAGGACCAAGAAGATACTGAAGATTCTATAACTCCAAGAGATAACATCTTATTTATTTCAGCATCGATTCGTTCCTGCACTACCGGTGAAACTCTATAAGCACGTTGCTTATGGTTCCGAAGAGACCTCGATTTTATGTTCTACCAAATGGGTCTTACCTAAACCTTTGCTTAATTGTGGTAAATACTTAGAAGTCAAATCGTCAAGTTGTTTCTTTTGTTCTGGCGTCAAATGTTCATGTGACACAACAGCATAAACCTCGGTGATGTCCTCAGCTTGTAGACACTCAGGTGTAATAAAGTCAAAATCATACGTACCTTTTGCAATGTTTGGAATTAAACCAGATGATTTGAAAAAGTCGATGCCTAAGATCAAGGAATGTGGAAGATCAGGTACTACAAGAACATCCAAAAAGAAAGTTCTATCATTTAACTTTAAAGGTAACTCCACGGTTCCAAGAACTGAGCAAGATTCATTGTTGGCGACCCTACAGCTCATAATAGAGGAGGGTTGTAACTTAAGACTAGAGTGGTTAAGTTTTTCCCATCCTTGTTTTCCCAGAATGGTCCTGTCAGCTCCACTATCTAATAAACTGATGATTTTGTTACCAAGAGCTTCAACTTCCAGGTAAGGTCGGTTGTCATTTTTCTGATGAGTGAAAATATAGGATAAACCAGACACTCTAAGAAAATTGGTCGCTGACGAAGCAGCCGAAGAATCGCGACTTAATTGCGACGGCCTTCTTCGTTTCCCGAGCAATTGCATCGATAAGAAGTCATACCTTCACGACCACATTGGCTACACTTAATAGGTTGATCACAAAATCGGATCACGTGACCTGGTTGACGACAATTATAACACGTTCTAGTTTTATCTTGCTGGGAGGGTATTACTTCTCGATTTTCCATACTAGCTGTTCCACTTGAGTTGCAAGCATCTACCAGAGAATTATCATTGGAAGATTGGTCTAAGTTGGGACGGCTATTCGTGTTATTGAAAATATTTTCCTGATGGCAATTACGTTGTTCAACGGAGCTACACCTATAAAGAGGATCCTCAAAATTAATCAAGTCTCGAGAATTTATACAGGATCGTTCTTCTCTACAAACTGCTTGCACACGTGGTTGACATTGCTGCAATGGACGCCTTGCTGCTAAACTTGGATCTGCATACGTTTTAGGATTCGTAGAAGGAGGAACGTATCTATTGGCATGTAAGTATGCACTCTCAATTTTTCGTCCTCGATCTAGCAATTCATCGATGCTGTCAATGTTTTCCAAGGCTAATCCTTTTTGTAGGTAAGGCAACAAGTTTTTCCTTATTTGTGAAACACGTTCACTCTCTGGAGGTAGGCAAGCCAATTGGGCATAGGCTCTCTCAATTATACTGATGTAGGAAACTAGTGACTCGTCTTCGTGTTGGGTTCTGCTCTTAATATCCCTTTCCAAATCGGACTCAAAGCCATGTCTCAGGTGATGTTCTTTAAGACGTTGAACCATATGATCCCAATCCTTAAAAGTGTGTTGGCGCATTTTAAACCAAGCCAATGGGACTCCATCGAAAAATTCAACTGCTGATCTAAAAAGTTGTTCTTTTGATACACCTCTAGATTCACTTAAGTCGTGCACTCGTTCCAAAAAATTATTTAAACTCCCGGAGCCATTATAAACTAAATTCCATTTGCAGATCGGCAAAAAGTTTCGATTTTCTGCCGGACTACGCGACCTAGTCGGCATCTGGGGTAAGGTTGGTTGACTTAAAAATTGTTGATTCAAATAAGGGTTAAAGTTCGCCGGGTTATAAAAATTATTTGCTAATGGATTTAAAAAGATTGAAGAATTTAAATTATTTACACTAGGATTTGGAAAAATATTTTGGGTTTGAGAGAGGGGGTTAACGAAACCAAAATTTGGATAACTAGAAGCTATCGGGTTTATAAAACCAAAATTGGATTGATTTTGCAGTCGTGGGAGACTAGGGTTTGGATACCCGAAGCTAGAAAAAATAGGGTTAGGGTTATTGGGGTGTGTAAAATGGGGAAAAATATTATTCGGGTTATTTGCGATAGAATAGCCAGGAGGGATATTCATAGATGCAGAGTTTCCTAGTTGGGGCAAAAGGGGGTTGTTTACAATTCTAGTTGAATTTAAATGAGATGGGGGGTTACTACATAAGTTTAGTTGTTCAAATTCATTTACGGGGATATCTAATAAACTTTGCTCTGCTTGAGATTGATTAATCAAATTTTGACTAGGTAAGTTTCTTGACTGGCCTACTGAAAAGGGTGATAGGTTTTGAGGGGTATGTCTCGTCCTATCAGGGCTAAAATAATCTAACATGTTTCCCGAAAGGTTTATTTGCTCTTGAGATTGAAGCGGGTTGTCTTGAATAGGGTCTGTCTGAGTTTGGTTTGGGGATTGGCCGTTCTTAGGGGAGGGGGAGTTTCTAAAATTATTTTGATTTACGGGGCTGGTTAAGTTTATAACAGAGTTAACGTTTAAGGGACTACTATTTGAAACTTGTGGAACAGAAGAACGCTCCTGCGCCCCCGACTCAGCGTTGCTTTGCGAATTGCTCTGATGATCCTCAGCAAAAGAGACACGTCTTCCCTGAGAACGCTGTGACAAGTCCATGACGTCATGATTATTGACAATAGAAGAAATACCTTGCCGCTCTGAGTGGTGATCGATAAAAACCAAGTCTAAGCTGCTTAACATTTTTTCGCACCTACTGAGCAGGCAAGATTTGAGAGAAATGAGGGATGCATCTTCTGTCTCGATACGTTGGAGGCGACGCTTCACGTGTTGTAGACGTGTATTGATGGAAGAGTACTCATTAACTCGGTTACAATGATTAAAATTTAAAATTTGAGTATTTAATTCCTTCAACTTTGTAGTACAAGTCGATATTTCCGCGTTTGGTTCAAAGAAAACGCTATAATTTAAGTAAGAATTAGATTTTTCTTGTTTTAAAGCTTCGCGTAATAAATATCTATTTTCATTTGCATTCGACCCTACTGTGGCTCTGCGCAGTAGTAATTCATGTTGTACTTCGTCGGACCAAAGTCTATCGACCTGCATTTTAAATAATTAAGAAAGAAAAATTCAAAAAAAAAATAAAAATTACAAAAATAAATAATTAAAATAAATTAATAAAAAATCAAAAATATTTTTAAATTTGAAACTCAAATTTAATCTCCCCCCTTCCTTAAAAGAAGGCGCGAGAAACGAGCGGCATCGTAGGCCCGAGAAAAACCAAATAAAAAAAAATTAAACAAAATGTCGGTGACGAAACTAAAAGTCTCCAGCTAAGCCACACATTTCAATAATAAGCATCATTAAAATTACAAAATGAGACTGAGAAAAATAATTTACAAGGGTTGCGCTGATAATAAACAATAAAAAGTTTAAGTAAAATTGCTTTTTTAAAATTATTTTGCGCAAATACTTTTACAACCTAAAAGTATAAAGAAATCCTCCAAATACTTCTAAAATAGTCCGCCCACTCTTAAGATGTACATATATAATGTCCTAAAGCACACTCTTAAGGCGTGCAGTATATTCTTAAATTACGTAAATTTTAACCAAGCGTATAACTTATTTTTAAAACCTTAGGTTACTTTTCGTGAAAGAAAAAAAATTACAAGTTATGTATATTCTTAGGGTGTATAGCCTATCCAGAAAAAAATATTTGTTTGCCCCTACCACCACTGGCAAACTGCTAAGAAAAAAAAATTGCTTAAGTGACACACAATATCTAACACAAATTGTTTAGGCGATATAGAAATAAAAATTGGCTAGATTTTTATGTGCCGCGCGCTAACATAATTTGTACCGAAAAAAACAATTAAAATTGCTAAGTTAATTAATTAATTTACTCAGCAATTAGGTACTTCGATCAACGTAATTAAATCTCAAAGTTAATTGCAAAAAAAAATAATAAAGTGTAACCAGTAAAAATTTTATACACCCTGTATATGAATAAAGGTAATCAAAAATAAATGTACTCGGTAATTAGGTACTTCGATTAACGTAATTAAACAACAAAGTTAATTGAAACAAATTAACTAAGTTACGCCAGTAAAATTTTTATACACCCTGTATATAAATAAAATTTATAATTAAATTACCATCTTATCTAACTAAAGTGTAAAAATATCTTAAAATGTAAAAACATACACACACACAAGTAGGTATTTACCAAAAATCGCAAGCAACCGGCAAAAAAAAACAATTCCTATAATGCCGGTCAATTGTGATAACGCTTTATTCTCGAATGAATAAATTCAAGGCAACACCTCTGCCTTAATCTAATACCTACTACAAAAACCTACAATAGCCATCGGCCAATTTGTACCAAAAATAAAAATTGTTGCAACAAACAAACCACCGGTTCTTATTTCAAAGAACATGCACAATTTTCGATCTTTTTGAACAAGTTAAGTAAAAGTAGTTTTGTTTAGTTTAAAAAAAAAATCTACCCTTATCGTGAAGCTAAACAAAAACTACTTTTAAACCACCTAATACGTTGGGCGCCATTTGTTACTAACAGGGGTGGGTTTGAGTTGGGTCATTTGTTACTAATATAAATGAAAAAAAATTATAAAGAAGGAAGGCAATAATAATTTATTGATATCTCAAAAACTAAAGAGGAAGGTACACTTACCTACACGTCAGTCACCCTTCGAGTATGGCTGGGTGCCTTAGTCTGGATAATAGCCAACTCTTAAGGCCACTCACGAGAGTCTAGGGTACACATAGAACCTGAGGGTGAATCTAGGCCTCAATTTATTTAATTAAAGAGGGGAAGAGCCTGAGGGGCTTTAATGACTAATTTATTCGGGTAGATTTAAGTCCCTGTAGCAACAAAGATTTGTTTTATCGTTCGTCCCCGATAGTATGATCTCGCTATGAAAACTATTGTACTCTTATTGAAAATTGATAGGGGATGAAACTGTTTTATTTGACTGGAAGATAAAAACTAAGCGAGACTTGGGGCCCACGGGTAGCTAGTCGGCGGGGGAGTAAGTTCGTTTTGCTCTGAAATTGTGTTATGGTTGAAATAAGAAATAATACAAATTATTTCAAATAATAAATAGAAGCTATATTGTAAATAGGAAAGTGTTGAGAATAGTACAAATACTATGTTATAATCAAAATGGCTAATAAATCTAATTATTTAATATACTAGTAATTACTTAATGATTACAGGCCCTAAAAATAACCAGTATGAACCTAGCTGGATATTAATGTTATTTTTATATCGCGACCAAATGTCTGTATGTATGTTTGTCTGTACCGTATGTCTGTCTGTCTGAGAGTCTGTTTGTCTGTGTTTTATTTTATTAGTTTGTTTGTTGCAACTTTGATAGCATGTAAATAGATATCAAATATCCCACAGGGGGTACTTATCCAAGCTGGACACTGTAGTCTGAAGGTCGGCTCTAACGTCGTAAGGGATGCAACCCTTATTAAACAGGCTACCAGAAATCTGTCTCTCACAGGATCACGGACTGTTGCGTCCTTAGGCCAGCGCTGTTCCAGAAACGTACAGGATGACCTCGTGTGTCTCGTGGGGGTTGATTGGTACAAATAGAAAGGGGTAGTTCGACAAATCCAGTCCAGACCATAGACAGGATGTGAACACAGACCAAAAGAATGAGTAGGCCGATAGAATGTAATAGATTAGAAAAAAAAATTAGAGGACGACGAAGAAGAGGCCCCGAAACGAAGAAAAAGGGAAAAATTAGTATGACAGCATCACTGATTTTGGAGGGAGATAACAATTTTAAAATAGTGTATTAAGGGATAAATATACGTGAAAAAGACTTACTTAGATGGTGTGTGGCCTCAATGTTATTTCCTTGACGTGTCCCGAATGTCCATGGGTTTTTCCAAGGAAACTTGTGGGTCTGTAACAAGATTTTCTTTATTAGCATGGCGTGTATGTGAGAGATAAGAAAGATAAACGACTTACCCGACGTAATATTGGCACAAATACAAATCCACCATTATAGTGAAAGTCTTTAACAACACCAAACGACTTAACGAAGGTTTACTAAGTATCAAATCTTTTTTTCTAAAGGAAATTTCCTCAAAACTCCCAGAAAACTTAGCAACGACCTGTTCAATGTCACGTCAGACCACTCAATGTCAATGCGGAGTTCGGTAAAGGGGGGAAATCCTACGGTTCGGTCGCTGTACAGCGGCGCTTCGCGCACGCAGTTGGCGGGTCTAATATTTTAAATATTCGGCTCCCAAAAGATGTTCACAGCGGAATTAATTATTAGCGAAGATGTAGTGATCTTTGACTTTCGTACCAATTACGTCCCTATGATTAAAACTTAGTAGATCTGGCCAAAATAGATGGGTGTTTTTGGAATCGGCCTCGACAAGACTGTAAATGCCATTTCGTAACGTAACAGGCTTAGAAAGGGTGGACCTTTCCACCACATGTCATGGTGAACAAGTTGGTTGGGTGTAAGTCCACGAGAAGCACAATCCGCTGGGTTTTCAGAAGACGGAACATAGCGCCATACATGAGGGGGTAAAGTTTCTTGGATTTTGCAAACACGATTAGCGACGAATGTAACCCATCTATGGGGAGAATCAGGTAACCAGCGCAAGACCACTTATGAGTCAGACCACGCCCAAATTTCATTAAACACCAAAGTTTCAGCGTAACTTTCTTGAATGAAAGAGACAAGATCACACAGTAGGGTAGCACCCAAGAGTTCCAGTTTTGGGAGACTAACCGTTTTAAGTGGTGCAACTTTATATTTTGCCATAACAAGAAAAGTAAACAGCTCCATAACCAACCATTGAAGCATCGGAAAATCCGTGTAATTCTATGCGAGTAGGTTTGTCTATTGTAAGACGTCTAGGTAAATGAAGATTAGAAAGTTCGGGAAGCTCGATGCGAAACTGATTCCAAGTATTTATGATATGAAGGGGCGGAAGAGAGTCCCACTCTATCTTTTCCATCCATAAATCTTGCATTAGATGCTTGGCCAGTAAGGACACTGGAGAACAGAAACCTAACGGGTCAAATATTTTCATTATTTGAGAAAGGATTCCACCTTGACAAAATTAGGCTCTGCTTTGTCGAAAGAAATAGACATTTGTGTGTCGGTCTCTGGAAATGATGAAATAAGTTCTGGTTTGTTACTTGCCCATTTTTTGAGCTCGAAACCACCACGACGTAATAATGAAATGAGTTCTTGCTGTAGATCTATGGCCGAAACTACGGAATTGTGGCCGCTTAAAACGTCATCGACGTAGACGTGTTTTACCAGAGCTCTAGAAGCATTAGGAAAGTTTTTAGACTCTAATCTAGCCAATTCCTGTAGAGTACGTATAGCCAAGTAGGGTGATGATTTAAGACCATAGACAACAGTTCTGAGAGAGTAGGTTTGAAGGGGATCGGTTTCAGAGAATCTCCATAAGATATTCTGATATCGTGTGTGCTCAGGTGTGACAAGAATTTGTCGAAACATTTTAACAACATCTGCAGTAAACACTACAGCATGATATCGGAATTTCAGAAGTATTTCGCGGACATCAGATTGAAGTTTAGCACCTGCGCACAATGTATCATTTAAAGATAAACCCCTAGGACCCTTTTGTGAAGCATCAAAAACGCAGCGAATTTTTCCCCTATTGAAAACACTATGGTGGGGAATGAAATATGAACAGTCTAAGATTTCTTTGGAACTAGGTGTAGGGACTGGAATCATGTGATTTGATAATATGTATTCCTTCATGAAGTCTTTGTATGCTTCATAATGCACAGGGTCTTTAAGAAGTCGGAATTCGAGCGATTTAAACCTTTTTACAGCAATAGGATAAGTATCACCTAAAGTAGGCTCTGAGTTAACGAAAGGTAATGAAACTATGAATCTGCCTGAATCGAAGCGTCTACCTTACCAATCAAAACGTAACCGAAAACACTGTTAAAAGCGCTAGCTTGCCCTTTTTGACCATGGATGACTCCATTTCTTAAAATCTGAGGAAATAATTCACAACCGAGTAAAATATCTATGGGGCTAGGTATGTTGAAAGTTTGGTCTGAAAGTTTAATGTTCCGAATATGATCCCATTGACTGGAATCTATAGAAACAGAGGGAATATTGGAACATAATTGAGGCAATACTAAAGCCTCAAACTGAAAGGTAGGATCTATTCTTCCTTGCGGTCGAATAATGCAATTAGTTTTGCCTTTGGTAGTCGAAGATGCCTTTTCATTTAGACCTTGAATGGCATTTTTCCGAAATGAAATTGGCTTCAGATGCTGAATCTAGCAAAATCCGCACGGGTTGGTAATTTCCTCTAGAATCCAAAATGTCAGCTACAACTGTTGAAAGTAGAAAAGTAGATTGATTGGGAATAGTTGTGGCGTGACAATTGGTTGAGGAAGTACCTTGTGAAACAGAAAGAAAGTGTGGATTTTCCTGAGTACTAGTATTTGTACCCTGCTGAACACATGTATTGTTCTGACGGGGGTGGGGGCACAGTAAACTGTGGTGTTTAAGGCCACACCCTCTGCAGCTATAAGAAGAAGAACAATTCCTTGATTGATGAGAAAAATGCATGCAATTTTCACATAAGTTAATTTGTCTTACATAGGAAAGTCTTTCTTCTGAATTTTTATTTAGGAAATCGGGACATCTGGCTAGGACATGATTGGACGGCACAAATGACATTTGACATTTGAATTGAACGGTTTATTTGGTTGAATTGGATTATTTGAAACTGTAATATTGAAAGATGAAGTTGATGTATTTTTAGGATAATTATTGTGATTAAAGTTCCGCTGATTATTATTCAGGGGCTTAGCATGATTTGAACTAGAGGGGGGCTTACTAAATGACTGCATATGTTGGACAGACTCCAAGGCTATACAGTGATTTTCGATAAAGCTGTACAAGTCAGTGTAAGAAGGAATGTCGACTTGGCTTTTCTCTCTGCTATAATATAGCTCAAACTCTGTGCATAGCTTAACGTCCAACTTGGAAAGCAATTGATTAAATGTAAGAAAGTTCCACTCTGTCGTAGGAAAACCGAGTTCGGTCAAAATGGCTAAGTTCTCGGAAAAGGTGTCTAACATAAAACGGAGCTCTTTCGCAGAACTGGTTTTCACCGAAACGGAATTCATAGCATTTAAAGCAGTCGTAGATATGAGACGCTTATTTTGATATCTCTTGACTAGAGCCTCATATGCAATATGATAATTGCTGTCATATAAAGGAATTGTTTTTACCAGACTAAGTGCTTCGTTAGTCACTGAACTACGTAAGTGCTGAAACTTTTCTATATCGCTCAAGTCTCTATCATGAATCATGACCTTATAGAGGTCAAACCAATGTTGCCAATTCTTACAGTTGCCATCGAAACTAGCCAACTTGGGTAAAGGAAAAGGTCTAGAATTTGACCTAGGGCTATTGGCAGAAGTATTTAGTGAAACGAAATTAGTATTGCTGGCTCGAAAAATATCATAATAAATGCCACGACATTCATAAAAAAGTAAATCGAATCTTTTTCTTATGTTGACCTGCTCATTAAAATCGAGTCCCAACTCCTCAAGGGATCCGATGATTTGGTTATGAGACTCGTAAAACTTTTGATGACATTCTTCATTATCCTCGTACCTAGATTTGAAGAGGAACTGGAACGAAGAGTCTGCCTTCGCCTGTTTTGCGACCTCATTCGATTCGGTTATTTGATTTACACAAATAGCACGCTTGTCTAGCAATAATGTCTTTTTTGGTTTTGACATTTTGATTTTGAAAATTACCTTTATTTAAGAACCAAAGATTTGTTAAAACTTCTAAAACGCTTTAAAAATCCAATTTTAGTTCATAAAATGAAAGAAAAAATAATTAATAAAAATTTCATTAAATTAAAGAATTTTTAATTTATTTCAATTATTAATTAGTAATTAGTAAATTTAATTAAGGAGATGTTTATAACAACTATCCTCTGATATCACCAATTACCAAACTAGTAAAGAAAAAAAGTTTTGTGTTGAATGAGTCTCGATCCCATGCCCTGCGGATCAAGAGTCGAGCGCTAAATACCCTATGCTATACGGCTCTTTACGAAATTACGGGAGTCCGCGTATATATGTCGACCAATGCCTATGCCGGCAGTGTAACCCCAGTCAAGTAATTCAAACAGCACGTGCGTGGAATACAATACTGTATTGGTCGACTATAACTTTTAATTCCATAGGTATATTCGATATTCGATAAATAACTCACCCGAGTTGATATTTTTAACACACGTGACTTAAGAAAATACGAAAAATCTCGCCGAAAACGGAAAATGTTGGAAATTTGTCAATTTGAAACGTTACAGGATAACTGCTGAAAATGTAAATTGAAAGGATCCGGCTCGAAGGACCATCCAATGAGGGTGCAAACGTAAGTTGGGTTGAGTTTAGCTTGGCTGGTTCACCACACACCAGTCATTCGAGAAATACCCAATTTTTGAGATAAGAAATTGAAAAACGTAATTGTAAAGGTTCATTGAAAGGAAATCAGAAATAACGATGCATATAAAATATCTAAAGTGCACCTACCTTAGTTTTCATCTAGTTGCAGTCGTTTTGGTCGCTTGGAAGATAGGAAAAACGGGAAAATTGTAGCACTCACGGCGTTTTCTTGTGCTTCTTGTCAGTTTCCCGATTGCGACTCGTCGCGCAGACTCGCGCGTGTCTCGGTGCGGGGATAAGTCATATGCATATACCCCGCGAAATTTGAAATGAAAAATAATATTTAAATATAAAAGTAGCCAAAAGCTGGCAAATAATTCTTGCACCAACATTTTCGAAGCTACTTTCTCGGGATACTCTCCGGGAATGTTGGATTGGATTGAAGAGTCTACAAGTCACCGCCAAATTGGATTATTCATTGGTAGCTCCTTTTTTTGGTAAGTCAAGACCTCTTCATTTCGTCTTTTTTACGTCAAATTACTACAATAGAGATTTGAGTACAGTTTCGGTGCAACTTGGAAATAACTGTGCTTGCAGTTAACATCAAAGCCAGTCTCGAGTAATCAGATTGATCTGTGATTTTACAGTCCAGTTTGAGACTGATTTTCCCTTGATCGTCAATCTCAGGCAGGGACTTTTCATTGGTGAAACCCGGCTTTTAAATCCAATGTGGAGAACCATTTTGCTCTTCCCAATTGATCCAGAATTTGATCTAGTCTTGTTATCGGAAATTTATCAGCACATAGTTTTTTATTAATAAGTCTGAAATCCTGAACTAGCCTCCATTTTTGCTCCCCATTAATTGACTTTTTCGGTACGAGTAATATTGGAGGTAAGGTCATTGTCCAATCATGATAGTCTAACTGGCAATGATATTTTGAAATAAAATCTCTTCCGAGAATCCCGTCGGCAGGTATTGGGAAATCTTGACCTACTATATGAATTTCATGCATAAACATGTAGTCGTCCACTAAAATATTTGCCTTAGTAGTACCTAAAGAGTTCGTATAGCCTTCTGTAACTCCTTTGATTCTGGAGATTTGTTGCGGGTCTAATTTGTTTCTCTTGAATAATGAAATGTCAACTCCTGTATGAACTAATAAAGTGACATTTTGCATCTCTGTCATATCGGTCTGAACAATTACAAAATTTGAAAGCGTTAGGTCCATATTAAAATTTTTTAGAAGTGCCCCAAAGGACCTTGCTGAGGCTCCTGTTGGTTTCCCTGGCCTTGCTCAACATCGTAGGCTCTTACGTATCTACTAGGCCTACCTCTGTGTGAAAAATTTGCACTTTGTTGAAAGCTTCTTTGCTGATTATTTGGCTCAAATCTGGGTTGATATCTGTTTTGGCGGTAAAAATTGTTATCATTCGAATATGTTGAAAAATTTCTTGTAGAATTCGGATAAGAATTATTAGGACCGCGGAAATTCCTTCTTCCTCGAAAATTATTTCTAGTGCGGTGTGAACCTCGATGATGAGTAAACAACACGTTTGCGCTGGAGGCATTTTCTGCGCTGATGTTGACGTATTTTGTAAGAACATCCTGAACAGTCTGAAAGCTAGATGCTTCCATAATTATTTTAGCTTTCTCCGAGCTATAATTTTTAATTATAGATTTGACAGTTGTATTTTTTGTATAATTCTCTGCAGCTTCTTCTGGTACTCCTTGCTAATATAAGCCCTTTTGAATTTTCTTGTTAAGCTCTCAAGTTCTGTCAAGTAGCTCAAGTCATTATGACGCTGTCTGAGATTAATAATTTTGGAAGAAACGGATTTGTACAAATTTCATCTAATGTATTAGTTTCACCTATCAAATCTCTAGCCGTTCCCGTCAGTCTGGTTTTGACATAAGCAACCGCAGTTCCCTCATGCGTATCGACATTTGCCTTTAACAAGGTCAACGCATCCAAGAATGAGGTTAACTTATCTACAGAACCGTCGAACTCGTTCGGCAGGATTCTGCTAGCGAAATCAATAGATTCTGAAGTAGAGAGAGGCATGATGGATGCAGATTTTAACAAAGTTTGTAAATGTTCTAACTGTTCCTCACTGTCACTGTTACTTTCGTCGTCGGTTACGTCAATTATGGTCAGTTCGTCTTACCAATGGTTCAATTTTTATCAAAACACTGGTAGGGATTTTATAATCAACTTGTGAAACCTGGTATGACCTAACAACTCTATCTCGTATGGTATTAAATAAGGGTTTAATATAATTGCTATATTTTTGATCGTCAAGATCCTTATAAATGCTTTTAACCGTTAAAATAAATTCGTTAAATAAAATTAGTAAATTTTCCCTTACTTGATTCCTGATAGTTTCCGACTTAGGAATTGCTTTTTTCAAAACTCTCTTGGACTCTTTAATTACTTCATCTTTTATATTAGACAACTTGGCTAAAATTTCCTCCCACGTAACCTTAACTTCTAGTTTAGCTGAATTCATTAACCATTAAAATATAAAATAAAACATAACTGACCTATCTAAGCTATATCTACCAATAAAAAAAAACAAAGCAATTTAAAAATTAAATTTAAAGTCTGTTTATTATCTTCTTTTTTCATTGAATTAAAAACATTTTCTCGGTAACTTGGCCTTACCTTTCATATCATTCATCAAAATCATTTCGTCAGCAAAACAGGATACCAGTCAGGAATCAAGCAGGCAGAGTAAGTAATTAGTAACAACATAAATAACTTAGTTTTTCGGCAGATTTTTTTGTGTAGCTAATTTACTTATCAGCCGTTTATCCATATCCATATCAACAGTCGTCAGAAGGTCCGGTCTGGGGTGGTTTTAAATAAATGCTTCTGCTAATGTCTCTTTTTAGCCCTCTTCGATAGGCTTTTCTCACTTTTAGTGCCGTAATAATTATTAAACACAATGTCGAAATGTACAATAGAACTTTAATTTCAGTAGAGGCTTTTATATTTTGCTCATCAACGATAACGTTTGAGGTAACCACTCCCGTACTGGACACGTCACTTTCTTTTGAGACACTTTTCCCAATTTTACATTGGGTGTTTTCGTTTCAGTTTTAAATTTAACTTTTTCGCGTCATTTTTTAACTACGTAGGCTAGGCTCTAGGCACTATTTAGAAATGTACGCCTAGAGCTATACACGATACCAATTTTGAACCCGGAATTTTTGGCAGGGTCGCCATATGACGTTTGTGTATATGTGAACGCAACGATTGACTTTGCAATAATAATTTATTATAATTAGCAAACGATATTAAACAATCAATATAAGTAACCCAAATACGTAAGCACTTTTTAACATAGTAACAAACCTAAGGTTATTGTACCACATCTGATTTTCTCCGACGTACATGGATACCATCGTTTTAAAGACTCTGTTTGCTCTTTCACAAGGATCTGCCTGGGGATGATATACGGCCGTATACGAAATTTTAAAGTGATACTTGTCAGCCAGGGCCTGAAATTCCTTGCTTTTCATCTGAGTGCCATTGTCGCAGATGACATATTGGGGCACACCAAAGGTAAGAATAATGTCCTTCTCTAAGTGTTTACAAATATACTGGGCTTTTGCAAAACGAACTGGAAAGACAGCCACATACTTACTGAAATAATCACTTACGACCAGCATATGAGGGTTACCAGTTTTGGATGCACGTGGTAGTGGTCCTAAAAAATCGAGACTAATAACTTGCCTTGGCTGGGTAGGTTCTGGAGTCTTTCCCATATGACCTGCTGGGGCCTTCTGGTCGGCTTTATATTTTGCACAAGTTTCACGCCGATTTACATATCTGGTTAAATCGGAGCGCATCTTTGGCCAATAGTAACGGGTTTTAAGTCTGTTATACGTCTTAAATATGCCCAAGTGACCAGAACGAATATTTCATATGCGCCTCATGCATAACTTTTCGACGAGCGTCCTTCGGAAGAACAATCTTCCAATAATCGGAGCCTTGAGCTAACTCAGGTATAACACATTTGACATACTTGTAAATTTAGTCATTTTCAACCCGCCACTGAGGGTATTTCAGCAAATCAGCTTGGATAGAATCTTTAAGCTTTCGTTACCATGCATCTGAAGTATTGGAAAACAGTTCGAGACAAGAAATCAGGCACAACATGATCACGGCCTTTCCTGTGCACAATTCGGTAGTTGTAACTTTGAAGACGGAGAGCCCAGCGAGCTAATCTTCCAGTCGGGTTCAACCAGACTAATGAGCTGTGGTCGGTAATTACAGTGAACTCAGTGAACTCGAGATGTTGCTTTAATTTATCGGTGGCCCATACTACGGCTAAACACTCACGTTCCGTGGTAGAAAACGCTTTCTCCTGTTTAGTCAAAGACCTTGAGATATAGCAAATGACTCTCTCGCCCTCATACAACTGTTGCGTCAAAACCGCGCCTATTCCAAAGGCAGATGCATCAGTTTGAAGCGTAAACGGTTTGTAAAAGTCTAGGCACGTCAGAATTGGCGCAGATACTAGAGCAGACTTGAGCTGGTTAAAAGCGACGTCACACTCGGAAGACCAACGAAAAGAAACATTCTTCTGAGTGAGTCGAGTCAACGGAGCGATGATAGCGGAGAAGTTTGGCACGAAACGACGGTACCAACTGGCCATACCAAGGAACCTACGGACTTGTTTGACCGTTATCGGCGCTGGTACATTCAAGATGGCGTCGACCTTGGAAATCTCACACTGGAGTCCTTCCCCAGACACTATAAATCCTAGAAAACAAAGAGAACTAATACAAAAGTTACATTTCTCTTCTGAAATAGTCAACCCTGCGGCCGTCAATCGGTCGAGGAGAAGTCCTAGGTCGAATATGAGGCTGAAAATCCGGTGCGATGCAAATTACGTCGTCGAGGTACACAAAGAACTAGGGCTGCAAATCCCCTCCAACGACTTCATTAATAAGACGTTGCCAACACGCAGGAGCGTTAGTTAGGCCAAAAGGCATTCTTTTTTTATTGAAATAAGCCACGCCCAGGTACTGTAAAAGCAGTGAGTTCCCTGCAAGACTCTTTTACACTCACCTGCCAATAGGCTGATCGTATGTCCATGGAACTTATGTAATTTGCGTCCTTCAGACAGCGTCTAGAATCGAGGAAATATACGGTATCGGATAGGCGTCTTTCTTGGTAAATTTGTTCAAAAGGTGAAAATCTATGCAGAATCTGGGCTTACCGTCCGTCTTAGGCACCAGTAGTACCGGTGAGGACCACGCACTCCTGGAGGGCTCCACCAAACCTAACTGTAACATTTTGTCTAGCTCCTCGTCAATTATGTTTTGCTTTATAGGAGATATTAAGTAGTATCTTTGTTTCAGGGGCTTGGTGCCTTCCTACAGAATGATCTCATGTTCATAAACTGTTGTAAACCCCAAACCGTCCTTCATTTTTAAGAATTTCTCCCGCAAAAGACTATTAAGGTGTTCTCATTCCTCAGATGTAAGTACTTCGAGAGCTTGAACCTTGTTGCCAATACCACCAAAAGCAGTAACACATTCAACTTGTTTTAAAAATATTTGAAAAATCTGACGTCTATCATGACCGACCAGGTCGAGGGACTCCTCGCCATCTCCGAAATACTATTGATTCCTTTTTAAATCAGCTAAAATGTCCATTACAAATGAAGAATTCCACGCCCAGAATCAACGCATGCGGAAAGTCAGGGACGACCATAACCGGTAAGACACAAACACGACCAATAAGACAAATTGGTACATCCACCACTCCTTCGATCTCAGCAGCTTGTCCATTCGCAATCACACATCTAGATCTACGACCTCTGTCCAGCTTTAGGCCTAGTTTACGAAGAACCTCCCAACCTGGACCACTAGCAATGGACGAGCTAGCGCCTGAGTCCAACAATGCTAAGATTGGGTGACCCAGTATGGTAACCTCTAAAGAAGGTCGTTTGTCGCCCGCTGCATGAGCTAAAGCATAGGCAAGAAAAGCCTGTTCCGGCCGAAGCTCGTAACCATGAATAGGGGAGGGACAAGGGTTCGCTAGAGGGGGACTATATTCTAGCAACCCTGCTCGGCGTTTCCCGAACAGTTAGGGCAATCGCGGGTCGTAAATCCCTCTCTGGAGCAGCGAAAGAACTTCGATGGCTTCCTTCTTTAGGGCATTGGGGTCTACGATGACCGACTCTTCTACAGTGCCAGCAAGTGGGCTGTTCCTTATTGGTCTGTTCTTGTGGAGCAACCGAATTTTCAATCGAATTAATTGCGTGTATAGCGTTTTTATTGGTGGGACGCTTGTATACCAGATTTAGTTCCGTTAGACAAGAACTGGTGGGAGGGGGAACGAAAGATTCGGGTCTTTGAATCGTTTCCTTCACTGGACTTCCCAACTCAATCAGATGATCAATCGAGTCCACTTAATGAAACACCAAAGCCTTCTGCAACTATGGCAAGAGGTTTCGACGAACGACCGCAAGTTGTTCCTGCATTAGAGGTGGATCTCTCAATTTTCGAAATAAATTCTGCATGCGGGTGACGTACAGTCCAACCCGTTCACCAGTTCCTTGAGTCCTTTTAGGGATCTCCTCCTTGAGTTTCGTTTCATGATCATATGATAAAAAGGTTTTTCTCAACCGATACTCAAAATCTTTCCAGTCTCTAAAAGTATCCCATCTCTCTCTATACCAGTCCTGGGCATCACCAGTCAAAAAATCATTCATAGCTCCAAACAACTGTTCTCTGGACATGTTTCTAGACCTACACTTGGCCTCTAGATTATCTATAAAAAAGCTTAATTCTACTGTTGATGAGCTCTAGGTATCTCTGGTTGAGCCTGAGGTCTCTGTGTTGACATATATGATTGAGACCATCGGGTTGTCTCCTTGAGAGTTTGGGGTCAAAATGACTTTCGGCGATCCCTCTTGGCCAAGATATGTAGGGCTGTGCCTGATGAGGCATCTCAGGTCTACCACGACTCCGTTCCATAGGCAGGGTCTCAATAATTGGTCCATCATACCGTGAGGAAGAAGCCTCCCGAAAGGTAGATTGCAGGTCATCTCGAATTGTAGAAAATTGAGGCACATGAAGGCGAGTGAGCTGTTCAGGACGCATCGTGGAAGCTACGGGACCCACAGGGCTATATGGAGTCGATCCAAACTGGTAGTGTGAAGGTAAGTTAAAACCCACTCTTCTTTCCACCATTGGTTCACCTCGAACACCAGTTGATGCTTGTGGAGGTTCTGAAGTCCTGAGTACTGAGTCAACTCAAGGGGAGGGTTCGTTGGCAGCCTCTGAGAAATTTCAGCAGGCTGGGGCAGCTCGAATACTCTAGGGCAATCACGAGGCTTGAGATCGGAAATCGCTATCCTTCGATGGTTCAGGGGAACATGTGTCTCTCCAAATCGCACCGGAAGTACGGGCAAGGAGGGCGTAGATCGGTTCAAGGGACCTGTGTTGAGGAAAATATAATTTTGCACAGAGGGCTCTCGGCTAGACCATTCAGTCTGTTGCTCAACATTGGTGGTCTCGTGATCCTCTAAATCGATGAGTGAGACACCATCTCCGGGGTCGAGAGTTGGCTGCACGGAGGGTTCTTCTGGGTTAGACCCCTCAGCTTCGAAGCTAGGAAGTGGTTCCGAGAGATTATTCAATAAATTTCCAAAAAAGTCGTTCACACTGCCTTGGAGTCATAAGGTTGCAATACTAAAAACGCCATCAAGCGCTCGCAACAAGCCTTTGCACAATTCATGCAGACTTTCCCTCCTTCGGGCTTCATCACCACTATCGGGTCTAATCAGATTGATTCTACCTCTGAGATGGAATAGTCGGGATTGGATTCGTTGATTTTCATTATGGCGATTGGCTTTATCGAACTCTTGGATACTTTCACGCAATTCATCCAACTTAGCCCGGCAAACCGCTAACTCCTTGATAGGGTCAAAACAAACTCTGGCCTTTGACTGTCCTGCACGCTCCTCGGCCAATACTGCTCTTAAATACGCTCGCTTATCCTGAGCCGCGTGACTCTTTATCTCAACTCCTCTACTCTCCAACTCGTAGGTAATCTCGTCACTCAACAGCCTGTTGACCTTCATCTAACAAATTTGACACAATCAGGTTATTAAAGGTAAACAAAAAAAACAACACGCGCAGGTTCACTTCACTTTCTTGCTAAAAACACTACTTGAACAAACAATACAACTACACTTCAATAATAAATTTGAGGGGTTAAGACTCGAAACGCATCGGCCAGTGTTAAGAAACTTCAATGTATCACAGGATTAGTATTCAAAACAAAACTTTTCAGTTACTTCATGCTTTTCCCGTCAAGGAATATCTTAGGATAAGATAAAAAAGTGCGACGCGGGGCTTTTGTTTAAGAGAAAAAACAAAAGTTTGCGAGAAAAGATTTAAAATTGGGAAAAGTAATCAGGGTTCTTCCTCTCTCTCAAACAAAAAAAAATGACCTGGGGTTTTAATGAATAATAAAAAAAAAATTAAATGACTTGGGGGTTTTGTTTAAATTAACAAAAAAAATGACCTGAGGTTTTGTTGAATAATAATATAAAAAATTCAGAAAAATGACTTAGGGATTTTGTTTAAATTTAAAAAAAAATTTAATGACATGGAGTTTGTTGAAAAAAAATATAAAAAAAAATAAGAAAAATGACTTGGGGGTTTTGTTTAAAAAAAATTCTTTGAAAAAATGACAGGGGTTTGTTAAATACAAACAAAATTGAAAACAACTGACCTGGGGGTTTAGTAGAATTTAAAAAAAAAGTGACTTGGGCGGTTTTATTGAATAATAAAAAAATTAAGAAAAATGACTTAGGGGTTTTGTTTAAATTAAAAAAAAATTTAAATGGCATGGGGTTTGTTGAAAAAAAACTATAAAAAAATTTAAGAGAAATGACTTGGGGGTTTTGTTAAAAAAAATTCTTTGAAAAAAATTACAGGGGTTTGTTAAATACAAACAAAAATTGAAAACAACTGACATGGGGGTATAGTAGAATTAAAAAAATAATTAAAGAAAAGGGGTTTTGTTTAAGTTTAAATAAATGACCCGGGGGTTTTGTAGAATTAAAAAAAATTGAACGAAAAATAAGTGACTTGGGGGGTTTTGCTTAAGTTAAAATGACCTGGGGGTTTTGTTAAATAATAAAAAAAACTAAAAAGAATGACTTGGGGGTTTTGTTTAAATTAAAAAATAAATTTAATGACAACAGAATTTTCCAGATAGTTTATTCCATTTTTAAGTTAATTTAGAATTTAGTTATTCTGTTTCCATTAAAAAAAAAGAGAAGAAAACTAAACTATTATAAAGCTTTCATCAAGAGGTTATATCACAGGAAAAAAAAGTGTAATACCACTTTTTGGAATGTTTTGTTTTTATGTTTCTTTATTTTTTTTTCTCTATGTTTCCCACTTAGCTGCTTTTACTAAGTCAACACTGAAATGGCAATCCACAGGCACTGGAGAAGGCCACATCTACCCAACTTGGTCACTTTACTCTGGTACTCGCAAACAGCTCCACAGTAACAGGAACTCGCTCCAGGCAACAACCAGAAGAAGACCGAAAGACGAAGGCAAATAAGAAGACCGAAGAAGAAGACCCTAAACAAAATAACATGGTTTTAGGCGTAGAACTGGACTACAACTTAAAAATAATTATAAAACTGGGTGCAGCCAAAATTCATAGACATTTATTGTCCTGAAATGGGTACTACTCAATTTTGCAGCAGATACTCATGTAAGAGAAAAAACTAATCTGAAACTTAAAATTAACAGACACACATCTCACTGAAATAACTACCACTTAGGTACCACTTAATATTGCAACAGGTACTTAATCTGCACCTTAAAATTAATCAGTACCTGTTACATTCAAATAAGTACAATTTAATCAGTATAAAATAATCTGTAACTTATTTTCAAATAAAAACGGGGACAATGCAGTAAGAGTTACATCTATATGCCAGTGATCTCTAAGCTTTGACCTGTTTTTGGCCACAGAGAGCCATCCGAGCCCTACAACGGGGCTCTTTAGACTTATAAAACAAAACTATTTACAAAAAGAACACAATGTCTAGCAAAAAGTGTTACCTAACCTAAATGTAGACTCACCTCAAAGGTCATGCTTCTTTGCTTCCAAAATCGGGTAATCCAATGTACGGGTAACGTTCAAGCCTGAAAACAATGGAGAAAATCCAATAAATGCCGGTGGGAAATGGTAACGGAAGCCAGAAAAATGAAGAATTACTGTTTCAGCACAATTTTATCACAAAACGGAAAAGTAATTACCTTAAAGACAGCATGGCTTGGATCAGCTCTGCATGAAATCCGCACAGCGGAGCTCGGTCCGCAACTGTTCAAACCAACACGGCTTCCAGGAACACTGTACAGGCCAAACCACAGCTCTCTCGTGAATAATCCGACAAATCGTCTTTCTTGGGGACACAAAAGGAGCCTTTAAAGCAGTCACCAAATACACACGTCTTGTTTCCTCAAATTTTTACAAGCAAAAAAAAAGTTCCGCTCCAAAAATTGACAGGGAAACTGAAAGGGACGCGCTAATGTTACCAATCACAACGAACAACCTATGTTCTTCTCTCTCAGGCTCATGCCAGTTCAAGCGGCCCCTTTCTCTGGCGAGACGCAGCTTTCACTAAGGAAGGTGCAAAAATATGGCCCCACCAGGATAACGCAAAAGAATGGCCATTTATTTTTCGTTGGACAAGGACTTAGCCTAGCGACTTGTTCTGTGTCATGGTCGATGTCAAATAAATGTCAAAACAAATATTTTTGGGGCAAGGGCCTAGGCCCCCTTTTACCAAAATAGTGATAACTCGGTAAACAGTGCGAATCAAAAAGGGCTGGCAGTCCAATCAAGCGGTCGTATAAAGTTCTACAATGAAAGATGTGAAACAACGACACTAGGGTCCGAGATAAACCACACGGCCTGACAAGAATATGAGACAAGACAAGAGAAACAACTCTAAAGGTAGGAAAGTATCATAAACTGATCTTAAATTTAGCAAGGCTTTATTCCCAAAAGGCTTTATGATATTTTGAATATTATGACCCATCAGTCTGCAACCAAGTACAGCGATTTTTGTAACACTATGATAACAAATTCCAAATGCATCCACGCAGCCGAACCGAACCGAAAGTAAAAATCTCTCTCATAGATACAGAAAGGTGAAAGTAGTTGAACGGGGTGATTTGAGTAAAACAACTGTTACTTTATAATTTATTTGTACGGGAATTCTGGACCGTTACACTCACCAAAAAAAATATTAACAGAAATCAAAAATATTAATTTGAAAAAAGCCCCCAGGGTATGATCTTGATTATTGATGGATTAACGGGGTAGTCATAAAACAACTCCCCAGAAAAGCTATCGTAAAACTATGCAACCTAATTAATGCGTCCTTTAGGCTTAGGTATGTACCTAAACTGTGGAAAGTTGCAGAAGTTATCATGATTCCAAAACCGGGAAAACCACTCCATGATGTGTCATCATACAGGTTAATATCTTTGCTGCCAATTATATCCAAGCTCTATGAAAAATTATTGCATAAAAGAATAAAACCCATCATAGAAAGACAAGAAATTATTCCATCTCATCAATTTGATTTTCGAGACAAGCATTCCACGATAGATCAAGTACACAGAATTACTAATATAATTGAAAAAGCACTAGAAGAGGGAAAAGTTTGTTCTGCAGTTTTTCTAGATGTAGCACAAGCATTTGACAAAGTGTGGCATAAAGGAATTAATTTTAAACTAAAACGGTTTCTGCCAAAACAATATACGGATATTTTGCAATCATACATATCTGCTAGACATTTTAGAGTAAAACAGGAAGACTCATACTCAAATTTAAGAGAATTCAAGCAGGCGTGCCCCAGGGTAGCGAACTAGGTCCTTATCTATACTTATTATTCACTTGCGATATCCCAAAGCCAGAAAATTGTCACTTAGCAACATTTGCCAATGATACTGGTTTATTGACGGTATAAAAATCTATTAAAAAATGCCTAGAAAAACTTCAGGATGCAGTCACCGAAGTTCAAAGTTGGACCACAAAGTGGCGAATAAAATTATATGAAACCAAATCAATTCATGTTGCTTTTACAAACAAAAATATAAATCACATACAAATAACAAATAACAACATTTCCGTACCATATTCAAAGCAAGCAAAATATCTCGGTATAACACTTGATGCCAAATTGCGCTGGAAAGCACATGTTAAGAAAAAAAAATAACTTGAGATAAGGTATAGAAAAATGAACTGGCTAATTGGAAGGAAGTCCAATTTAACAATTCATAATAAGTTATTGCTTTATAGACAAATACTGAAACCAGTATGGACATATGGTATTCAACTTTGGGGTTTTGCTAAAGAGAATAACATTCTAGTTTTACAGAGATTTCAAAATAAAATATTAAGAAACATTGTGAATGCACCTTGGTGAAACGGGCCGAGTGTGTAATAGCTTCTTCGCTAAGGAGCTATGGAGCTACCACTCAATCGGACACCTACTGTAAACAATAGGGAGCGCGAGAACAACAGAGCGTAAGTTCAGCTGACGCAGTGAGGTGGGGGAACGACCCTTAATGGCTATGAAAGGAGCTAAAAAGAGTTATTTTTGAAAAATGACTTACCTCGATGGTGTTTTCTTTAGAAGGAATGGGACCATGGAAATGGAGTAATCCTTTGATGATGTCTTCTTTCGGCGTTGTTAACTCTTTCTTAGTTTTTATGTGTTTTATGGTTTTAACCGCACTAATATATCTTTAATGCACTATTATGTTTTTGCGCGCGCGGCTAAACGATGTAAAATTTTTGTTTAATTATGTTTAGTTTAACACTAATTAATTCGGCAAGGGCTGATCAACCCTTTTTCAGTATGCGTTTGGCAGGGACAAACGATTAAAGCACACTATCTTATAATTTTTCGTTGTTTTCCTTTCTCGCTTCTTGACTCCACGTATATAGGTAGGTACATTCGTATTTTTAAATGGGTGAGTTTAAAGGAAATAGGAAAACGGAATATCAGGTGTGACAAATCGAGATTGGTGTGTATTGGAATGGCTCCAGTTTTAATTTTAATATTTTAAAATCAAGTAAGCAAAAACATATCTGGTTTTCTTATCCCAAGGTACCGAGTGTTATTTATTTTTAACACCAGATTGAAATCAAATTTCAAAAAATAAATAAATAGAATAAAAATAAAACAATAGAGAAAAATAACTGGCAGCATTAAACATTGCACCCACCATAAAAATTCCCAATTTTTATAGAAAAATCCAAAACTAAAAAATCAAAAAAAAAAGTTATTCAATTACCCAATGGGTCTAAACAATAGATTAGCATTTTTGCAACAATAATTTTATCGCAATAACTATGGACGTCATACTTAAGTTAATTCAAATAAGCATGATTCACGCTACACAAGGCTTTGAAGGTTGGTTACTGGCTGGGTAACGGACATACCTTCACCAAACTACGGTCAAGTAATCCTTTCGCGGGTTTTACTTGCACGACACGGGGGATTCTATCTGGACTCGAGTAAATTTTTTCAATTCTACCGAGTGACCACTTCAATGGGGGTAGGTTTTCGTCTTTCAACTCTACTAATGTTCCAACTTTTAGAGGGTTATCGGGGGTATTCCATCTTTCGCGTTGTTGCAACGACTGTAAATACTCCATATGCCAGCGGCGCCAAAAATGCTGCTTGATCTGCTGAACAAGCTGCCAGCGATGGAGACGGTTTAACTTAACATTGGTTAGGTCTTCATCGGGAGGGGCTGTCAATGGTTCCAAAGTGAGAAAATGTCCAGGAGTAAGACTTTGAAAGTCATGAGGATCAGGGCTCATACTACACAATGGTCGACTATTTAAAATAGCCTCAATCTGAAACAATACAGTCATCAACTCTTCAAAGGTAAGACTTTGATCCCCCACAATTCTCTTCAGATGACTTTTCGTGGACTTTACCCCAGATTCATGGAGTCCACCAAAATGCGGACTGGCTGGGGGATTAAAACACCACTTAATCGCTAAAGTCTCAGCAGCTTGCTGACAATAGGACACAAGAAGGTTATTTGCCCCAACAAAATTAGTGCCCTGGTCACTGTAGAGGGCAGCACATCTGCCACGTCTACCTACAAATCGGCGGAGAGCAGCCAAAAATGCATCAGTGGACAAATAAGAAACAGCCTCCAGGTGAATGGCCTTTGTTGGGAAACAAACAAAAATACACCCATAAGCCTTGTGACTTTTTACACCACGACGCTTGGTTAACGTGATGGAGAATAAAAAGACCTATAAAATCTACACTAACCTGGGAAAAGGGCTTCACCTGGGACACTCTAAATTTAGGAAGGTCACCCATGAATGGGCCCTGGCACAACAAAAACACTTGGAAACAACACTGTGAATGGCACTTTTCACCGACAAAATCCAAAACTGTTGATTTAGGAGGTACTCCAATAAGCGAGGACCTGGATGTCCATGTCCTATGACTACGAGGCAACAACATGGGGTGTTTCACCTCATATGCTAATGCAGTGTGACGTAATCCACCGCCCACCCTGAGAACACCATTGGAATCAAGAAAAGGAGCTAACTTTCGAAGAGGCTTAGCACAACTCTCACCCTTACGTATCATTTTCAAATCTTCAAAAAAAACTTCTTGTTGTACAACTCGCACAACAACTAAAGTAGCGTTATAAAGATCTGCCTCATTGAGGGCTTTAGTAGGAAAAGATAAAGAAGGATCTTTTTTCACTCGAAAAGGTCTCAAACAAAAGGCAACAATGCCCAAGATTTTACGTAAAGAGGAGTACTTAGTGAGTAACAGCTGTACTTCATCAAGGGGTATTTCTGTCACAAAAACAAAACGATTTTCCTCAGGGGGTAGATCAGCATCAAACGCATCAATTTTATGGTTCATAGGCCATGTTTCACTAGACTGGGCCAACCAGGATGGTCCAGTAAAACAAAGAGGATGGTCTATCAATTGACCAGGAAGTAAGCTCCGGGATAAGTAATCAGCTGGGTTCTCCTTACCATTGACATGGTACCAACAGCTGGGGGGAACTTTCTCTTGAATAGTCATTACACGATTGGCTACAAAAACCTTTCGTTTTAACGGACACGATTTTATCCAAGCAAGGGTAACGCTGGAGTCAGACCAAGCAAAAATCTTATCAATCGGGATGCAATCAAGATGATTGCCAACAAACTCCAATAGCTCTGCCAACAATACAGCAGCACACAATTCTAAGCGTGGAATAGAAATACTTTTCAAAGGGCACACCCTACTTTTCCCACACAAAAGGTAGATAGAAATATTTCCATCCAACACAATTTGTCGAATATATAGTGCACCACCATATGCACATATTGAGGCGTCACAAAAGCCATGCAATTCAGTGGTGACAGCATTTTGCTTCACAACATAACAAGGTATTGATATCGAAGATAATAATGGTAGTTGCGATACATAGAGTTGCCACTGTGCAACAATATCACTGGAGGGGGTATCATCCCATGAAAGACCCTGGACCCACAAACGTTGCATTAAACATTTAGCAACCAAAACAACTGGGACTAGGAAACCGAGTGGATCATATATCCTTAAAATCTCAGAAAGAGTGTTTCTCTTGGTACAAGGTCTTTCCATGGGTATCACATCATAACAAAACGAATCCAATTTTGGACACCACTTTAGTCCAAGGATTTTTAAACCAGCAGATTCATCATGAAAGGAAATTGGTTGCTGATGACTAGCTGGAACCGATTCTAGTAACTCAGGAGTGTTCCTAGTCTACTTACGAAGTTCAAAACAACCCAATTTTAACAACGCAATTAGCTGTTTCTGGCTTTCTAAAGCTTCAGCTCCAGAATTAGCTAATTCGATGGCATCGTCCACATAAGTAGTATGCATCAACACCTTGCTCGCTAGTGAAAAGCCACTGCCATGATCTTTAAAGAGATGGTGAAGAGTACGAATAGCTAGGTATGGGATCGAATTCACACCATAAGTTACTGTTTGAATTCCTCGGATGGGTCGAACCGCCACAATATCTTTTGATAACACACATCAGCCTGATGCATATCAATCTGCCTGAACATTTGACGTGTCACTAGAATATACAACACTATAAAGGCGAAAAGTAAGCAATATTGACACAATATCTCTTTGGAGTTTAGGTCCTACCAATAAAATAGAATTTAAGCTACGACTATTTGAGGTCTTGGCAGATGCATCAACAACAATTCGAATTTTTGACAAGTCGCCATCTGCCTTCACAACTGGGTGGTGTGGAATAAAATATGAATGGAAGTCAGGGCTAGAATTGTCCAATTTCATATGCCCCTGGTCTAGGTAATCCTGAACAAAGTCTTTGTACACACTATACAAAGCAGGATTTTTCAACAATGGGTTTTCCATCATATTGAATCTTCGTAATGCTTGACCTTTAGAGTTACCAAGTTCTTGTCGAGGCTCTTTGAATGGCAAGCGAACAACATATCTGCCGGACTCAGTTCATGAATGAGTGATAGCAAATATTTTTTCACACAAGTCCTCATCAGAGGAAAGAGGGATTTTTTGAGGGGTATATTCTAGTTCCCAAAACTTTTGTAAGGTACTATCCAATCGAGATTCTATAGGGGAAGACACTGAGGTCAACAAACTAATGGGTTTTTGAGTTTTACGAGGACACTCAATACCACCAAGGAGTATCCAACCAAATATTGAATTCATGGCAAAAGGTCCTCCATTTTCTCCTTTTTTAAAGCCAGGCACAAGCATCTGACCAAACAAATGAACATTAAAAGGTCTACACTACTAGGTTGTCCAAAATTAGGATCAGCAAAATCTAAATTTTTTAGGTACGGCCAGTGAATAGAATCATATTCTACAACAGTCACAGGTATGGTTCCACAAATTTTAGGAATAAGAATGGCATCACAAGAAAACAAACTATCAGGAAACTTGGAGGAGCCTATTTGCAATGTTACATTGCCATCTGATGTACTAGAAATCATGCCATTTATTCATTCAATAGGAGTTCTATTCGGAGCTACTTTAAGTCCTAACCTCTCAGCCAAAGAGACGGTTACTAAGGACGCTTCACTAGCGGAATCTAAAATTGCCCGACAAGACACATACTTCTTGTTGGCATCTACAACTAAAACTTCGGCAGTTGCAAAAAGCACAGGTCTCCTCTTACGAGGTTCAAAATGGTTGCTACTGGGTGTAGCGGTACACAATGCCTGTTGGGCACCTTCACTATTAAGTATACGGGGGGTCTCCCCTGGACGATCAACTTGGGGGCTCGGAGAGCTTTTCACAAAGTGCAACAGGGAATGGTGAAGACCCTGGCACTGACGACACGTGGCACTTGTAGGGCATTGAGATACACCATGTGTGCCAAAGCAGTTAAAACACAATCGTTCACGCTTAGCCAATTGATCGCGTTGACCTACTTCTAATTCCAGAAATCTGGTACACTTCACAAGGGGATGGTAGGGCTGTTGCTGGCAATAAACACAACCTTTATTACCAGACTGGCCTGTTCCAGTCAATAACACAGGATAGGGTGGTTTGCCACCCTTCCTAGGGGGTAGAGGAGGTGAGACCTCCTTCGGCTTATTCAACAGAGAACTATTTTCCAAAGCCCGACAATTTTTCTCTAAGAATTTAAACAAATCTTTATAGGACGGGATTTTCTTATCACTATACTCAATCTCAAACTGAGTTTTCAATGGGGTATCAACCTTTTGCAAAAGAAGAAGCATTTTAGCAAAATCTAAAAGGTCTACATCATCATAGTTTGACAATGCTTCCAAATTTTCCCGGAAAGTGGACAACAATAACCTTAAATCATGAGGGTTGCTCGATTTTGCAGAAGGGGCTTGACAAATAGACGTCCAATAATTTGTTACCAAAAGTCTTTTATTATTAAAGCGTCTAATCATTGCATCGAAGACTACTCGATAATTATCTGAGGTTAGCGGTATGTTCCTAATTACAGATGCGGCCTCTCCCACCAGAGCGGTATTTAAGGCTTGAAATTTAGCTATTTCACTCATGTCAGCTTTATCATGAACAAGTGACTTAAACATATCCAAAAAGGTGTGCCATTTTTTAAGATTACCGTCAAAATGGAGTACCTCTATTCTTTTAATTTCAAGACCCCTGTCCACATTTACCAGGGAATGGTTCAAAATTGTCTGTGAGGCATCTTGGTAATCCTCCGGATAGAGCTCACGACAAACCGATCTAATTGTGTATTTCATTTCATCAAATTCCTGCACTAAAGTTTCCTGACTTTCTTGTATCTGATCACTACTATCCAAGCTTATAATTTCAAAATGCAATGCATCGAATTGACTTACCAGAGAAGGCACATCTTCCCATTTGGGTTTTAACTTTTTTGCTTTCTCTGCATTGCCCTGGGCTTCGACGGCTCTATGTGTGCATATGGTGGTGCAGTATATATTCGACAAATTGAGTTGGATGGAAATATTTCTATCTCCCTTTTGTGTGGGAAAAGTAGGGTGTGCCCTTTGAAAACTATTTCTATTCCACGCTTAGAATTGTGTGCTGCTATATTGTTGGCAGAGCTAATGGAGTTTGTTGGCAATCATCTTGATTGCATCCCGATTGATAAGATTTTTGCTTGGTCTGACTCCAGCGTTACGTTAAAAGTATTTCTATTCCACGCTTAGGGGAGATAGAAATATTTCCATCCAACTCAATTTGTCGAATATATACTGCACCACCATATGCACACATTGAGGCGTCACAAAAGCCATGCAATTCAGTGGTGACAGCATTTTGCTTCACAACATAACGAGGTATTAATATCGAAGATAATAATGGTAGTTGCGATACATAGAGTTGCCACTGTGCAACAATATCACTGGAGGGGGTATCATCCCATGAAAGACCCTGGACCCACAAACGTTGCATTAAACATTTAGCAACCAAAACAACTGGGGCTATCTATATATATCCTTGCAATCTCAGAAAGAATGTTTCTCTTGGTACAAGGTCTTTCCATGGGCATCACATCATAACAAAACGAATCCAATTTTGGACACCACTTTAGTCCAAGGATATTTAAACCAGCAGATTCATCATCAAAGAAAATTGGTTGCTGATGACTAGCTGGAACCGATTCTAGTAACTCAGGAGTGTTGCTAGTCCACTTACGAAGTTCAAAACAACCCAATTTTAACAACGCAATTAGCTGTTTCTGGCTTTCTAAAGCTTCAGCTACAGAATTAGCTAATCCGATGGCATCGTCCACATAAGTAGTATGCATCAACAACTTGCTCGCTAGTGGAAAGCCACTGCCATGATCTTTAAAGAGCTGGTGGAGAGTACGAGTAGCTAGGTATGGGCTCGAATTCACACCATAGGTCACTGGTTTATATCCGGTTCGAAGGACCAAATAGACATCTGAGCCCTGAAGGGGAGAAAAACTAGAGATATCCCAAAAAAAATAACCCCAAAGTTAAATTCGCCCCGCCTGGGAAAACAGAGTCTATTAAACTAAAAAACAAAGGAAAAAATCGGCAACACGCTAGAAGCTTACCTTCTGTAATTCTGTAGCAGTCCCAAAATTTCACTGGCGGCCGCGGCCCTTTCTTGTGACTGGAATTTTGGTCTTCAACCCAAAAACACGTGTGACTTCTTTCAGTTTCCCCATTCCCCTGTCACACACAGGGTGGCGCTTCAAACTCCCAGCGTGAGCAAAAAAACGCGCATGATTTTACCAAAATGATCAGGTGATCAAAAAGAAAATAACTTTCAACAAAGAGAGAAATTATCACCTGATCGGAATTTTTCCCAAACAGGACTTTCTTTTTTGAAGGTTTCTGCAGAAAGCCCAAAAATATCAAAACAAACTTTAAGGTTAGGTTTTCCAAAAAATTCAAAATAAAACAATAAAGAAAAATAACTGGCAGCATTAAACACTTCCAGAATCAATGTGGGCCTCGGTAGCCAATTCTGAAATAGAATTTAATTGATTTATTGCTGTCTGCCTAAGAAGTTTTGCTCTGGCGATTTTAGTATCCGTATTTACGTTCGGCATGATTTCTTATTGCAAATGCAAGATTTCCCTCGTAAAAAAAAGAATAAAACTTCCTTACTCAAAGTAACTTCTTGAGCAAAAAATGTTACAATGGTGTAACAGACCGAAACTTTTGTTTGCAAAATAATTTTTGAGGAGATTTGAAGTACGAGGTGTACTCAATATTTTTACACTTAAAATAGTCTATTTGTAAGTGCAAAATCCAATTTGATACTTCAACAATAATTAAAGCAAAAAGTTGTTGTCAAGCCAACTTCTTTTTGTATCTGCAAAAGGCGTGGCAAGGACAATGTTCGCGCGATAAACGAATTTATATTCAATGCAAAGAGGCAAACTAGCCGATTTATTTTGAAGGTCATTTATTTAAATATAATTTAGTCTTAATACTTAATTAACTTCACAAATTAAAAATACCACCAAAGCTACGTTTTACCCTTAAGGAAAGGTTATGCTTGGCGCAAAAAAGGAGCTATAGGTAGTATTTTACCAGATATAGGCTTTGCATATGAAAATGAAAAACCACATTAAGAGGGTTAACTTCACCCCAATGCGTCTTACACAAAATAGTCCTGTCCCCGAGATCCGGCTCGAAGGACCAATGAAACGGGCCGAGTGTGTAATAGCTTCTTCGCTAAGGAGCTATGGAGCTACCACTCAATCGGACACCTACTGTAAACAATAGGGAGCGCGAGAACAACATAGCGTAATTTCAGCTGACGCAGTGAGGTGGGGGAACGACCCTTAATGGGTATGAAAGGAGCTAAAAAGAGTTATTTTTGAAAAATGACTTACCGCGATGGTGTTTTCTTTAGAAGGAAGGGGACCATGGAAATGGAGTAATCCTATGATCCTTTCGGCGTTGTTAACTCTTTCTTAGTTTTTATATGTTTTATGGTTTTAACCGCACTAATTTATCTTTAATGCACTGTTATGTTTTTGCGCGCGCGCGGCTTAACGATGTTGAATTTTTGTTTAATTATGTTTAGTTTAACACTAATTAATTCGGCAAGGGCCGTAGATTGATGCCACAGGGCGGCTATGATCAACCCTTTTTTAGTATGCGTTTGGCAGGGACAAACGATTAAAGCACACTATCTTATAATTTTTCGTTGTTTTCCATTCTCGCTTCTTGACTCCACGTATATAGGTAGGTACACTCGTATTTTTAAATGGGTCAGTTTAAAGGAAATAGGAAAACGGAATATCAGGTGTGATAAACAAGGACACATCGAGATTGGTGTGTATTGGAATGGCTCCAGTTTTAATTTTAATATTTTAAAATACAGTAAGCAAAAACATATCTGGTTTTCTTATCCCAAGGTAAGGAGTGTTATTTATTTTTAACACCGGGTTGAAATCAAATTTCAAAAAATAAATAAATAAAATAAAATAAAAATGTTTTGTGGTTCAAAAACTTAACTAAGGGCATGGAAACGAACCACTTGGAACGTTCGAAATCGTGACCTTCATCGGGGGCGTACCCAGAGGGGGGGGTCACGGGGGCCCGGCCCTTCCATGCCTAAGATTTTTTTAGAGATTTTCCACATATTTCCTGATTAAAAAGATTAAAGAGTATAAAATTCGCCATCATGAGGCTTTGGGCCCACCCCAGAGGCCTCGCCCCCCCCCCTGATCAGCTGTCATCGTTTAATGTAAAATTGTCAAAATATTGCTTGGTACTATTACTGCCTGTCAAGCGCGAATTTTGACCTAAATTTAGGGGGGTAATGGTCGACGGAAAAAATATTTGTGCATTTATTTTTTTAGAGGGGGGAATTACCCCGTTACCCTCCTCAAATTCGCGCTTTCTGCCTTGCTTTACTCCAATAAGTCCCTAATGTATTTTGTGACAAATTTAAACATGACTTGTACAGGTTGTGCCAATTTCGATGTTTTTTGGGGATTTTAGGTATTCCTAGCAGAGAAAGATCAAAACAAATGGACTGAGATTGATTTTCGAGACGTTTTCAAACATCAAAGCCGATTTTTAATACATATGGCCGCGTTTGAACTACGAGGGGTTTAACTTTTTAATTTCTTCGAAAATGAAATTTCATACCCGTGAATTTAAAAATCAAACAAGTTTCATGGCTAATCGGGCAAAAAGGAGTTTTTTGTTTCCCTTATATTTTTCCGTGGGTAGCTTGAAAGCTTAACCTCACGGGGGTCCAAGATCTAATGGACACCTAATAAGTGTTGACAGTTAACCGTTTCGTCCTGATGGGACTCTTCAGAACACTGCTGGTCAAGTGACAAATCTTGCGAAGTTAATCAGACGGTTTTGTCTCTAATTAAATGTAATTAGTGAGCGAACTATAGCAAGAGGCGCCATCTACCGAGATACGAGAGAAACAAAAAACCAAAAGCAGGGAACACTCTATACAATATCGATCAATGAAAAGATCAAAGATGAAATTTCACGTTTGTTAGTATTATTTGGCTTAAAAATTCCGTTGATTGACGCTCACTGTCTTGATGACGGGTAAAAATGCAAAATGCGTTGATCCGGCCTGAAAAGACAAAGAGCTGTCGTAGGTCACGGAATATAGTTGTTTTCTTTTATTTGCATTCGATCTTTTCATTGATCGATATTGTATAGCAGTGTTCCATGCCTTTGGTTTTTTGTTTCTCTCGTATCTCGGTAGATGGCGCCTCTTGCTATAGTTCGCTCACTAATTACATTTAATTAGAGACAAAACCATCTGATTAACTTCGCAAGATTTGTCACTTGACCAGCAGTGTTCTGAGGAGTCCCATAAGGACGAAACGGTTAACTGTCAACACTTATTAGGTGTCCATTAGATCTTGGACCCCCGTGAGGTTAAGCTTTCAAGCTACCCACGGAAAAATATAAGGGAAACAAAAAACTCCTTTTTGCCCGATTAGCCATGAAACTTGTTTGAATAATAAATAATGTTAGCTAGCTAATTGGGAACATAAATATAAAATATAAATAAATATTTCTTCATGTACCTCAGAGCAAAAGTAAATTAACCAACGGACTTGGATAGGGACTTGATACTATTTGTGAATTGCTATCTCCGTCCTCCTTTTTACCATGTAGTTAAAGTCAGATGAGTAAAAAGAGCGCTAAATTTTAATCTAGCTACGTCAAAACGTACTGATTTATAATAGTATATTTTTAACTCTATTCAGTGATTTTTTTACAAAAACAAATCTGCTGAATTAAATTAGAATTCTTATAAATCAATTAATACATATATACCGGGTGGGCCAAAAAAAACCGCACAATTTTTTTTCATTATAACTTTTGAACGATACCATCGATTTTAATAGGACAAACTGCGCTTGGCAGAGAATTAATCAAAGTTTTGACTAATTATAATTATTTGTCAGCGACCTCAAAATCCAAGATGGCGGACAATATTAAAATGTACCCTTTAAAGATGCTGGTTTATTCTTATGTTGCAAACACGTTTGAATTATTTTTTTAAATTAGTAGAAAAGCTGCGTTCTTGCCACGCACAAGGTATGAATCAGCAAAATCGGTTTGATGGTTCTAAAAAAACTATTTTTGTTTTAACCATTGTTTTGAAAATTATACGATTGCCTTGCCAATCATGTCTGCATTTATTTCCTTACAAATTTATTATTACTGAACCTTTGACTTTGATGAAATAAAAAACATCCTGGTGAGAATTGATTGTTTTTTAAAGATCATGATCAAAATTTATCGCCATCTTAAAATTTAAGATGGCGGACAGAATCCTACTTGATTCTTAAAAATAGAGGGTTTATTCTTATTTTCTGGAAATATTTTAGTTTTTTTTTAATTTATAGAAAAGCACTACTTTTCCCCCGCACAACAAGGTACAGATTAGCAAAATCGGTGTATTGGTTCTCAAAAAACCTATTTCTGTTTTCGTCATTGTGTTACAGATTATACGATTGCATTGCCAACCCTATCTGCATTCATTTCCTTATAAATCATTATTACCAAACCGATTTTAGTGAAATAAGAAAAATGATGGTGAGAATTGATTGTTCTTTCAAGGTTATAATCGAAATTTGCCGCCATCCTAAAAGTTAAGATGTTGGACAGAACCATACTTGATCCTTCAAAGAGGCACTTTTATTCTTATTTTTCAAAAATGTTTAGTTTTTTTTATTAATTTATTGGAAAATACCACTTTTATCCCGCTTAATTCTTTTAATTTCAAGACCCCTGTCCACATTTACCAGGGAATGGTTCAAAATTGTCTGTGAGGCATCTTGGTAATCCTCCGGATAGAGCTCACGACAAACCGATCTAATTGTGTATTTCATTTCATCAAATTCCTGCACTAAAGTTTCCTGACTTTCTTGTATCTGATCACTACTATCCAAGCTTATAATTTCAAAATGCAATGCATCGAATTGACTTACCAGAGAAGGCACATCTTCCCATTTGGGTTTTAACTTTTTTGCTTTCTCTGCATTGCCCTGGGCTTCGACGGCTCTATGTGTGCATATGGTGGTGCAGTATATATTCGACAAATTGAGTTGGATGGAAATATTTCTATCTCCCTTTTGTGTGGGAAAAGTAGGGTGTGCCCTTTGAAAACTATTTCTATTCCACGCTTAGAATTGTGTGCTGCTATATTGTTGGCAGAGCTAATGGAGTTTGTTGGCAATCATCTTGATTGCATCCCGATTGATAAGATTTTTGCTTGGTCTGACTCCAGCGTTACGTTAAAAGTATTTCTATTCCACGCTTAGGGGAGATAGAAATATTTCCATCCAACTCAATTTGTCGAATATATACTGCACCACCATATGCACACATTGAGGCGTCACAAAAGCCATGCAATTCAGTGGTGACAGCATTTTGCTTCACAACATAACGAGGTATTAATATCGAAGATAATAATGGTAGTTGCGATACATAGAGTTGCCACTGTGCAACAATATCACTGGAGGGGGTATCATCCCATGAAAGACCCTGGACCCACAAACGTTGCATTAAACATTTAGCAACCAAAACAACTGGGGCTATATATATATATCCTTGCAATCTCAGAAAGAATGTTTCTCTTGGTACAAGGTCTTTCCATGGGCATCACATCATAACAAAACGAATCCAATTTTGGACACCACTTTAGTCCAAGGATATTTAAACCAGCAGATTCATCATCAAAGAAAATTGGTTGCTGATGACTAGCTGGAACCGATTCTAGTAACTCAGGAGTGTTGCTAGTCCACTTACGAAGTTCAAAACAACCCAATTTTAACAACGCAATTAGCTGTTTCTGGCTTTCTAAAGCTTCAGCTACAGAATTAGCTAATCCGATGGCATCGTCCACATAAGTAGTATGCATCAACAACTTGCTCGCTAGTGGAAAGCCACTGCCATGATCTTTAAAGAGCTGGTGGAGAGTACGAGTAGCTAGGTATGGGCTCGAATTCACACCATAGGTCACTGGTTTATATCCGGTTCGAAGGACCAAATAGACATCTGAGCCCTGAAGGGGAGAAAAACTAGAGATATCCCAAAAAAAATAACCCCAAAGTTAAATTCGCCCCGCCTGGGAAAACAGAGTCTATTAAACTAAAAAACAAAGGAAAAAATCGGCAACACGCTAGAAGCTTACCTTCTGTAATTCTGTAGCAGTCCCAAAATTTCACTGGCGGCCGCGGCCCTTTCTTGTGACTGGAATTTTGGTCTTCAACCCAAAAACACGTGTGACTTCTTTCAGTTTCCCCATTCCCCTGTCACACACAGGGTGGCGCTTCAAACTCCCAGCGTGAGCAAAAAAACGCGCATGATTTTACCAAAATGATCAGGTGATCAAAAAGAAAATAACTTTCAACAAAGAGAGAAATTATCACCTGATCGGAATTTTTCCCAAACAGGACTTTCTTTTTTGAAGGTTTCTGCAGAAAGCCCAAAAATATCAAAACAAACTTTAAGGTTAGGTTTTCCAAAAAATTCAAAATAAAACAATAAAGAAAAATAACTGGCAGCATTAAACACTTCCAGAATCAATGTGGGCCTCGGTAGCCAATTCTGAAATAGAATTTAATTGATTTATTGCTGTCTGCCTAAGAAGTTTTGCTCTGGCGATTTTAGTATCCGTATTTACGTTCGGCATGATTTCTTATTGCAAATGCAAGATTTCCCTCGTAAAAAAAAGAATAAAACTTCCTTACTCAAAGTAACTTCTTGAGCAAAAAATGTTACAATGGTGTAACAGACCGAAACTTTTGTTTGCAAAATAATTTTTGAGGAGATTTGAAGTACGAGGTGTACTCAATATTTTTACACTTAAAATAGTCTATTTGTAAGTGCAAAATCCAATTTGATACTTCAACAATAATTAAAGCAAAAAGTTGTTGTCAAGCCAACTTCTTTTTGTATCTGCAAAAGGCGTGGCAAGGACAATGTTCGCGCGATAAACGAATTTATATTCAATGCAAAGAGGCAAACTAGCCGATTTATTTTGAAGGTCATTTATTTAAATATAATTTAGTCTTAATACTTAATTAACTTCACAAATTAAAAATACCACCAAAGCTACGTTTTACCCTTAAGGAAAGGTTATGCTTGGCGCAAAAAAGGAGCTATAGGTAGTATTTTACCAGATATAGGCTTTGCATATGAAAATGAAAAACCACATTAAGAGGGTTAACTTCACCCCAATGCGTCTTACACAAAATAGTCCTGTCCCCGAGATCCGGCTCGAAGGACCAATGAAACGGGCCGAGTGTGTAATAGCTTCTTCGCTAAGGAGCTATGGAGCTACCACTCAATCGGACACCTACTGTAAACAATAGGGAGCGCGAGAACAACATAGCGTAATTTCAGCTGACGCAGTGAGGTGGGGGAACGACCCTTAATGGGTATGAAAGGAGCTAAAAAGAGTTATTTTTGAAAAATGACTTACCGCGATGGTGTTTTCTTTAGAAGGAAGGGGACCATGGAAATGGAGTAATCCTATGATCCTTTCGGCGTTGTTAACTCTTTCTTAGTTTTTATATGTTTTATGGTTTTAACCGCACTAATTTATCTTTAATGCACTGTTATGTTTTTGCGCGCGCGCGGCTTAACGATGTTGAATTTTTGTTTAATTATGTTTAGTTTAACACTAATTAATTCGGCAAGGGCCGTAGATTGATGCCACAGGGCGGCTATGATCAACCCTTTTTTAGTATGCGTTTGGCAGGGACAAACGATTAAAGCACACTATCTTATAATTTTTCGTTGTTTTCCATTCTCGCTTCTTGACTCCACGTATATAGGTAGGTACACTCGTATTTTTAAATGGGTCAGTTTAAAGGAAATAGGAAAACGGAATATCAGGTGTGATAAACAAGGACACATCGAGATTGGTGTGTATTGGAATGGCTCCAGTTTTAATTTTAATATTTTAAAATACAGTAAGCAAAAACATATCTGGTTTTCTTATCCCAAGGTAAGGAGTGTTATTTATTTTTAACACCGGGTTGAAATCAAATTTCAAAAAATAAATAAATAAAATAAAATAAAAATGTTTTGTGGTTCAAAAACTTAACTAAGGGCATGGAAACGAACCACTTGGAACGTTCGAAATCGTGACCTTCATCGGGGGCGTACCCAGAGGGGGGGGTCACGGGGGCCCGGCCCTTCCATGCCTAAGATTTTTTTAGAGATTTTCCACATATTTCCTGATTAAAAAGATTAAAGAGTATAAAATTCGCCATCATGAGGCTTTGGGCCCACCCCAGAGGCCTCGCCCCCCCCCCCTGATCAGCTGTCATCGTTTAATGTAAAATTGTCAAAATATTGCTTGGTACTATTACTGCCTGTCAAGCGCGAATTTTGACCTAAATTTAGGGGGGTAATGGTCGACGGAAAAAATATTTGTGCATTTATTTTTTTAGAGGGGGGAATTACCCCGTTACCCTCCTCAAATTCGCGCTTTCTGCCTTGCTTTACTCCAATAAGTCCCTAATGTATTTTGTGACAAATTTAAACATGACTTGTACAGGTTGTGCCAATTTCGATGTTTTTTGGGGATTTTAGGTATTCCTAGCAGAGAAAGATCAAAACAAATGGACTGAGATTGATTTTCGAGACGTTTTCAAACATCAAAGCCGATTTTTAATACATATGGCCGCGTTTGAACTACGAGGGGTTTAACTTTTTAATTTCTTCGAAAATGAAATTTCATACCCGTGAATTTAAAAATCAAACAAGTTTCATGGCTAATCGGGCAAAAAGGAGTTTTTTGTTTCCCTTATATTTTTCCGTGGGTAGCTTGAAAGCTTAACCTCACGGGGGTCCAAGATCTAATGGACACCTAATAAGTGTTGACAGTTAACCGTTTCGTCCTTATGGGACTCTTCAGAACACTGCTGGTCAAGTGACAAATCTTGCGAAGTTAATCAGACGGTTTTGTCTCTAATTAAATGTAATTAGTGAGCGAACTATAGCAAGAGGCGCCATCTACCGAGATACGAGAGAAACAAAAAACCAAAAGCAGGGAACACTCTATACAATATCGATCAATGAAAAGATCAAAGATGAAATTTCACGTTTGTTAGTATTATTTGGCTTAAAAATTCCGTTGATTGACGCTCACTGTCTTGATGACGGGTAAAAATGCAAAATGCGTTGATCCGGCCTGAAAAGACAAAGAGCTGTCGTAGGTCACGGACTATAGTTGTTTTCTTTTATTTGCATTCGATCTTTTCATTGATCGATATTGTATAGCAGTGTTCCATGCCTTTGGTTTTTTGTTTCTCTCGTATCTCGGTAGATGGCGCCTCTTGCTATAGTTCGCTCACTAATTACATTTAATTAGAGACAAAACCATCTGATTAACTTCGCAAGATTTGTCACTTGACCAGCAGTGTTCTGAGGAGTCCCATAAGGACGAAACGGTTAACTGTCAACACTTATTAGGTGTCCATTAGATCTTGGACCCCCGTGAGGTTAAGCTTTCAAGCTACCCACGGAAAAATATAAGGGAAACAAAAAACTCCTTTTTGCCCGATTAGCCATGAAACTTGTTTGAATAATAAATAATGTTAGCTAGCTAATTGGGAACATAAATATAAAATATAAATAAATATTTCTTCATGTACCTCAGAGCAAAAGTAAATTAACCAACGGACTTGGATAGGGACTTGATACTATTTGTGAATTGCTATCTCCGTCCTCCTTTTTACCATGTAGTTAAAGTCAGATGAGTAAAAAGAGCGCTAAATTTTAATCTAGCTACGTCAAAACGTACTGATTTATAATAGTATATTTTTAACTCTATTCAGTGATTTTTTTACAAAAACAAATCTGCTGAATTAAATTAGAATTCTTATAAATCAATTAATACATATATACCGGGTGGGCCAAAAAAAACCGCACAATTTTTTTTCATTATAACTTTTGAACGATACCATCGATTTTAATAGGACAAACTGCGCTTGGCAGAGAATTAATCAAAGTTTTGACTAATTATAATTATTTGTCAGCGACCTCAAAATCCAAGATGGCGGACAATATTAAAATGTACCCTTTAAAGATGCTGGTTTATTCTTATGTTGCAAACACGTTTGAATTATTTTTTTAAATTAGTAGAAAAGCTGCGTTCTTGCCACGCACAAGGTATGAATCAGCAAAATCGGTTTGATGGTTCTAAAAAAACTATTTTTGTTTTAACCATTGTTTTGAAAATTATACGATTGCCTTGCCAATCATGTCTGCATTTATTTCCTTACAAATTTATTATTACTGAACCTTTGACTTTGATGAAATAAAAAACATCCTGGTGAGAATTGATTGTTTTTTAAAGATCATGATCAAAATTTATCGCCATCTTAAAATTTAAGATGGCGGACAGAATCCTACTTGATTCTTAAAAATAGAGGGTTTATTCTTATTTTCTGGAAATATTTTAGTTTTTTTTTAATTTATAGAAAAGCACTACTTTTCCCCCGCACAACAAGGTACAGATTAGCAAAATCGGTGTATTGGTTCTCAAAAAACCTATTTCTGTTTTCGTCATTGTGTTACAGATTATACGATTGCATTGCCAACCCTATCTGCATTCATTTCCTTATAAATCATTATTACCAAACCGATTTTAGTGAAATAAGAAAAATGATGGTGAGAATTGATTGTTCTTTCAAGGTTATAATCGAAATTTGCCGCCATCCTAAAAGTTAAGATGTTGGACAGAACCATACTTGATCCTTCAAAGAGGCACTTTTATTCTTATTTTTCAAAAATGTTTAGTTTTTTTTATTAATTTATTGGAAAATACCACTTTTATCCCGCTTAATTCTTTTAATTTCAAGACCCCTGTCCACATTTACCAGGGAATGGTTCAAAATTGTCTGTGAGGCATCTTGGTAATCCTCCGGATAGAGCTCACGACAAACCGATCTAATTGTGTATTTCATTTCATCAAATTCCTGCACTAAAGTTTCCTGACTTTCTTGTATCTGATCACTACTATCCAAGCTTATAATTTCAAAATGCAATGCATCGAATTGACTTACCAGAGAAGGCACATCTTCCCATTTGGGTTTTAACTTTTTTGCTTTCTCTGCATTGCCCTGGGCTTCGACGGCTCTATGTGTGCATATGGTGGTGCAGTATATATTCGACAAATTGAGTTGGATGGAAATATTTCTATCTCCCTTTTGTGTGGGAAAAGTAGGGTGTGCCCTTTGAAAACTATTTCTATTCCACGCTTAGAATTGTGTGCTGCTATATTGTTGGCAGAGCTAATGGAGTTTGTTGGCAATCATCTTGATTGCATCCCGATTGATAAGATTTTTGCTTGGTCTGACTCCAGCGTTACGTTAAAAGTATTTCTATTCCACGCTTAGGGGAGATAGAAATATTTCCATCCAACTCAATTTGTCGAATATATACTGCACCACCATATGCACACATTGAGGCGTCACAAAAGCCATGCAATTCAGTGGTGACAGCATTTTGCTTCACAACATAACGAGGTATTAATATCGAAGATAATAATGGTAGTTGCGATACATAGAGTTGCCACTGTGCAACAATATCACTGGAGGGGGTATCATCCCATGAAAGACCCTGGACCCACAAACGTTGCATTAAACATTTAGCAACCAAAACAACTGGGGCTATATATATATATCCTTGCAATCTCAGAAAGAATGTTTCTCTTGGTACAAGGTCTTTCCATGGGCATCACATCATAACAAAACGAATCCAATTTTGGACACCACTTTAGTCCAAGGATATTTAAACCAGCAGATTCATCATCAAAGAAAATTGGTTGCTGATGACTAGCTGGAACCGATTCTAGTAACTCAGGAGTGTTGCTAGTCCACTTACGAAGTTCAAAACAACCCAATTTTAACAACGCAATTAGCTGTTTCTGGCTTTCTAAAGCTTCAGCTACAGAATTAGCTAATCCGATGGCATCGTCCACATAAGTAGTATGCATCAACAACTTGCTCGCTAGTGGAAAGCCACTGCCATGATCTTTAAAGAGCTGGTGGAGAGTACGAGTAGCTAGGTATGGGCTCGAATTCACACCATAGGTCACTGGTTTATATCCGGTTCGAAGGACCAAATAGACATCTGAGCCCTGAAGGGGAGAAAAACTAGAGATATCCCAAAAAAAATAACCCCAAAGTTAAATTCGCCCCGCCTGGGAAAACAGAGTCTATTAAACTAAAAAACAAAGGAAAAAATCGGCAACACGCTAGAAGCTTACCTTCTGTAATTCTGTAGCAGTCCCAAAATTTCACTGGCGGCCGCGGCCCTTTCTTGTGACTGGAATTTTGGTCTTCAACCCAAAAACACGTGTGACTTCTTTCAGTTTCCCCATTCCCCTGTCACACACAGGGTGGCGCTTCAAACTCCCAGCGTGAGCAAAAAAACGCGCATGATTTTACCAAAATGATCAGGTGATCAAAAAGAAAATAACTTTCAACAAAGAGAGAAATTATCACCTGATCGGAATTTTTCCCAAACAGGACTTTCTTTTTTGAAGGTTTCTGCAGAAAGCCCAAAAATATCAAAACAAACTTTAAGGTTAGGTTTTCCAAAAAATTCAAAATAAAACAATAAAGAAAAATAACTGGCAGCATTAAACACTTCCAGAATCAATGTGGGCCTCGGTAGCCAATTCTGAAATAGAATTTAATTGATTTATTGCTGTCTGCCTAAGAAGTTTTGCTCTGGCGATTTTAGTATCCGTATTTACGTTCGGCATGATTTCTTATTGCAAATGCAAGATTTCCCTCGTAAAAAAAAGAATAAAACTTCCTTACTCAAAGTAACTTCTTGAGCAAAAAATGTTACAATGGTGTAACAGACCGAAACTTTTGTTTGCAAAATAATTTTTGAGGAGATTTGAAGTACGAGGTGTACTCAATATTTTTACACTTAAAATAGTCTATTTGTAAGTGCAAAATCCAATTTGATACTTCAACAATAATTAAAGCAAAAAGTTGTTGTCAAGCCAACTTCTTTTTGTATCTGCAAAAGGCGTGGCAAGGACAATGTTCGCGCGATAAACGAATTTATATTCAATGCAAAGAGGCAAACTAGCCGATTTATTTTGAAGGTCATTTATTTAAATATAATTTAGTCTTAATACTTAATTAACTTCACAAATTAAAAATACCACCAAAGCTACGTTTTACCCTTAAGGAAAGGTTATGCTTGGCGCAAAAAAGGAGCTATAGGTAGTATTTTACCAGATATAGGCTTTGCATATGAAAATGAAAAACCACATTAAGAGGGTTAACTTCACCCCAATGCGTCTTACACAAAATAGTCCTGTCCCCGAGATCCGGCTCGAAGGACCAATGAAACGGGCCGAGTGTGTAATAGCTTCTTCGCTAAGGAGCTATGGAGCTACCACTCAATCGGACACCTACTGTAAACAATAGGGAGCGCGAGAACAACATAGCGTAATTTCAGCTGACGCAGTGAGGTGGGGGAACGACCCTTAATGGGTATGAAAGGAGCTAAAAAGAGTTATTTTTGAAAAATGACTTACCGCGATGGTGTTTTCTTTAGAAGGAAGGGGACCATGGAAATGGAGTAATCCTATGATCCTTTCGGCGTTGTTAACTCTTTCTTAGTTTTTATATGTTTTATGGTTTTAACCGCACTAATTTATCTTTAATGCACTGTTATGTTTTTGCGCGCGCGCGGCTTAACGATGTTGAATTTTTGTTTAATTATGTTTAGTTTAACACTAATTAATTCGGCAAGGGCCGTAGATTGATGCCACAGGGCGGCTATGATCAACCCTTTTTTAGTATGCGTTTGGCAGGGACAAACGATTAAAGCACACTATCTTATAATTTTTCGTTGTTTTCCATTCTCGCTTCTTGACTCCACGTATATAGGTAGGTACACTCGTATTTTTAAATGGGTCAGTTTAAAGGAAATAGGAAAACGGAATATCAGGTGTGATAAACAAGGACACATCGAGATTGGTGTGTATTGGAATGGCTCCAGTTTTAATTTTAATATTTTAAAATACAGTAAGCAAAAACATATCTGGTTTTCTTATCCCAAGGTAAGGAGTGTTATTTATTTTTAACACCGGGTTGAAATCAAATTTCAAAAAATAAATAAATAAAATAAAATAAAAATGTTTTGTGGTTCAAAAACTTAACTAAGGGCATGGAAACGAACCACTTGGAACGTTCGAAATCGTGACCTTCATCGGGGGCGTACCCAGAGGGGGGGGTCACGGGGGCCCGGCCCTTCCATGCCTAAGATTTTTTTAGAGATTTTCCACATATTTCCTGATTAAAAAGATTAAAGAGTATAAAATTCGCCATCATGAGGCTTTGGGCCCACCCCAGAGGCCTCGCCCCCCCCCCTGATCAGCTGTCATCGTTTAATGTAAAATTGTCAAAATATTGCTTGGTACTATTACTGCCTGTCAAGCGCGAATTTTGACCTAAATTTAGGGGGGTAATGGTCGACGGAAAAAATATTTGTGCATTTATTTTTTTAGAGGGGGGAATTACCCCGTTACCCTCCTCAAATTCGCGCTTTCTGCCTTGCTTTACTCCAATAAGTCCCTAATGTATTTTGTGACAAATTTAAACATGACTTGTACAGGTTGTGCCAATTTCGATGTTTTTTGGGGATTTTAGGTATTCCTAGCAGAGAAAGATCAAAACAAATGGACTGAGATTGATTTTCGAGACGTTTTCAAACATCAAAGCCGATTTTTAATACATATGGCCGCGTTTGAACTACGAGGGGTTTAACTTTTTAATTTCTTCGAAAATGAAATTTCATACCCGTGAATTTAAAAATCAAACAAGTTTCATGGCTAATCGGGCAAAAAGGAGTTTTTTGTTTCCCTTATATTTTTCCGTGGGTAGCTTGAAAGCTTAACCTCACGGGGGTCCAAGATCTAATGGACACCTAATAAGTGTTGACAGTTAACCGTTTCGTCCTTATGGGACTCTTCAGAACACTGCTGGTCAAGTGACAAATCTTGCGAAGTTAATCAGACGGTTTTGTCTCTAATTAAATGTAATTAGTGAGCGAACTATAGCAAGAGGCGCCATCTACCGAGATACGAGAGAAACAAAAAACCAAAAGCAGGGAACACTCTATACAATATCGATCAATGAAAAGATCAAAGATGAAATTTCACGTTTGTTAGTATTATTTGGCTTAAAAATTCCGTTGATTGACGCTCACTGTCTTGATGACGGGTAAAAATGCAAAATGCGTTGATCCGGCCTGAAAAGACAAAGAGCTGTCGTAGGTCACGGACTATAGTTGTTTTCTTTTATTTGCATTCGATCTTTTCATTGATCGATATTGTATAGCAGTGTTCCATGCCTTTGGTTTTTTGTTTCTCTCGTATCTCGGTAGATGGCGCCTCTTGCTATAGTTCGCTCACTAATTACATTTAATTAGAGACAAAACCATCTGATTAACTTCGCAAGATTTGTCACTTGACCAGCAGTGTTCTGAGGAGTCCCATAAGGACGAAACGGTTAACTGTCAACACTTATTAGGTGTCCATTAGATCTTGGACCCCCGTGAGGTTAAGCTTTCAAGCTACCCACGGAAAAATATAAGGGAAACAAAAAACTCCTTTTTGCCCGATTAGCCATGAAACTTGTTTGAATAATAAATAATGTTAGCTAGCTAATTGGGAACATAAATATAAAATATAAATAAATATTTCTTCATGTACCTCAGAGCAAAAGTAAATTAACCAACGGACTTGGATAGGGACTTGATACTATTTGTGAATTGCTATCTCCGTCCTCCTTTTTACCATGTAGTTAAAGTCAGATGAGTAAAAAGAGCGCTAAATTTTAATCTAGCTACGTCAAAACGTACTGATTTATAATAGTATATTTTTAACTCTATTCAGTGATTTTTTTACAAAAACAAATCTGCTGAATTAAATTAGAATTCTTATAAATCAATTAATACATATATACCGGGTGGGCCAAAAAAAACCGCACAATTTTTTTTCATTATAACTTTTGAACGATACCAACGATTTTAATAGGACAAACTGCGCTTGGCAGAGAATTAATCAAAGTTTTGACTAATTATAATTATTTGTCAGCGACCTCAAAATCCAAGATGGCGGACAATATTAAAATGTACCCTTTAAAGATGCTGGTTTATTCTTATGTTGCAAACACGTTTGAATTATTTTTTTAAATTAGTAGAAAAGCTGCGTTCTTGCCACGCACAAGGTATGAATCAGCAAAATCGGTTTGATGGTTCTAAAAAAACTATTTTTGTTTTAACCATTGTTTTGAAAATTATACGATTGCCTTGCCAATCATGTCTGCATTTATTTCCTTACAAATTTATTATTACTGAACCTTTGACTTTGATGAAATAAAAAACATCCTGGTGAGAATTGATTGTTTTTTAAAGATCATGATCAAAATTTATCGCCATCTTAAAATTTAAGATGGCGGACAGAATCCTACTTGATTCTTAAAAATAGAGGGTTTATTCTTATTTTCTGGAAATATTTTAGTTTTTTTTTAATTTATAGAAAAGCACTACTTTTCCCCCGCACAACAAGGTACAGATTAGCAAAATCGGTGTATTGGTTCTCAAAAAACCTATTTCTGTTTTCGTCATTGTGTTACAGATTATACGATTGCATTGCCAACCCTATCTGCATTCATTTCCTTATAAATCATTATTACCAAACCGATTTTAGTGAAATAAGAAAAATGATGGTGAGAATTGATTGTTCTTTCAAGGTTATAATCGAAATTTGCCGCCATCCTAAAAGTTAAGATGTTGGACAGAACCATACTTGATCCTTCAAAGAGGCACTTTTATTCTTATTTTTCAAAAATGTTTAGTTTTTTTTATTAATTTATTGGAAAATACCACTTTTATCCCGCTTAAAAAAGTACAATTTAATAAAATCGGCGAAGTGGTTCTCACAAAATCTGATTTTGTACAATTGTTTTACAAGTTATGCGATTGCATTGGCAATTTCTGTCCGACATCTTAAATTCTAAGATGGCGGCAAATTTCGATTATAATCTTTAAAGAGCAATCAATTCTTACCACGATTTTTTGTGTTCCACCAAAATTGGTAGAATTTATAAGAAAATTAATGCAGACAGGATTGGCAATACAATCGTATAATCTGTAAAACAATCGTTGAAACAAAAATAGATATTTTGAGAACCACCACACTGATTTTAATAATTTTTACCTCGTTGTGTGGGAAAAAGTAGTGCTTTTTCATAGATTAAAAAAAATCTAAAACATTTTCGGAAAATAAGAATAAACACGCCATTTTAAAGAATCAAGAATAATTCTATCCGTTATGTTAAAATTTAAGAGGGTGATAACTTTGATCATGATCTTAAATAAATTGGTAAAAAAAAATCACAAGCTTTTATAAAATGCACTAAAAATTAAAAAATAATTTTCTAACTTTCTAATATTATCATAATATTAAAAGCGATGGCCGACTGATGGAAATTTGGACGATGTTAGCACGATAAGATATCCGTATCAATTAAATATCACTATTTGCAAGAATCAATCTAGCAGAAAAATGAAGAGGTACCAAACCCACCCAACCCGACCCAAGATAACCCAGCATTTCTCTGACATAGGTATGGCAATGGCATAACATTGCGGCACATCAAACATATATTTGATGACCTGCTATGTTGAATATTCTTTAAGTGTTTAGATCACAAATTTAGATTAACTTATGCTTTTATTTGCGGCCATCGCTTTTATTATTATGATAATATTAGAAAGTTAGAAAATTATTTTTTAATTTTTAGTGCATTTTATAAAACCTTGTGACTTAAAAAAAAATTTTTACCAATTTATTTCCTACTTTTTAGTCTCAGCTATCTACTCTATTAAATGAAAATATTTGTTCAATAACAGAACAGAAGAGTTTATTCTAGATTATAATGAAATCGCTGATCGTGAGTTGTTTGGAAACTCATTTTTATATTGGGGGAAGGAGAGGGTGGGGGTAGAGGTAGAGATATATTTTTTGTTCGGGCTGTATTGCCATCGGACCTTTATGCATATACCAAATTTTATAAAAGTCATTTGGAGTAAAGTGTGTCAAAAACGCATTTTTTATGGAAGGGGGTGGGGGGTAGGGAGGACATTTTTTCATTATTGTTGTATTGTCATCGGACCACTATATGTATACCAAATTTCATCTAAATCGGATAATGGGAAGTGTGTCAAAAACGCATTTTTCTATAGATGGGGGTGGGGGTAGGAGTAGTAAGATTTTTTTCAAGGTTGTATTGTCATCGGACCACTATGTGAATACCAAATTTCATCCAAATCGGATAATGGTAAGTGTGCCAAAAACTCATTATTCTATAAAAGGGGGTGGGGGTAGGGGTGGGGGATATTTTTTCTTAATATTGTATTGTCATCGGATCACTATATGTATACCAAATTTTATCCAAATCGGATAACGGGAAGTGTGTCGAAAACACATTTTTCTATTGAAGTGGTGGGGGTAGGGGTGGGAGGATATTTTTTTCTTAATATTGTATTGTCATCGGATCACTATATGTATACCAAATTTCATCCAAATCGGATAATGGGAAGGGTGTCAAAAACGCATTTTCTATGGAAGGGGGTGGGGGTAGGGGTGGGAGGATATTTTTTTTTAATGTTGTATTGTCATCGGACCACTATGTGAATACCAAATTTCATCCAAATCGGATAATGGAAATGGTGTCAAAAACGCATTTTATATGGAAGGGGGTGGGGGTAGGGGTGGGAGGATATTTTTTTTAATGTTGTATTGTCATCGGACCACTATGTGAATACCAAATTTCATCCAAATCGGATAATGGTAAGTGTGTCAAAAACTCATTTTTCTATAAAAGGGGGTGGGGGTAGGGGTGGAAGGATATTTTTTCAGAATATTGTATTGTCATCGGATCACTATATGTATACCAAATTTTATCCAAATCGGATAACGGGAAGTGTGTCGAAAACACATTTTGGGAGGATATTTTTTTCTTAATGTTGTATTGTCATGGGACCACTATGTGTGTACCAAATTTCATCCAAATCGGATAATGGGAAGTGTGTCAAAAACGCTTCACAAGATTTGATAGATAGTTAGATAGTTAGATAGTTAGATAGTTAGATAGTTAGACAGAACATCTGAAGCTAAATAAAAGCTTGTAATAATAAAAAGCAATCAATTCTCACCAGGATGTTGTTTATTTCCACTAACATCGGTTCAGTAGTAATGAATTTATAAGTAAATAAATGCAGACATGATTGGCAAGCAATCGTATAATATGCAAAACAATGGTTGAACAAAAATATTTTTTTATAGAACCACTGAACCAATTTTAAATCGTACCTTGTCGTGCCTGGCAAGAACGCAGCTTTCTTACTAATTTAAAAAAATAATTAGAACATATTCGCAACACAAGAATAAACGAGCATCTTTGAAAGGTACATTTTAATTTCGTCCGCCATCTTGGAATTTGAGATGGCAGACAAAAAATGATAAATTAGTCAAAACTCTGATTAATTCTTTGGCAAGTGCAGTTTGTCCCATTAATATTGATTGTATAGTTCAAAGGTTATAATAATAAAAAATTCCAGGTTTTTTTGGCCCACCCTGTAAAGGAAACGAGTTCAGAAACTGCTTAACCGATTTTATAGAACTCCCCCCCCCTAATTGCACCTCTAATATATTTATTTATTTATTTCCAAGGAGTAGCACATATAAGAAAAATTCAGAAGAATAATTTAGGTACCTAAAAAAAGTAACATATGGGTTAGCCGATTTGGAAAAAGAAGTACCCCCAAAGGTGCGCCTGGAAAATTATTGTATTGTCACCGGTTCTTGATAAGTGTACAAAGTTTAAATTAAATCTGTTCGTTTAAAGTAGGTCAAAATCTAGTCCAAAGGAGTCAGTTACAAACATACATACCTACCTACAAACATACAGGTGAAGCTAATAAAAGCGTGTCAAAAATAAGAAATTACAAAATACGAAAACTTTTATTTAAAACTTGTTATTTCCCTACAATTTTTATTCTGGTAATGGAGTTCTCAGAAATTAATTAAATCTGATTTGGTAAAAAAATAAAGCGACCTAAACACCCAGAACGACTGCGTTTTTCAGATGGCTGTACGTAAGATAAAAAATTTCAAGGTAAAAGGCAGAAAAGCCATTTCGATATAGTAAGCCGATTTTAATGTGCAGCTACAGGTTTTTCAAAAGTCCGAAGAACCAAGCCGAACCGGATAAACATACATACAAACAAACAAATGTCACAAAATATTTCTTTTAAGTTATCTTTAAAAAAAAATCCGTCGAACATAATACCTTTCCTAGCTTTTGCTGCACGAACTAGGAAAGTAAAAATTGGGACTGATAAAAACTCTGAGTCCAAAAAGATAATGGGAGTTACATACAAAAACGGACAACTTTTATCAAATTTGACCTACAAACTGTGAATATAGGGTACAATAATTTATAATAGGCTCATTATTTTTCATCTAAATTTAACTAAAGTTAAGTTGAATAGATAAGGAATTTTTAAATCTAGTCAGATTAAATTTAATCTGACGAGTTTTTTAACATCAAATTGCCCGATTGGAATGAAATTTGGTACCTAGGTTGGGTCTTGGGTCGAGATGGTCCCATTTAAAAATGAACAAAATCCACCTAACGAAGCCAAATAAAAGGGTGGGGGTAGATTTAAAAATTGGAGTTTATGTGAAAATATGGCGTGTGTGATATCGAACGAAAGGTAATTGAGTCTGCAGTTAAACAAAATGCATTTTAGTTTTTTTTAAAAAAAAGGGTGGGGGTAAATGTCAAAAATTAGAGTTTAAATGATTATATGGCTTGTGTGGTAAGGTAATTGAGTCTGGAGTTAAACAAATACATTTTAGTTTAAAAAAAAGGTGATAACATGGTTTGTGTGGTATCAAACGAAAGGTATTTGAGTCTGGGTATACCACTGAAATACGTGGTCCCTACTAAACACACCTAGTACACCACTGAAATACGTGGTCCCTACGAACCCAGTACACCACTGAAATAATGTGGTCCCTACTTAACATACCTAAGTAAAACCTCACTATGGTGGTTACGCTTTATGGCCCATAAGGCCAACTCTCTACGGCCTATAAGGTCTATTTCTTATGGCCTCTGGGTCAACTCTCTCCAGCCAGCATCCCTCTTTTTACATTATTTAATTATTTATAGCAATAACCTCTATTCCTGTTAATCTGTTTTCTTATATAAAATACATGTATAAATGTGGATTCTTTATACTTAATTTTCATATTCCCCTAAATCCCTCAGTCACAAGGGCACTAAATAACAAACCTTGTGACATATATGGTAGAGATACCACTTGTCACAAATATAGTAGTGACAATATTAGCTTACACGTACACTATAATTAAAGTACCTAGTGTGAGCGTAGGTGCCCATATATTAGCAGAGTATTTTTTTTAGTCCTTGCCGTATCTTCATCTTGTAAGCCTATTAAGAAATCAATAACGTGCTTGTATATTTTATTTGTTATTTTCTTCCCCGTGACATCCAGTGTATATTTTTCTTATTTGCATACATATACCTGTAACATATTTGCACACATTTGTGAGATTGTATATTTTATTTGTTATTTGTTTCCTCGTGACATCCAGTGTATATTTCTTATTTTTTTAGAGGTACTTGTTACATCCGTTATTTTTATGAAACATTGGCAACATTGCTGGATGTCACAAGTTAACACAAATATTTAGGGATGTTACAACGTCAAATTTTTTTGTATATACAATGGAAGCCATAAAGATATGAAAAATTTTATTTCTAAATTTGTGAGTTTATACAAATATTTTTATGGAATATTACATTTCATATTTTTTATTTTTGGATAACACCAGGTTTTAAAGTAGATGTCACAAAAACCGAGTTTTTGCTGGATGTCACAAGATACAATGGTCGAGTATATATATATATATATATATATATATATATATATATATATATATATATATATATTGATAAAGGGTACTTAGCCACCTCAAAACAAAGTATATAAACTACGGTGTTACCTCAAATATAACTTTAGTACCTCACTTTTTTGAGGTGAGAACGTTTTTCAATAAAAATTTCAGGGACGATTTCTAACACACTCAGCAAGCTGTGTGCAAAATTTTGTTCTGAGGTCACAAAATGGTATATATAGCTACTTTTTGGCCGTGTAGTTCACGTATCTACCGGTGGCGCTAGCGTCGCTTTTACTGTAACTAAACGGTCCACTGAGTCACCTCGGTGGTATAAAACGTATTCTGCGTATTAAAACCGCGTCGCAGCGGCCTCAGATATTTGGCAACATTGCAGATTAGATTTTAGACGCTACGGGTTTCTTTGGTATATGTAATTTGTACCTGCTTTTTTTACCCTTGGAATATCTAATAGAATTCTCAGAAACGAGTGCCTGGGTCTGATATTTTAAGAGGGGCTTTGTAAAGGATTATTATTGTATTTTTTATCTTATTGAAATAATTTGACTAATTTTGCTAGTCTCCTTACATTTTTTTGCTTATTCTGGCTGGTAGTTTTTAACGGTTTTGTTTAACTTGACTTGATTGATTTTGTAATATAATAAATTTTTGCGACAGCTATTCAGACACTTTCCTATGGGCAAGACTTGAAATTAGTTAGGTAGTTTAACCATATAATATGACGTTTTGGTGCAAAAGGTCCGAAGCTTAACACAATTATAGAGCGATGCCTACTTTCGCCGGTTTTTTAAAAAAATGGCGCACGAATTCCTTTTTTTTTTAAATAACTTGGTTTTTGTACAAAGTTTGAAACAAAAATTATAGCAAAACAAAATTTTATACGAAAATGCTAAACTGTGTTTTTTGTTAGACTAAAAACAAGGTTCGACGTATGATGTTAACCATTTTTTCATTTTGGAATTTGTCCAATTTGTTTTTTTGGTGGCCTTTAAATTAAAAGTTACTCATTTTTGAGAATGATTGAAATGACATGAAATAAAGATAGATAAATATTCTACAAAAATTATTAATCAGTTGCATGGGTAATATTCTTGGTAAGATACAAACCATAAAGTTTTAGGTCTACCCACATATATGTATTTCTATATTATATGCAAAATAAACTGAAATAATTAGGTTTTATCTAATTTGTTAAAAACTAAGTACCTAAGACTACATGGGCTATTTTTAAAAATCAGAAAAGAAACCTGTATTATTTTTATAGGTTTCGTTTATTAGGTTCGCGCGCCGTATACCATCTTTTCTTGAAACATTTCAGCCGATATTTGACCTATCTAAAACTCTACTTCGGAACGAGCTACGAATCTCAAACTTTGCACAGTCGTAGATCTTCATGGAGTTAACAACCCCTCCAAGTTTCATGGAACTCCATAAAGTACTAAAGTAGTTACAAAATTTCAAAAAACGTCGAAATTGCCACTCACTCACTCACTCATGTATAGATCATCAATATTCTACTGTACTTCTAGACATGCTACAAAGCTGAAATTTGGCAGACTTATAGAAATTATGACCAAACCCTTGGAAAAAAATCAAAAAACCCCAAAATTCTAATTTACTCCCCTCCCCACACATGTAAAGTTTTGTAAAAGTAATATTGCCCACTTCCAGAAATGGCAGACTGATAGGAACTATGATAAAACTATACAAAAAAAATTAAAAACTTCAAAATTATAATTTACTTTCGTCCCCTATAAATGTAAAGTAATGTAAAAGTAACATTGCCCACTTCCGGACACGCTAGAGAGCTGAGTTTTGGAAGGCCGATAGTAACTATCACAAGACTATAGAAAAAAATTAAAACACCCCAAAATTCTAATTTACTTCAATCCCCTATAAATGTAAAAGTGTGTAAAAGTAACATTGCCCAGTTCGAGACAGCTCGAGAGCTGAGCTTTGGAAGGCTGATAGGAACTATCACAAGACTATAGAAAAAAATTAAAACACCCCAAAATTCTAATTTACTTCAATCCCCTATAAATGTAAAAGTGTGTAAAAGTAACATTGCCCACTTCCAGACAGCTCGAGAGCTGAGCTTTGGAAGGCTGATAGGAACTATAATAAAACTATAAAAGAAAATTAAAAAACCCCAAAGTTTAATTAACTTCCCTCCCCTATAAATGTAAAGTTATGTAAACTAGCATTGTCCACTTCTAGAAACGCTAGAGAGCTGAGCTTTAGAAAACTATAGGAAAAAATTTAAAAACACCAAAATTTTAATTTACTTTCTTCCCCTATAAATGTAAAGTTATATAAAATTAACTTTGCCTACTTCCAGGGACACTAGAGAGCTGAGCTTTAGAAGGCTGATAGGAACTATGATAAAACCATAGGAAAATATAAAAAACCTCAACATTTTTAATATGCATTTCAAAAGTTTTGAACAATATCCCGCATATTTTACTACTTTAAAACTTCAATATTATCCAAATCCTTTAAACAAGCAGTGAGATCATAACAAAGACATTTCATGTAGTTCAAAATAGTTTAAAAAAACATTTCTAAACTAGTAAGAACCATTCATTTTGAAATTTGTATTGGAGAACTTGTTTTTACTTTTATCTCAATTCTTTTTACGGAATACCACTTTCGCGTACTTGGCTTTTTTTTACATGAAATGTTTTTGTTATGATTCAGTTTTCTAAAAAATCATTTAAGAGGACAATATTGAAAACATTTTTTTTAGAAAATATTTTTTTATTTTAATCCGTATATTATATATAGTAGTGTTAAACCTAAAGTTGATACTCCAGGGTCGTACGAAAATTAAGGATATTTTTATAATAAATCGAAATTATTAGGTTTCATATGATTTTCTCAAAAAATAAGCTTTCTACATCAAATGTGTTTAAAACTTTATTGTAGGAATTTAAATTATAATTTTAAAAATCTATAACTAAAACGGCTTTAATTGACAGTTACTCTCCACCGGCGCCCTTACATTGGGAATATTTGTAATCCTAAAAAATTGTCGCCTTTTTCGGACGCCTCTGGTGTGTAATTGGAAATATAAACATTGTCAGATATACATTAGTAAAAAATATACAGGGTGTCCCATTAAGCATGGCAGCCGGAATTATCTCAGATACTAGTACAGCTACGACTTCAGGAAAAATTTTTATGTAACAAAATCGGGCGTTGTGAATTTACCTAAAATATATTTGTTTCTGTAGCTCCCGGGTAGACAAAACTCTATGATAAACATACACAAATGTTACCAAATTCGCAATCCTTGAAAAATTCTGCATAATTTGGACCTCTCACTTGTACCTCTTTCTCACTTCCCCACTTGAATAGAATGAAAATGTCACTTTTTATTTAAAAAATAATTACTTCTACGTGGTAACTAAACGGACTTATATTATTTATTTGACTTATTAAGAAAATCCTAAAAAATGCAAATATTCTTTTTTTTTTGTTTAAATTAAAATTTTTTCGAGGAAATTAAAGTACCAAACCAAAAAACTAAAATTTCTTAAAAAATTCAGATACAAACCCATTAATATTTTTACTTGAAGTTGTCAAGCGATATTCGCTTAAGATATTATTGAATTCCGCAAGTCAAAATTTTACTTAGTTTTGCAGATATTTAAAAAAATAGTTTTGTTTGTGCATTATGTGGAGAGACGAGACCTTTTATGTTATTTGCATGTGTCACACCTGTTATAATTTTTGGATAATTTAATGTTTATTGACGTTTAGTAATTTGCTTTTGACATAAAGAATAATGTAATCAATCAAAAAACCTGAAAATTCTAATTCACTCCTCTCTCCCATACATGTAAAGTTATGTAAAAGTAACACTGCCCACTTCTAGAGGTGCTAGAGAGCTGAGCTATGGCAGACTGATAGGAAATATGACAAAACTATAAGAAAAACTTAAAAACCCCAAAATTTTAATTTGCTTCCCTACCCATTAAATGTAAAGTTATGTAAAAGTAACATTGCCCACTTCCAGATACGCTAAAGAGCTGAGCTTCGGAAGGCCGATAGGAACTATGATAAAACTATAAAATAAAATTTAAAAACCCCAAATTATAAATAACTTCCCTCCCCTTTAAATTTAAAGTTATGTAAAAGTAACATTCTCCTCTTCCAGAAACGCTAGAGAGCTGAGCTTTGGAAGACTGATAGGAACTATGATAAAACTAAGTATAGTAAAAAATTTAAAAACACTAACATTTTAATTTACTTTCCTCCCCTATAAATGTAAAGTTATGTAAAATTAGCATTGCCTATTTCGAGGAACACTAGAGAGCTGAGCTTTAGTAGGCTGATAGGAACTATGATAAAACCCTAGGAAAATATACAATACTTTTGAATAATATTCCTAATATTTTACTACTTTAAAACTTAAATATTATCCAAATCCTTTAAAAAAGGAGTGAAATCATAATAAACACATTTCATGTAAAAAAAGCCAAGTACGCGAGAGTGGTATTCCGTTAAAAGAATTGAGATAAAAGTAAAGCCAAGTTCTCCAATACAAATTTTAAAATGAAAGATTCTCACTAGTATGGAAATGTTTTTGTAAACTCGGCTATTACGGCTGTAAACGACTCTTAGTCACAGTGCTAAATTGAACAAAAAGATATTATAATTTTGATATGACTTACTTGGAAATTAAATAACAAAGAATGTCAAAGTTGCAAATTGACAGTTGGTTTCTCCTCAGTAAACACAATATTTCCTATTTCTTTTTCAGATACCGACATGGATCATTACATTTCATGGTTATACTCGGGCTGAATGAGGCCTAATGAGGCCGAAACACTTCCCCGAGCTACCTTTACCCCTAAGGACTTGCTCGTAAAACTGTTTTGTTAAGACTTTTTACCTCGTGAAATTCCTTCAAATTTAAAAAAATCCAGGGCTTAGGCTGTCTTCTGGGAGCCGAAACGCGTCCCCAAGCTACTTTACCTCTGAGGATTCGCCCGTGAATCTTTTTTGATAAAGAGTGTCATTTACAAATTCTGACATCACGTCAACATTTGAGCCTTGTGATTGCTGGTGGTTATTATTAGATTAATAATATTCGCGTTGGGCTGTGGCGTGGGCAAACACATCATTCCTGTATATGGTTATCCTGTTTTAAACGGCTTAACTAATTATCACAATTTCTTTTTTATAAAATTTATTGTTACGGATAAATAATTTTTTTTTAAAATTCTGTCATATCAGTCTGTTTTAAACGGCTTAACTAACTATTACAACTCCTTTTTTATTCAATTTACTTTCACGGATAAATTAAAAAATATTCAAAATTCTGTCATATCCATCATGTCATAAACATTGCAAACCCAAAAATATATAAACTAAAATAATGTATTATTTTTTATGCATTCCATAGAGTGTATTTTTGACAATTTCCTTATAATGTTTATCGGATCTATGTGTAGAATTTTTGACAGTAAGTAAACCATTTTTCAACAAAAATTGTATTTAGGACTTTCAAGCTATGCAACTTTTCTGAGATCACAACACCTCAAAATGTGTTTTCCAAAAAAAATAACAGCAAGTTTTTCTATAATGAAAGTATAAATGTTCGTTTTTTTATATAAAGACAGTACGTTGTCACCATTAATCTTTTCTTACAAACTTTTGCAACATTTTAAAGTTGTAATATTTCCTAAAGTGTCCCTAAATAAAAGTAAAACGTTGTTACCTTATATTTAATATTTAAATTTGGTTAGATAAAGCTATTGTTGCTTATAGACTTACGCCATACGTTATTACCTTAATAAAACCGGCAACAGTGCCTGAGGTGGCAGGAAATAGCACATATCCAAAGGTTGTATATCGGTCTGAGGTCCGAACGTATTCCACGTATTTATCAAATATTTAAAAAAAAAATATTTACCCCTCTTTTGAAATTCTGGTAAAGGAACTTCCCCTAATGTCATATATGTACCTATATATGGTCTAACACTACTAGAAATAGGTGAGGTCAGGTCGTCATATCCTTAACCCCGAGTGCATCAATATATATATATATATATATATATATATATATATATATATATATATATATCTATATATATATATATATATATTGATGCACGCGCCGTTGTCACCTCAGCGTTAAGGATATGACGACCTGACCTCACCTATTTCTAGTGGTGTTACCACATATATAGGTACATATATGAGACGAGGGGAACTTCGTTTACCAGAATTTCAAAAGAGGGGTAAAGATTTTTTTTGAAATATTTGATAAATACGTGGAATACGTTCGGACCTCAGGCCAATATACAACCTTTGGATATGTTCTATGTCCTGGCACCTCAGGCACTGTTGCCGGTTTTATTGAGGTGACAACGTATGGCGTATATCTACCCTAACCTATAAGCAACGTATTAGCTTTATCTGACTAAATTTATATATTACATACAAGGTAACAACGTTTTACTTTTATTTAGGGACACTTTAGGAAACATTACAACTTTAAAACGTTGCAAAAGTTTGTAAGACAAGATTAATGGTGGCAACGTACTGTCTTTATATAAAAAACCCTACCTTTATACTTTCATTATAGAAAAACGGGCTGTTACTTTTTTTGAATTAGAGGCTTGTGATCTCAGAAATGTTTCATAGCTTAAAAGTCCTAAATACAATTTTTGTTGGGAAATGGTTTACTTACTTTCAAAAATTCTACACATAGATCCGATAAACAAATAAAAGGGAAGAGTCAAAAATACAGTTTTTGGAATGCTAATAAATTTAACAGTTTATATTAATTTGTATATTTTTTGGTTTGCAATGGTTATGACATGATGGATATGACAGAATTTTGAATATTTTTTAATTTATCCGTGAAAGTAAATTGAATAAAAAAGGAGTTGTAATAGTTAGTTAAGCCGTTTAAAACAGAAAAAAACATATGCAGGATATTGTGTTTGCCCACGCCACAGCCACAGCCCAACGCGCATATTATAAATCTAGTAATAACCACCAGCAACCAAAAGGCTCAAATGTCACGTAATGTCAGAATTTGTAAATTACATTTTTTATCATTTAATTTCCAAGAAAGTAATAATAAAATTATAATTTTTATTCGCTATATTGCAAATACATCACCCTGTATATACAGCTTATTATTAATATTTTCCTGCACCTTGTGAAAGGTTAATGTAATGAAAAATTTGCATAGTTTTCTATTATCCTGCTTTGCAAAATTGCCAAATCTTGACAGCAACTTTCTTCAGTTTATAGTATCTGTAGTTTCATGTTTTTTCAAAGCGAATTTCTCTGAGTTCATTTTAGGTTATTTAAATTTGTATCAAAGTATTAAATTCCTATTTAAGTATACTAATAATTTCCGAGTTGGCCCAGGATTACTTATACGTAATCCTGGTTCAACTCGTATTATTAGTGCACTCCAACAGGAATTTAAAACCAATAAACCTCAAAAACGACCTATAGTTCAAAAGATAATATGAAAAATATTATGCAACTTTACATTATCCCCTGAAAAATGCCCGGAAACATAAAAATTGACTGTATTTAAATGCAATTTTCTGAAATAAAATAAACGGATCCATGACGGATCTGATACCTTTCTAGCTGGCCTATTAGAACACGAAAGCTTTTATGAAGTTTCAAGGTATTACACAAATTATTAAGATAAAAGTGCTCCATTATATTTCCAAAGCCGCATATTGTTAAGATGCTCCGTTAAAAAGTTCGCATTTAAAAAAAAAATAATTGTCAAAAACTATCAAGCATTAGTGAATTTGGACCAAAATCTATTCAGCTCGTTACAATGTCAAACACTATTTCACCTAAACATTTCATGAAAATGGGTTCAGCGGTTTAGGAGCTATCGTGTTAAGGACAGAGATACACGCAGACAGACGTCACAACGATATTGCTCAGATAGCTTCAAACACACCCAAATAACGCAGTTTCGGCGTTATCTCAATTTTTTTTTATAAAAAAAAATCTATTTTCAAAACAACTTGCTTTGCTGCGATTTTCACTATAGTTTTGTCGCTTAAAAAGCAAAGCTTAGTAGGAGTAAGTTTTTTTCTTCTCTTGAAATAGCTGAATTCCTCCAAAGACATTGAATATAAGTTACGGCCAGGGACGTAGCTGCTATAGTGGTTCTTCTTATTGAAGGAAAAAGCTAAATAGCGCGTGACAAAACATCGCAAATTAAATCAAAGTGATTTTTTTGTTTATGCTAGCCTGACCAGGTTAAAAAACACTAAAACACGCAATTTTGTCCGATTAGTTTAACGTTAATTCTTTTTCCTGGCATTATCAATATTTTAAATTAGTCAAGTGTTTTAAAAATTGGCTATGTTGGCGCAAATTAAGTAAAAAAGTCGCATCCTTATTCTTTCAAATTCGAATAAAACCCTAGTAATATGACATTTGTTTTTTTTGCTAAATCCGTTTTGGTTCAAACTTACGGAGGTATTTTTAAGTAAAAAACTGGAAATAGTAAAGTATCTTTTTAACATGTTTGTTGACTCATTTTTTTAATTTAAAATTGGCTAAGTAAGTTAGTCAAAGATTTATCATTATTAAAAACCGGATTTTCTTAATAATTTTTTTTCAAAATCCGAAGCGTTTTTAAAAGTTTTTAAATTGACACACATATCTATAAAAAGTTCTTTGCCACCACAAAAAGAATTACTTATAAATTGCTGCCCTTCATACCTACACAACGGTAAATGCTGGCTTCAATTTTCTTTTATTTATAACACTTTTTTTTGACATCGTATTTTATAGTCGAAGCAAATTAGGCGTAAAAATGACGACTAGATGAACAAATTTATAAGGATTTGACATTTTGGTTGTGAACTCCTAGTAGGAAACCTAAGGTGCAAAACAGAGGAAAAAATGTCAAAAATAATAACCAAAAAATAGCAAATCAATGTCAGGCTTTGCTTCCTATAAAGCTTGCAATTACGATAGGTGTCCTTAAGGAAACCCCCTCTACCCTAGGATTAACCTCCTCACCAAACTGAACCTCACGACGATTTTCTGCGTTTATCTCACAAACTGTAACTTTTTATATTCTTCATCAAATTTCTTATATATGATTCAAGTTTCAAGATTTATTCCACACATCTTAAATGTAAATACAGAAATTCTAACATTTTTAGAATAATTTTTTAAATTCTTTTATTAGTTCTGAAAGCGAAAAATTTAATCCTGTAGTGAGATAGATATACAAGAAAAAAATTAAGTAACTAAAAATAGCTTATCAAAATTTTAAAAACTTTAAGAACATTGACTAAGTAACTACTGTTTATTACTTAATTTTTAAACTAATAATTTTAATTATAATACTAAACTTTTCCTGTCAAAAACAAACTCTTTACATATACTATAAATAAAGAAATAAATCTTTATTATTTTTTACAGACACACATGCATTCACATAAACCCATATGCTATAAGTATAGGTACAGGTCAAATTACTTTGATAACTAGTGGACTAATGAACCAATCAGGGTGCTAAAAAAACTTATTTCATACAAATGTCTTTTATTAAGTGTTTAGGTATGGAGATACCTTAACAAAAATGAACCACATTTGTAATGACCTATCAAAGCCAAATGTAAAAAAATATACCGGGTGTCCTATTTAAAGAAACATAAGTGTATGTCCTGTATAATTAACCATAGCCTTTTCTAACTCGTTTTTTAAATCTTTATTTAATATCCAAGCTTTTTTCTAAAAAGCTTGCAACTTTTTTAAAAAATTCGTGATTCTACACTTTACGGACACACTGTATAAGTAGGCATAATAAAGGGTTTTGAAAACATAAAAAGATTAAAATCGGAAAATACAAACTCTTTTGATTTTTTGACAAATGATTTAAAACATAGCATTATTGCTTTAGGAAATTCATTATAAATCTTTGCCCCAAGCAAAATAAACATCCTTTGTGTATGAGATAGGTTTGAATAAAACATAAAATAATACGGATTTTTTTTTGTGATCTTTAAAAATAGCCCCATAATTGGGACGTCAATGGAGTTTTCTACAATAAAGTTTATTATGCATTTTCTCTAAAGTACTTAGTATTTAGAAAATTGGATAAAACCTAATTATTTCAGTTTATTTGGCTTATAATATAGAAAGAAATATATGGAGGGGATATATTTAACACTGTGGTTTGTATCCTAGCAAGAATATTACACATGCAACTAATTGATACTTTTTGTAGAATATCTATCAATCTTTGTTTAATGTCATTACAATCATTCTCAAAAATGAGTCGTTTTTAAGTTAAAGGCCACCAAAAAAAGGAAATTGTGCAAATTCAAAAATGACGACAAAATGGTTGATACCATACCACGAAAACTATTACTCTAACAAAAACACTTTTTAGCATTTTCGTATAAAATTTAGTTTCAAACTCTTTTACAAACACCAAGGGATTTTAGAAAAACAGAATTAGTGCGCCATTTTTTTAAAAAAACTTCATTGAATATTATGGACAGCCAACCCTATAATTATGCCAAGTTTCAGACCTTTTGCACCAAAACCGCATTTTATGTCTCTAATGATTAAACTACTTAACTAATTTTAAGTCTAAAGCCCATAGCACAGGGTTGAATAGCTGTCGCAAATATTTAATGTATTACAAAAGCAATCAATCAACCGTCCAAAACAACCAGAATAATCAAAGAAATGTAAGAAGAATAACAAAATTAGTTCAATTATTTCAATAAGATAAAAAATACAATAATAATTGTCTACAAGGCCCCTTCTAAAATATCAGACCCGAGACGTTTCCGAGAATTCGATTTAACATTCCAAGGGTAAAAAGCAGGTAATATCTGAAATTACATACAACAAAGAAACCCGTCTCTAAAATCTAAACCACAAGGTTGCCAAATTTCTGAGGTCGGTGCGACGCGGTCTTAACACGAAAAATACCTTTTATACCACCGAGGTGACTTAGTAGACCGTTTAGTTTCAGTAAAAGCGCCGCTAGCGCCACCGGTAGATACGTGAACTACACGGCCAAAAAGTAGCTATATATACCATTTTGTGACCTCAGAACAAAATTTTGCACACAGCTTGCTGAGTGTGTCAGGAGTCATCCCTGAAACTTTTATTGAAAAACGTTGACACCTCAAAAAAGTGAGGTGAGAACGTTATATATGAGGTGACAGCGTAGTTTATATACTTTATTTTAAGGTGGCTACGTACCCTTTATCAATATATATATATCTATATATATATATATATATATATATATATATATATATATATATATATATTGATGCACTCGGCGTTGTCACCTCGGCGTTAAGGATATGACGACCTGACATTACCTATTTCTTGTGGTGTTAGCCCATATATAGGTACATATATGACATGAGGGGAAGTTCCTTTACCAGAATTTCCAAAGAGGGGTAAATAATTTTTTTTCAAATATTTGATAAATACGTGGAATACGTTCGGACCTCAGACCGATATACAACTTTTGGATATGAGCTATTTTCTGCCACCTCAGGCACTGTTGCCGATTTTATTAAGGTGATAACGTATGGCGGAAGTCTATAAGCAACAATAGCTTTATCTAACTTAATTTAAATATTAAATATAAGCTAACAACGTTTTACTTTTATTTAGGGACACTTTAGGAAATATAACAACTTTAAAAGGTTGCAAAAGTTTGAAAGAAAAGATTAATGGTGACAACCTACTGTCTTCAAATAAAAAACATTTATATTTTCATTATAGAAAAAGTTGCTGTTATTTTTTTTGGAAAACACATTTTGAGGTTTTGTGATGTCTGAAAAGTTGCATAGCTTGAAAGTCCTAAATACAATTTTTGTTGCAAAATGGTTTACTTATTGTCAAAAATTCTACACATAGAGCCGATAAATATTAAAAGGAAATTGTCAAAAATACACTCTATGGAATGCAAAAAAAAATAATACATTATCTTAATTTATATATTTTTGGGTTTGCAATGTTTATGACATGATTGATATGACAGAATTTTAAAAAAAATTATTTATCCGTAACAAAAAAATTAATAAAAATAAATTGTGATAATTAGTTAAGCCGTTTAAAACAGGAAAACCATATACAGGAATGATGAGTTTGCCCACGCCACAGCCCAACGCGAATATTATTAATCTAATAATAACCACCAGCAATCACAAGGCTTAAATGTTGACGTGATGTCAGAATTTGTAAATGACATTCTTTATCAAAATAGTTTCACGGGCAAATCCTCAGAGGTAAATTAGCTTGGGGACGCGTTTCCTTAAGCCCTGGAATTTTTTAAATTTGCAGGAATTTCACGAGGTAAAAAGTCTTAACAAAAAAGTTTTACGGGCAAGTCCTCAGAGGTTAAGGTAGCTCGGGGAAGCGTTTCGGCCTCATTACGCCTCATTCAGCCCGAGCATAAACATGAAATGAAATGATCATGTCGGTATCTGAAAAAGAAATAGGAAATATGGTGTTTACTGAGGAGAGACCAACTGTCAATTTGCAGCTTTGACATTCTTTAATATTTAATTTCCAAGTCATATCAAAATTATAATATCTTTATGTTCAATTTAGCACTGTGTCTAAGAGTCATTTGCAGCCGTAATAGCTAAGTTTACAAAAACATTTCCAAACTAGTGAGAATCTTTAATTTTAAAATTTGTATTGGAGAACTTGGCTTTACTTTTATATCAATTCTTTTAACGGAACACCACTCTCGCGTACTTGGCTTTTTTTACATGAAATGTTTTTGATATGATTTCACTCCTTTTTTAAAGGATTTGGATAATATTTAAGTTTTAAAGTAGTAAAATGTGAGGAATATTATTCAAAAGTTTTGCAATGCCTTATTAAAAAGTTTGAGGTTTTTTTCTATATTTTGCTATCGTTTTATCATAGTTCCTATCAGCCTTCTAAAGCTCTCTAGTGTTCCTCGAAATAGGCAATGCTAATTTTACATAACTTTACATTTATAGGGGAGGAAACTAAATTAAAATTTTGGTGCTTTTAAATTTTTTACTATACTTAGTTTTATCATAGTTCCTATCAGTCTTCCAAAGCTCAGCTCTCTAGCGTTTCTGGAAGAGGAGAATGTTAATTTTAAATAACTTTACATTAAAAGGGGAGGGAAGTTAATTATAATTTAGGGTTTTTTAATTTTATTTTATAGTTTTATCATAGTTCCTATCGGCCTTCCGAAGCTCAGCTCTCTAGCGTATCTGGAAGTGGGCAATGTTACTTTTACATAACTTTACATTTATAGGGTAGGGAAGTAAATTAAAATTTTGGGGTTTTTAAGTTTTTTCCTATAGTTTTATCATATTTCCTATCAGTCTGACATAGCTCAGCTCTCTAGCGCCTCTGGAAGTGGGCAGTGTTACTTTTACATAACTTTACATGTATGGGGGAGAGGAGTGAATTAGAATTTTCGGGTTTTTTGATTTTTTCCAATGGTTTGGTCACAATTTCTATCAGAATGCCAAATTTCAGCTCAGCAAAATTTTCGTAAATTAAAAAGTTAAACCCCTCGTAGTTCAAGCGCGCCCATATGTATTAAAAACCGGCTTTGATATTTGAAAACATCTCGAAAATCAAGCTCAGTCCACTTGCTTTTATCTATCTCTGCTACAAATACCTAAAATCCCCAAAAAACATCGAAATTGGCCCAACCTGTACAAGTCATGTTTAAATTTGTCACAAAATACATTAGGGACTTATTGGAGTAAAGCAATGCAGAAAGCGCGAATTTGAGAAGGATAACGGGGTAATTGCCCCCTCTAAAAAAATAAATGCACAAATATTTTTTCCGTCGACCATTACCCCCCCTAAATTTAGGTCAAAATTCGCGCTTGCCAGGCAGTAATAGTACCAAGCAATATTTTTACAATTTTACATTAAACGATGACAGCTGATCGACGACTTACTTTTAAATTCAACTTTGGTATGTCAAGTTTGTAGTACCTACCTACTCCAGTGGCGCACCCAGGGATAGTTCTTGGGGGGGGGGGGCGCGAGGCCTCTGGGGTGGGCCCGAAGCCTCATGATGACGAATTTTATACTCTTTAATCTTTTAATTCAGGAAATATGTGGAAAATCTCTAAAAAAATCTTAGGCCCTCTGGGTACGCCCATTCATACTTCTAAGTAAAACGGTAAAACCGGATTCATTTCTTTGAAATATTCAATTTTTTTTAAATGATGTAAAGCAAAACATACGTAATTTGACACATGAAAATCATTTGTATCCATATTTAAGTATTTTTACCTTCCTAGCCAGTAAAGCAATGGCTAGAGAAGGTATTATTTTCGACAAAAAAAAAAAAATTGAAATAACGCCGAAAATATATTTGGGTGTATTTTGACCTATCTTAGCAATATCGTCGTGATGTCTGTCTGTGTCTCTGTGTGTGTGTAGGTGTGTGTGTGTGTGGGTGTGTATGTGTGTGTGTGTGTATGTGTACATTATTTCTGTCCGTAACGTGATAGCTCCCAAACCGCTGAACTGATTTTCATATAATTTTCAGATAAAATAGTGTTCGCCACTCTAAAGAGCTGATTAGTTTTTGGTCAAAATCCATTAATGCTAGATAGTTTTTTGACAATTAAAAAATTTAAAAACTTTCTAATGGAGCGTCGTATCAATATGCGGTTTATAGTAGGCTACATTTTGCTTAATAATTTGTGTAATAACCAAAAACTTCATAGGAGCTTTAGTTTCTGCGTTATTTACAAAAAACTATTTTCAGGGCTGATATATCATGGCTTCACTTAAAGTGTAATGCTAATAGGCTAGCTAGGAAGGTATCAGATCCGTCATGGATCCATTTATTTTACTTGCATACACTGAAATATAAAAGACTCCTTCGATCAATATTTGAAATGTGCATTTTTTTTTGTAAATTTTTTTGAAAAACTTGTTTTTTCAATTTTAGCGCCTTTGTACTTCATGCAAGAAATTGGTTGCAAATATGTAGAATTATTGTTAAAATATCCTTCTCGTTTTTAAAAATTTTATAGGACGTTATATTAAACATTTATATTAAAATGTGTGTTCTGGACCAAAAAAGAGATACAAAAAGTATATCTCATATTTTCAACATACCTTTTTTTAAATGATTACTGCTTGTTTAAAGGATTTGGATAATATTTAAGTTTTAAAGTAGTAAAATATGCGGGATATTGTTTAAAACTTTTGAAATGCATATTAAAAATGTTGAGGTTTTTTATATTTTCCTATGGTTTTATCATAGTTCCTATCAGCCTTCTAAAGCTCAGCTCTCTAGTGTCCCTGGAAGTAGGCAAAGTTAATTTTACATAACTTTACATTTATAGGGGAGGAAAGTAAATTAAAATTTAGGTGTTTTTAAATTTTTTCCTATAGTCTTCCAAAGCTCAGCTCTCTAGCGTTTCTAGAAGTGGTCAATGCTAATTTACATAACTTTACATTTATAGGGGAAGGAAGTTAATTAAACTTTGGGGTTTTTTAATTTTCTTTTATAGTTTTATCATAGTTCCTATCAGCCTTCCAATGCTCAGCTCTCGAGCTGTCTGGAAGTGGGCAATGTTACTTTTACACACTTTTACATTTATAGGGGAGGGAAGTAAATTAGAATTTTGGGGCGTTTTAATTTTTTTCTATAGTCTTATCAAAGTTACTATCGGCCTTCCAAAGTTCAGCTCTCTAGCGTGTCCGGAAGTGGGCAATGTTACTTTTACATTACTTTACATTTATAGGGGAGGAAAGTAAATTATAATTTTAAGGTTTTTAATTTTTTTTCTATAGTTTTAACATAGTTCCTATCAGTCTGCCATTTCTGGAAGTGGGTGTTATGCCCGCAGTAAGAAAAACGATAAATGCAATGGACTGTATAATTTAATTAATGAAAGCGCGAACAAACATAAATATATTGATATGAATTACGAAATAATTAATAAGGTCCATAGGTTAATTGTTGGAACCACACAACAACAATCAGATACAAATGCACTCACCAGTTTGCAGCCACTTTCTCCACGTTCTAAGGGGCCCTGATTGGATCTAATGATGTCACCACGTAGCTGAAGGGCTGAAGTTTCTTTTCTAAGCTTCAGTACACCAAAATCGAGCACTTTCAGGTGTAGATATTTGAAAATAGTTGGAGAACGAAATTAACACGCCATTTTTCGAGGCGCTTGACAAAGTATCTCCCTGTTTGTTGGTGCGCATGTCCAAAATGCGCAAATGCACTCTGTCCTTCATACAATTGTGTGGTTTTAAAAATATATAAACAACCGCGAAATTTAGCGGGAGCTAACATAACTGCCCTCCAAAACACACAATTTTAGAATCTCAACCGGACAGATATGGATATAAGAAAAAAGGATCGATCGATAAATATAAATGAATGAAAACAGATAAGTATCGTAAGTTTATTTAGAGATAACGAAATCCCGACAAAGGCAAAACAAACAAACAAAAAATTCAAAAAAAAAATAACGAAAAATAAAAAAAAACCTTATTACCCGGTAATAGGTAGAAAAATTAAAATTACTTTTAATTTGGCAAAAGGCACAGTTTTACAACTGGCCGCTTATAAACACCGGTAACCGTTTGTACCGTCGCAACACGCACCTAACCGTCCCCGCCGGGATGCAGTTCGATGACCCGACCGACCGGCCATTTCAAAGGTGATTGAATGTGATCACTTGTTATGATAACCAAATCATTTAATTTGATATTTGGGAACGAATCAGCCCACTTGTGTCGCTGTTGTAGCGTATGCAAATACTCTATAGAATACCGTTTCCAAAAATCATTATGTAGTTTTTGGATTAGTTGCCATCTCGAGAGCCGATTTAGGGGAACCTCGGACAAATCTGACTCCGGAATTTCTGAATTAAGGGGTTCAAGGGTCAAAAAATGCCCGGGGGTAAGAGGTTGAAGATCGTGTGGGTCTGAAGAGGCAGGAGATAAAGGGCGACTATTAAGTACGGCTTCTATGCGACAGGTAAGGGTGGACATCTCCATGATAGACAACTTCTGGTCGCCGACAACTCGAACAAAGTGAGTTTTAAAACTTTTGACGCCAGCTTCTGCCAGGCCATTGAAATGTGGTCTGAGAGGAGGTCCCAGATGCCAACACATAGAAAGTCTGGTGGCAGCACTTCTTGCGTATTCAAGTAATTGGTTACGAAACCCTATAAAATTACTGCCTTGATCTGACCAGCATTGCGTCACGCTTCCACGTCTGGAAATGAATCGATGGAATGCACCTACGAACCCTTCGGTGGACAGTTCCATGGTTAATTCCAAATGCACGCAATGTGTGGCCGTACAGACAAACACACAGACATACGATTTGAAAGCTTTACAACCACGGTAACGATGAGGAATCACACAAGTCGATAGCTACACTCGAAAAAGGTTTAAGTTGATTGATTCGATGAGCGGGAAGTAAACTCATTATGGGCGGTCTATAGGGTTTAGGGTTGATTCTAAAACATTGCAAGCACTTGGATATGGTTCTTTGAATTGCCCGTCTGGCAGATAATATCCAAAATTGATGTAAAGGCAGATAATATAATGTTTTAAACCCAGGATGAAGGTATTGTCGATGAGCGGACTCGATAAGAAGAGTAGTTAAACGATGGTTACTCGAAAGTAAGACGGGGTGTTTTGCAGAATAAGACAAAAGGTCATATTTATGTAATCTGCCACCGACTCTAATGATATTATTTTTATCAAGAAAAGTTGAAAGTTTTCGTAAAGGTTTCGGTATTGGTTTATCCTTAGATAACGCGGAAAAAAGCTCAGAAAAACAAGCACCTTGCACGCGTTTGATAAGAAGGTATAACGCACTTTGCATCTCACCGGTGGTAGGAAAAACAATATTTTCAAAAATAATTTTTTGGTCCGGTGGCTTAGTGGGTTTTTGATAGGAATGGTTTTGAAAAAGGTTAACTATTCGAAGGACATAACAAATGATACGTTGAATTTTTGATATAGATGAATATTTGACAAGAAGCTGATCTAAGAAGTTGACATCAATTATCGCATTGCAACAGACCTTTGGCTTTTCCTCCAGATTAATATCTCCGAAATCAATCGGCATTTTTGATTTATGAAAATCGGGCCATTCGTTTTCGGGAGACCACAAAAACGACGGTGCGTTCCACCACATGTCATGTGACATGAGCTGTGAAGGGGTGGCCCCTCGTGACGCAATATCGGCTGCATTCACAGCAGTAGGAATGTAGCGCCACGAGTTTGAGGGAATGATTTCTTGGATTCTACTGACTCGATTTCCAACAAGGGTTTGCCAGCGATTAGGAGGGGATGAAAGCCAATGCAATACGACTTGCGAATCGCAGAAAGAAATGCGCCTAGGAGTTCTAGCCTAGCCAAAGTCTGTGACTTTATAGGCACGACCCTAGATTATGCAGATATGAGAGAAACAGATATATTGTTTTCCTCTTCTACACGAAAATATACGACGCCTGCGTAGCCTCGAATTGAAGCGTCACAGAAGCCGATGATTTGACAGGTATTGGTTTTTGACAGTTTGATTTGTCGGGGTAATTGAAAATTGGAAAGAAGCGGGAATTCAGAACGAAGTTTGTTCCAAGAGTCGATGATAGAAGAATCTGGTTCTTCGTCCCAGCCTATTTTTGATATCCACAACTGTTGCAAAATAAATTTTGCTTGTAGCAACAAGGGACAAAGAAAACCTAAGGGATCGAAGATTGTTCCTATGATAGATAAAATAGCACGTTTCGTTGGGCGTTTGTCCTTCATTCGGCATTGATAAGAAAAAATTTCGTTTTTTGGATGCCATTGAAGTCCTAAAACTTTGATAAAGTGGGGTTCCTCCTTGTCAAAAGAGAGAGGCATTTGACGATCGGATTCTGGCAATGTTGCCAATAACTCGGGACAATTACTTGCCCATTTTTTAAGTTCAAATCCTCCCGACTTCAACAAATCATTGAGTTCCGTTTGAAGGGAAAGAGCTTCAGAAAGCGAAGGGCTAGTTCCCAAGATATCGTCGATATAGATTGACGTTTTTAGAACTGTACTAGCCATAGGAAAACGTTCCTTTTCTCTCTCTGCCAGCTCATTTAAGGTACGCATGGCTAGAAAAGGTGAGCATGTCATGCCAAAAGTGACAGTAGAAAGTTCCCACACTGAAAGTGGGTCCTGTGGAGAAAACCTCCACAATAAGGACGGTGATAAGGATTGATAAGGACTTGACGGAACATCTGTTTGATATCAGCAATGTAGGCAATAGGATTAAGACGAAACGTAAGGAGTAAAGAAGCAATATCCTTTTGAAGTTTCGGTCCAGATAACGTGTCATTGAGACTAATATTCTTTGGGGTGACTGCCGAACAATCCCAGACTACCCTTAATTTTGTACTTAAGCTTTCCGGCTTTAGTACGCAATGATGTGCCAAAAAACATGATACGTCGACTTTTGGTTGACTAGATAAAACTAGACTCATTTGAGTAGAATCGATATAGTCTTGCATGAAACTAGAATAGGCAGTGTACAGATCAGGATTTTTAAGTAATCTGTTTTCTAGAAGTAAAAATCTACGATAAGCTTGCGGATAAGTATTTCCTAGGTCAGGGTTTATTTTATCTTTAAACGGAAGATCTACCATGAATCTACCGCTCGGTTGCCGTACTACACTAGCAGTAAAGATTGATTCTGCTTGTTTTTCTTCTTTGGATAAAATTTGTTTTTTAGGCAAATGTTCGATTTCCCAAAACCTAAGGAGAATGACCTCTAAAGGAGGTGAATGACTCGTTAAAAAACAACTGGTTCGTTCCGTAAGACTACCTACTTCGTCAACCTTTCCCATGACGACCCACCCAAAGATAGTTTCAAGGGCTGAAGGCTGCCCTACCTGTCCAAGAACCCTGCCCTCCTTGAATATCTGTGCGAACAGCTCGCAACCAATAACCAGGTCCACAGGTCTAGATTTGAAATAAGATGGGTCGGCAAGTTTAAGGTTTTCCAAGTGTCTCAACTGATTATCGTTCAAAGTGAATGTAGGCATATTGGAACATAATTGTGGAACGACAATTGCTTCGAAATTAAGTAAAGGAGTGACCTGTCCTTTTGGCTTAATGTGACATTAAACGAGCCCTTTGGAAGTAAAAGAAGACATCTGATTTAATCCGAATATTTCAGTGGTGTAACTTCGCCTAGGAAGATTAAGACGCTGAATACACTTTTCACTGATGAATCCTGTCTCTGATCCAGAATCAAGCAGTGCCCTTACAGGTTGAAAATTCCGCAACCGTCCATAACATCTATTATGGCGGTGCATAAAAGAAAGGTACCTGAAGGTCTTGAGGTATTTAATGACACATGAAGATTATTGACAGGTGGTGTGTGAATGACAGGACTAGTATCTTGGCTACTAGACTCTTGATTAGTTTCTAAGACATGAGTTAAAGTGTGGTGCCTTTTACTATTGCAAGTCCTGCATGAATATTTGGATTTGCACGTATCTACCCCATGCAAGGGATGAAAACACGCTAGACATAATTTTTTCTGCTTGACGAAAGACGAAAGCACGTGACCTTGATTACACCGGAAACATGTTATTCCCGTACTTGAATTAGTTGAGGTGCCAGCCAGTCCTATAAAAGGCGAATTGGATGATTTATAGGTAGGCTTTTGCCCAAACTGATTTCGCATAGAATTTGAATTTTGATAGGTTGGCTTTTGCCCAGACTGATTTTGCATAGAATTTGATTTTTGATAGATAGGCACCTTTTTGGGTGCTGTTGATTGAGGAAGTGATTCCAAAACTTTACATCTTTTTTCTAGAAATTGAAAAAGTGACTGAAAAGTGGGAATTTCGGTATTAGTATTGGCGTGACTCATTTCGAAATTTGAACGCGTCGGAATATCCAATTTTTCTAATAAAATGAAAAAAATAATAAAGTCCCAACTGTCAACGTCAAAGCTAAGTGATTTTAAAATTTCTAGGGATTCAGAAAAGGTGTCAATTAAATTACGCAATTCTTTAGCTGACTCGTTTTTTAAGGCGAAGTTCATAATTGAGCTTAAAGCATCATTTGCGAGGTCTCGCTTGTTTTGATATCTATTGACTAATTTGTCGTAAGCAATTTTATAATTTTGATCAGATAAGCTAATCCCTGATATCAATTTTAAAGGCTCATCCTCGAGACATGAAAATAAATATTGAAGTTTTCGAACGTTACTTAGACTTTGATTTTGATCTATAATGTTATTAAAAAGATCGAAAAAGCTTGGCCATAATTTTTTATCACCTCGAAATATGGGAATACCTAACTCTTTGAGTTTTGGAGTTTCAGATTCGTTTTGTCGAACATATGATCCCGAAAGGGTTGAAGCCTCAACCGGAAATATTTTAGAGTAAACCCCCTTACACGCATAAAAATATTTACAAGCTTCTGAAAGGATCGCATCCTGCGTTTTAAACTCCTCGTTGCCCGAGTCGGCTATCAACATAATGACGTCATTATATGCCAGCATGCATTTATCGAAGGTTTCATCCAAATCGGAATACCTCACTTGAAACTCGTTTCTCGCTCTTTCATCCGATGCCGCGGTTTGTGAAAACATATAATACTCGGTTATCGCAGATAAAAAACCTTGCGTTTTTGCACGGCTTTTTTGACAGACATGATTTTACCTTTGAAATGACGAAATTGTCGGTAAATATACAATTAACGCTAAATTAATGCTTCTGAAATAGAAAAATGACGAATTGTCGAAAATATGCACTAATTTATCGCAATTGATGAAAATTCTTTTAAATATCGAAATGATATGGAACACATCTAATCACAGAAATGTCGGTAAATATACAATTAACGCTAAATTAATGCTTCTGAAATAGAAAAATGACGAATTGTCGAAAATATGCAATAATTTATCGCAATTGATGAAAATTGTTTTAAATATCGAAATGATATGAAACACCCTAACACATAAATGAGAAATGTTGTTGTTTGTTTTGTTTTGATTCCTTCGCTTTGTTTATACCACGCGGTACGCGAAAACAGGTACTGCGCCGACACCTTTCTCTCGTTTCAATACGATGCGAAAAATTCAAGGCCGCCTTGTTTTCGGCGTGAAAATAGTGGCCGACCTATTAATACCGTCGTATGGATTTAATTTAAAATACTTCGGCTCGCAAGGAACACTTATGTTATGCCCGCAGTAAGAAAAACGATAAATGCAATGGACTGTATAATTTAATTAATGAAAGCGCGAACAAGTTCTAGCCTAGCCAAAGTTTGTGACTTTATAGGCGCGACCCTAGATTTTGCAGATATGAGAGAAACAGATATATTGTTTTCCTCTTCTACACGAAAATATACGACGCCTGCGTAGCCGTGAATTGAAGCGTCACAGAAGCCGATGATTTGACAGGTATTGATTTTTGACAGTTTGATTTGTCGGGGTAATTGAAAATTGGAAAGAAGCGGGAATTCAGAACGAAGTTTGTTCCAAGAGTCGATGATAGAAGAATCTGGTTCTTCGTCCCAGCCTATTTTCGATATCCACAACTGTTGCAAAATAAATTTTGCTTGTAGCAACAAGGGACAAAGAAAACCTAAGGGATCGAAGATTGTTCCTATGATAGATAAAATAGAACGTTTGGTTGGGGGTTTGTCCTTCATTCGACATTGATAAGAAAAAATTTCGTTTTTTGGATGCCATTGAAGTCCTAAAACTTTGATAAAGTGGGGTTCCTCCTTGTCGAAAGAGAGAGGCATTTGACGATCGGACTCTGGCAATGTTGCCAATAACTCAGGACAAATGCTTGCCCATTTTTTAAGTTCAAATCCTCCCCACTTCAACAAATCATCAGTTCTGTTTGAAGGGAGAGAGCTTCAGAAAGCGAAGGGCTAGTTCCCAAGATATCGTCGATATAGATTGACGTTTTTAGAACAGTACTAGCCATAGGAAAACGTTCCTTTTCTCTCTTTGCCAGCTCATTTAAGGTACGCATGGCTAGAAAAGGTGAGCATGTCATGCCAAAAGTGACAGTAGAAAGTTCCCACACTGAAAGTGGGTCATGTGGAGAAAACCTCCACAATATCCTTTGATAAGGACGGTGATAAGGATTGATAAGGACTTGACGGAACATCTGTTTGATATCAGCAATGTAGGCAATAGGATTAAGACGAAACGTAAGGAGTAAAGAAGCAATATCCTTTTGAAGTTTCGGTCCAGATAACAACGTGTCATTGAGACTAATATTTTTTGGGGTGACTGCCGAACAATCCCAGACTACCCTTAATTTTGTACTTAAGCTTTCCGGCTTTAATACGCAATGATGTGCCAAAAAACCTGATACGTCGACTTTTGGTTGACTAGGTAAAACTAGACTCATATGATTAGAATCGATATAGTCTTGCATGAAACTTGAATAGGCAGTGTACAGATCAGGATAGTAGATAGGCAAGGGGGGTTCTGGCGCACTTTTCCCATGTAAATCCCCATAAGACGAAAACGTGGTCTTTTTTTTTTTTTTGAACCGGTCGGTCACAGTATCTTGCTTGCGACACTAATTGTCTGCATCGGGCCCTAACATTTACTACCTAATTTTAAATCGCATATCGTATATTTTCATTTAATTTCTTTTGCTGATTCTTAAATAAATCTTATTATTATTTATAATTTTAGTATTTTCCAGGGTGACATAGTTGTGCTATTCGTATATTTATGTATCTTAAATATTTGCGAGACCATTCGCTTCAGTGATAGTTGATCTAACCTAACATGCCATTATCTCAGATATTTTTTTTTGTTTGACTTTAAACGATCATCTAAGGAGTTGCACTAGTTAACCTAGCAACTTTTACAATGGCGCTTAGCAACTGCCTGGTATCATTAGAATTTTTTTTCTACTTTGTATTTAAGTCTCTATTGTTTGTTTTTAAAATGGATAATATTCAAAAAATAAGGATACATAATAACTTGTTTAACATTTTATTATTTATAATATTCATTTACAGAGTTTCTTTACAGAATTAACTTATAAATTATGACATACCAAACTTGTATATTAGTATTCTTATATCCATCTTACAAGAGATGTTTTTACTCTTATTGTCTTAATCCTATTACCACAAAGCATACGCCTAGCTATACAAAGTATTATATACTAATTATATCCATTCCTATTACAATCCTAACGCTACTACTATGAAATAAAAAAAAATTATTTTTACAATTTCCAATACTTCCAATTTTTACCTATAGTCTTAATATTATTAGTATTGAAGACAAAAAGTCTAGTCCAAAAAATTCCGATTGTATCTTATATACTATTAAACCGCTCCATTTTTATTGTCTTACGGATTAAATATTCAAATTTTCATGGCGTAAAAAGAGTTTCTTTTTACAGGACTTTGTATAACCATAACATATTATAAGATAGCTTAATATTAAAATATTATCTTACGGCTATTACTATTAAAATGTTGCTAAATATAAATCGGTACAACTAAATACTAATGATTTTTATTTGTGTTTAATGCAGTAGTGTCCCCAAGGAAGAGTTTCATATGAATCTTTCGATATGTATCTTTTATTATCAAAAGGACTTAGTCCAATTTTGTCTTGTTTAATCGAGTAGAGTATATGTTTTTCAGATCTAATAAGATTTTGTGTCACCATTTTTTCTTTAAAATTATTTAGGCATTTAACATAATCATCAAACAATATTTTTGTTTCGACGATACTTTTCTTAACACCCTTTGCTTTTTTGGTAACTTTTTCAGCAGACATATGGTTCAATCCTATAATATTTTTAGTCGATTCACAATTAAGAACTTTAAAAGCATACATTTTTGCTCTCAACCCAACAAAATGTGTCATGATATTTCCGTTGTTCTCATCTTTCATCATACCTAAAACTTTTTTATTGACCCTTGGTATCTCAAATGTATTGCCTTCGGGGTAATCTGAGGTATCAAAAAATTTGTAACCGTCACGGCGTATAGCTTCGTATATATCACAATTTCTTATTTCATATACTAAACTATCAGTGTCTGTATATGTTATTGAACAGTCTTTTGCAAAAGTAGGTATCATATAGTTATAATGAAATTTATATATTGTTGTTTTGGCAATGTCCAAAATACACATACCCAGATATATAGGTTTGTTAAAGTAAATTTCCGTTTTCTCCAGTTCTACGGCAACCAGGTTTTCATTGAATATTGTAATGCTTTTGAATTCAGGCCGAGAAATTAGAGCTTCAGCCCCATAGCGCCCATCCCAATTTTGGACCAATTTGATATTACAGTGATTTCGAATATTTTCCATGGTTTTGCCGAAAACTGCGTTGTTCATTAGTTTAAAAAGATTTTTTTCAAACTCGTTTTTAGCATTCTGCCTTAATTGAGTATTTAAATCAATATAAGGCTTTAGCCATGCTGATTGTTTAAACCTTAAGATTCTATGGATATGCCTTAGTTTGACACCAAGTTTTAATGCCTGTTTTAAATTTATGTAGTGAATTATATACTCTTTTTTATCAAACAATGTGGCCATAAGTTTTTTATTTGGATTGCTTTTTTCTTGAGGTGGACACATATGCTCGGGACATGGCGGAAGGTCAGAGAAATAGTCATGTAGTATTGTGGGAATTTCCAAATCAACTTCTAATATGTAACCCATATGTGAATTATCTGGAACTTCATCTATGTTAAACATTTTTTGTTCATTTTCATTTAACCAATGAAAATCGCCATATGGTAAACACTGACTCATGCTATATCCATATTGATTGTTGATATCAAAATAGATTAAAAAAGAAGTTGGTTTGCTGGCATCATAATTTGGCATGTATTTGTTATTGGCCTCCACATACCTTTTTGAACACTGACTCAAACCGCCTCTAATACCGCGTTCTATAAATGTGACCATATTGTAATCTGTTAATAGTTCTAAAGTTTGATTTGTCTTGTAGAGCATACAGTCCCATGTGTATCCAGGCAGAGTATAATAATTTGCAGGATCCAATCCATATGTTTTATGACAACTTTTTCTAAATTGCTGGAATACTTCCATTAAAAGGACTATGTCGGATCGTAAATAAAGTTCTAAGTACTCTTTCATGTTTTTACAATTAAAGCTATTCCATACATTGTGTGCATGTTCATAATCTATCTGTGAAATTTCTTTACCTTCTAAGGTGTTATAAAATTGATGTTTTTCGGGTAACTTTGTTACTTTTAATTTTTTCCAGCCATCCATATAATCATAACAAAACACTCCCTTTCTTGTTAGGAGTTTAATCTTATCTTCCTCAAAATCATGAAATTCTTTTTTTTAAAGAGGATATTCTGCTAAATATGATACAAGGTTAGATAAGCTAGTCGCCATGAATCGAAACGAATCAATAAATCTGAATTCTATAAAATTATTAGCCAGCTTTTTTGTAAATGATATGTACTTTTCTTGGTTTACTGGTAGTAAATTGATTGTACCATCCAACTTTGCTATACTCTCGATAATTAAACTGGCATCATATGAACTTAAATTATGAAAAATAACAGGAACAGTGTGAATATCTGTAAAATTTAAGTTACATTTATTATGTGCTGGACCTCGGTATTCAGAAGTAAGGTGGTTGTGATCTCTTATCTTTATGTCATCTTTAAAAAAAGGCTTTTCGCAAACATGACAATTTTTAGACCCAAAAAATTCAGTCTTTTGTTTTTTAGTTAGAGGTTCCATTGGCAAATCACACAAGAATACAGTTTCCAAATCCTCTGCAAATTCCTCCAGTTCTTTAGAAAACCATTCCATGCAATCGGGACCAGTATAATGGCGATAGAAAGATAGAGTGTCATCATATTCACATTTTACATAATATCCAACAGAACAAGGGACATGCTGTTGATATTTTTGCGTATTGGTTTCATTTTTCTTTTTTATAGGAACCAGCAAACATTCAGTATCTGCATAAATTACAAATGGAACCATTTGTTTATTCTTAAAGTTTTTGAATTTTAATAGTTTTTTTTCTTCTGTTGGTAATTTGGGTACGACAATACTTCCAATTTTTCGACAATCCTTAAAATGCTGGTTAAATTTATCTTGTGTATAAAAAAAGTGCAAACATCTTTTACATATACACTTTGAGACTTTCTTTTTACTAAGTTGGCTACTTACTAGTCTTGAAAGATTTTTTACCCATACAAAATGGTAAGTTAAAGATGAAAGATCTGAAATATCGTCATCTTCAGAGTAATATGTATTTTGAATCATAAGAATGTTGACATGTCTTTCTTTTTCCTCATTTGTAATGTATGCTGGTATTACTTTGTAGCTTTTATTACTGTTTTTGTGAAGTCTATATACGTTTATAGATACATTATTTTGTTTTTCGAATAACGTCACTTGCTTTATAGTCATAGGGAATTTAATTCCACTTAGATTTAGGACTTCGCGGGGATGCGGATAAGATGTTGTTCTATTGGAATCTTTTTTAACGGGATACAGTGCTGATACAACCGCCCAGCCAAAGCATAAATTGTCATTATTTTTGACATTTACACAAGCCTTACGATTAAGAATTTCTTTGGGTAGCTCTAAACAACACCCAGCTCTAAGCGGATTGTTCTTATTTATTCCTATCATAAGGTTGTTTATTTTCATGAGAGACCACCCAGATTGATTTTCTGCAAATTCTTCAAGATCAACCAATAACTGATTTTTCACATGCTTCTCAAACCATTTAACTAAATCAGTATTACGGTCAATTGGTGCATTCTTGTTATTAAAATGTTTTGTTTCGGTGATTATTTCTTGTTGTTTTAGAATTTGAAAATCCCCACTTAAAACTGTGTTTACTTTTACCATTTCTTTTTTTTTCAAAATATTTTGAATTCTTCTTTTAAATAAGCTACAACTGTCATCTAAAAATTGCTTCGCATCATTGTTTTTCAAGTTTGTAATCACACCACTTCTTACCCGGTTGTCAAAGGCTGAATTTACATCTTCCCACTGAACACGATGTTTTGCAGTTTTTCTGTTGATGACATCTCCACCTCCCACCTTTAGAAGTCGTTTTAAATTGTGTTTAGACTCTTTAACTTGTACAAGACAAGCTGTTAAGTGAGCTTTTTCAGTTACAGACTTTGAGTTCTTCAGTGCAACACTTATTTTTCTGCTAGCCAAAGCACAGTCTTTTAAAATTTGTAAAATCTTTCCATTGTTTTTACCATCATAGGTCATCTTCAGCTGACCTTTAATTTTCAGAACTAAGGCAGTAGCAAAACTCATTTTTTCGGTTATTTAACTGTGTGTCGATAACTAATAATTAGTTAAATGTTCTCTGAGTACAAGCGACCAGGATAGGATACAAAACCAGACTGAAATAGTTAAATGAGTTTCATTTCTTTATACAAAATCATCAGATATATACGCATGCGCATAAGTGTTTTGTTCTCAATTGCGTTGCACACCAAACCAGTTTTTTCTTTTTATTATTTACTTATTGGACCAGGTTTCTTCACGTAGTATAAACTTTGAACAAAATTAAACTTATTTTAGTAATATAAGGAACAAGCTGTTGAATATACTACATTGACCTTTTTTTAATAACCCAAGTATGCAAAAGACAGGGGTTCTTTAAGGTTTAGAGTAGTGAATGAGAGCTATAAGTTCAATAAACCTTTTACCGTGGATGGGTGAAAGGTGCGTTATAAACAGGTTCGATGATATTTTTAACTTTGGATTAATAGAGAATAGAATAAACTAAAAAAAGAGGGAATATACAAAGGTTCGATGACCTTTTTTATCAAGAACTAGAAGAGGAGTTTACTATGTCTATGTCTCACTTTTTTCTTAAAGTGCTTTATTTCTTGAGAAGGCAGCTGAGCCTCTAAAAATTTATAAAAATTTGTTAAAAATGAATTGGTGGTATACACAAAATTTATTTTAGTTTTAGTTGAAACTTTTATAAGTCAATGAAAGGTTTAGCATTGTTTATTTTTTTTGTATATTTATTAAGTTGCATTATATACATATACACATAACCAGCAGAAAATAAAGCTTATTAAAGAGACTGTATGGAAGACAAAGAAAAAGCTTGATGGATATCATCTTCTAGGTATTTTTAGATTTTTAGGCAATGTTTGTACCCGTAGCGCATAAATCCATAATAACTGTATGTTTTATATTATTGTTAGGTCACCATTTATCTTTTCATCTTCCTCCAAACCTTAATTTTTTTTATTAGTCCTCTGTAATTTTTTTATTTACTTGATTCATACAGGTTAGATGTAAGAGTAGCAATTGTTCTCCACCGAGAAAAAACCTAAATCTCGCCTTGTTGATGTATAATTTTTTTTATATCAATAAAAGATGTTTCATTCATTCATTCATTTAGGAATAGCCTCGTTCCTCCATATATAAAACTTTCTAGCTTAAACGCTGGATTTTATATTGGTACACTATTGATTGTGAGTATTTTTCTTGCTTATGTTTATAATAAAAACATTTCATCTTCTTATATACCTCTGTCAAGTCATAATTAATATTGTCCCTACGTAATCATTTATACTTACGTTTTTTAAGTTTTGTGCGCTATTTTTCTTGCTTCTTTGTAATGCCGATGTTAGATAGTCTTGGCGTCTATCTCATATGCTCACAAGCTCTGTTTAATATTTAATTTGAATACCTAGTTCTTTCTCCATTTGTTCTATAATGTAAAGTCAAGAAAACCTTTTAAGTAACAAAAAGCACAGTTTTTATCATAAAATAACATGGTTTGTATAAGTAGATTCTTTAAACTTAAAATTAAATTACATTAAAAAATTATCTTTTAGGTTTTATATATCTTACGCGTTTAAGATGAATACTTTCCTTACTTTTTCCATGTTACATCCATTAAAATTATTAACCGAAGAACAGACCTAAAATTCATAACATAAAAAAAGTATCCTGGCTGATTTGTGTGATTTAGAAAAGCAAATGAATCAGACTATTTTAACTGCAAATCACCATGATGATATAAGGAAGCATTTTAATACCCACCTTTTGTCCGTCTGCGTCTGTGCGAGGATCAGGTTGATAGTAATGGTTCATCATCCCGAATACAATTATCATTATCTTTCAGATTAAAAAAAATCGATGATCATATGCGGCTTTTACCACTTTAACGCCTAAAAGAGAGACCGAGAGCTAAAGACGAAGAGCTATATATCTGCAATTTTATTCTACTATATCAGGAATGTATAGTCATAAAGATGACTCACACAACTTTACAACACAGATGCTGTTCAAATAATATTACTAAATAGCAAGTCGTTCACTCATTTTGTTACTGTTCTAGGCATGCGCATTAAATAATTAATACATCTGCTTTTGTTTAGGTGCTTTTTAAAATAAAATTTCTAACATTCTCTGCTGATACATATAGGACATAAAAAACACACACTATTTAACCGGACAGAAAATTTTCTCCACGTCCATCAAGATGATTAATATGGTTTTTATTGATAAACATCAATTCACAAAGAAATATTTATACAAAAAATCAGATCCAAAAGAGTCAAAATCTCAATGATACCTTAAACTTAATGTATACATTCCTAAATGTCTGTATGGGAGGGGTTTTCTCTGTCAACAATATAGACACTAACTTAACAATATACACCATAATTGTAATTCCTTTATATACGAGATATGAACTAAACTTATTGAGAAAAAATATCAAACTAACAAACTTGATATTTTATAAACTTAACATATTATTATCGCTAAAATTTGCTTTAGATTGCTACCGTTTTGATTGTAACAATTTGTTTTTTAGTATTGAGCATTTTGTTTTTAGGAATGCAACAATTTCCCTTTTAGATTGTAACAGTTTGTGTTTATAATTGCAACAATTTGAATATTGGATTGTAACAGTTTCTGTTTAGGATTGTAACAATTTGTTCGTACGATTGCAACAATTTCCCTTTTGGATTGTAACAGTTTATATTTATAATTGTAACAAGTTGTCTTTTGGATTGTAACAGTTTGTGTTTAGGATTGTAACAATTTGTTTATACGATTGCAACAATTTGTTTTTCAGATTGTAACTATTAGTTTGTAGAATTGTAACAATTTGTTCATACGATTGCAACAATTTGTTTGTAGGATTGTGACTGTTTGTTTGTAGAATTGTAGTAATTTGTGTTTAGGATTGTAACATTAGCTTTTTTAATTGTAACAATATGTTTTTAGGATTTTAATAATTTATTTTTAGGGTCGCTAAGAATTATACATACATTTTTGCATGATGTCAACGCCTAGTACAGTAAAATTTGAATTTCAAGCTTTCAATACTGCTTTTGAATATATGACACAAAATCAATTTTTTCAATAAGAGGACAATTTGTCCTTACTGAGTAAATAGGGTCAATCCTAACATTTTTCAACTTTAACTCAACTACCTTTCATTAAATAATGTCCAACTTAAATCAAATTCCATTAAAATTCTACAAGAGATTAATTAAATTCAGACAAGGTATGAAACCAGAAAACTTGTTCATTTCTCAACTAAAAATTTTTACTACTGTTACTATTTGTTTTTACATTAAAACTGTTTTCTTAAATTTTCTTACTATTTTATTTTATAGGTACAGAAAAACATACACCAGTGTCGTATTTAAAATGCATGTAATTTTAAAAATTAGACATAACTTTCTTGATATTTTATTTTATTACACCCCCACCCCTCAAACTGAATAACGTCAATATTATAATTTTTCTACTCTACGCTTAATTACCTTTCATTTGATACCCCACAAGCCATATATTGCCTAAAGTGATAATTTTTATTTAAAAACTACCCCCTTTTTGGGTTATTATTGTGTAGACCTTAGCACTATTTAAACACCTTTAACCAAAGCATTACCACAACATACACACCAAATTTTATCAAAATCGATCAAGTAGTTTATGTGTTATAGGTTTTTAAGTGATTTATGAAAACTACCCCATTGGTCGGCTTCTATAGGGTTGTGTTAAATTATCTTTAAACGTAGTTAACTAGAGCTTAGCTGTAATAGTACATACCAAATTTTATTGACATCGGTCAATTAGATTTTAAGTTATAAGCCTTTTAATTATTTTTTAAAAACTACCCTTTTTCTTAGTTTTTAGGGGGTTTATGTCAACAATATTTTGCAGGGTATCACCGGAGGTTATATCAAGTGTAGGTACAAAATCTTATTAAAATCGCTTAAATGGTTCTTTGTTTATAGACGATTAAAGGTTTTAGAAAAACTACCCCTTTTGCACGCTTCTAGGGGGTTGATTGTAACCATTTTCATACATGAACAGCAAGACCCCAAGCCCGGTTTACCCATAAATTTTCATGAAAATTGGTCCAGTAGTTGGGGAGCAATAGACAAAAAAGGAACAGTAGTACGGGAAGGCAATTTGGGTCAGTGGCGTACCTAAACATTTTTAGGAGGGTTTAAATATACAGTTAGATGCTAAATCCTTCCTAAAAAGGTATGGTTAGACCACATTTTAACGGCTAGCGGATTTTTGGGGGGGTCTGGCCCCCCCAAAAAATTGACCGCACGCCACTGGAAAAAATACACCTCAATTGACTTTCTGTACTACTGTTCCTTTTTTGTCTATTGCTCCCCAACTACTGGACCAATTTTCATGAAAATTTATGGGTAAACCGGGCTTGGGGTCTTGCTGTTCATGTATGAAAATGGTTACAATCAACCCCCTAGAAGCGTGCAAAAGGGGTAGTTTTTCTAAAACCTTTAATCGTCTATAAACAAAGAACCATTTAAGCGATTTTAATAAGATTTTGTACCTACACTTGATATAACCTCCGGTGATACCCTGCAAAATATTGTTGACATAAACCCCCTAAAAACTAAGAAAAAGGGTAGTTTTTAAAAAAATAATTAAAAGGCTTATAACTTAAAATCTAATTGACCGATATCAATAAAATTTGGTATGTACTATTACAGCTAAGCTCTAGTTGACTACGTTTAAAGATAATTTAACACAACCCTATAGAAGCCGACCAATGGGGTAGTTTTCATAAATCACTTAAAAACCTATAACACATAAACTACTTGATCGATTTTGATAAAATTTGGTGTGTATGTTGTGGTAATGCTTTGGTTAAAGGTGTTTAAATAGTGCTAAGGTCTACACAATAATAACCCAAAAAGGGGGTAGTTTTTAAATAAAAATTATCACTTTAGGCAATATATGGCTTGTGGGGTATCAAATGAAAGGTAATTAAGCGTAGAGTAGAAAAATTATAATATTGACGTTATTCAGTTTGAGGGGTGGGGGTGTAATAAAATAAAATATCAAGCAAGTTATGTCTAATTTTTAAAATTACATGCATTTTAAATACGACACTGGTGTATGTTTTTCTGTACCTATAAAATAAAATAGTAAGAAAATTTAAGAAAACAGTTTTAATGTAAAAACAAATAGTAACAGTAGTAAAAATTTTTAGTTGAGAAATGAACAAGTTTTCTGGTTTCATACCTTGTCTGAATTTAATTAATCTCTTGTAGAATTTTAATGGAATTTGATTTAAGTTGGACATTATTTAATGAAAGGTAGTTGAGTTAAAGTTGAAAAATGTTAGGATTGACCCTATTTACTCAGTAAGGACAAATTGTCCTCTTATTGAAAAAATTGATTTTGTGTCATATATTCAAAAGCAGTATTGAAAGCTTGAAATTCAAATTTTACTGTACTAGGCGTTGACATCATGCAAAAATGTATGTTTAATTCTTAGCGACCCTAAAAATAAATTATTAAAATCCTAAAAACATATTGTTACAATTAAAAAAGCTAATGTTACAATCCTAAACACAAATTACTACAATTCTACAAACAAACAGTCACAATCCTACAAACAAATTGTTGCAATCGTATGAACAACTTGTTACAATTCTACAAACTAATAGTTACAATCTGAAAAACAAATTGTTGCAATCGTATAAACAAATTGTTACAATCCTAAACACAAACTGTTACAATCCAAAAGACAACTTGTTACAATTATAAATATAAACTGTTACAATCCAAAAGGGAAATTGTTGCAATCGTACGAACAAATTGTTACAATCCTAAACAGAAACTGTTACAATCCAATATTCAAATTGTTGCAATTATAAACACAAACTGTTACAATCTAAAAGGGAAATTGTTGCATTCCTAAAAACAAAATGCTCAATACTAAAAAACAAATTGTTACAATCAAAACGGTAGCAATCTAAAGCAAATTTTAGCGATAATAATATGTTAAGTTTATAAAATATCAAGTTTGTTAGTTTGATATTTTTTCTCAATAAGTTTAGTTCATATCTCGTATATAAAGGAATTACAATTATGGTGTATATTGTTAAGTTAGTGTCTATATTGTTGACAGAGAAAACCCCTCCCATACAGACATTTAGGAATGTATACATTAAGTTTAAGGTATCATTGAGATTTTGACTCTTTTGGATCTGATTTTTTGTATAAATATTTCTTTGTGAATTGATGTTTATCAATAAAAACCATATTAATCATCTTGATGGACGTGGAGAAAATTTTCTGTCCGGTTAAATAGTGTGTGTTTTTTATGTCCTATATGTATCAGCAGAGAATGTTAGAAATTTTATTTTAAAAAGCACCTAAACAAAAGCAGATGTATTAATTATTTAATGCGCATGCCTAGAACAGTAACAAAATGAGTGAACGACTTGCTATTTAGTAATATTATTTGAACAGCATCTGTGTTGTAAAGTTGTGTGAGTCATCTTTATGACTATACATTCCTGATATAGTAGAATAAAATTGCAGATATATAGCTCTTCGTCTTTAGCTCTCGGTCTCTCTTTTAGGCGTTAAAGTGGTAAAAGCCGCATATGATCATCGATTTTTTTAATCTGAAAGATAATGATAATTGTATTCGGGATGATGAACCATTACTATCAACCTGATCCTCGCACAGACGCAGACGGACAAAAGGTGGGTATTAAAATGCTTCCTTATATCATCATGGTGATTTGCAGTTAAAATAGTCTGATTCATTTGCTTTTCTAAATCACACAAATCAGCCAGGATACTTTTTTTATGTTATGAATTTTAGGTCTGTTCTTCGGTTAATAATTTTAATGGATGTAACATGGAAAAAGTAAGGAAAGTATTCATCTTAAACGCGTAAGATATATAAAACCTAAAAGATAATTTTTTAATGTAATTTAATTTTAAGTTTAAAGAATCTACTTATACAAACCATGTTATTTTATGATAAAAACTGTGCTTTTTGTTACTTAAAAGGTTTTCTTGACTTTACATTATAGAACAAATGGAGAAAGAACTAGGTATTCAAATTAAATATTAAACAGAGCTTGTGAGCATATGAGATAGACGCCAAGACTATCTAACATCGGCATTACAAAGAAGCAAGAAAAATAGCGCACAAAACTTAAAAAACGTAAGTATAAATGATTACGTAGGGACAATATTAATTATGACTTGACAGAGGTATATAAGAAGATGAAATGTTTTTATTATAAACATAAGCAAGAAAAATACTCACAATCAATAGTGTACCAATATAAAATCCAGCGTTTAAGCTAGAAAGTTTTATATATGGAGGAACGAGGCTATTCCTAAATGAATGAATGAATGAAACATCTTTTATTGATATAAAAAAAATTATACATCAACAAGGCGAGATTTAGGTTTTTTCTCGGTGGAGAACAATTGCTACTCTTACATCTAACCTGTATGAATCAAGTAAATAAAAAAATTACAGAGGACTAATAAAAAAAATTAAGGTTTGGAGGAAGATGAAAAGATAAATGGTGACCTAACAATAATATAAAACATACAGTTATTATGGATTTATGCGCTACGGGTACAAACATTGCCTAAAAATCTAAAAATACCTAGAAGATGATATCCATCAAGCTTTTTCTTTGTCTTCCATACAGTCTCTTTAATAAGCTTTATTTTCTGCTGGTTATGTGTATATGTATATAATGCAACTTAATAAATATACAAAAAAAATAAACAATGCTAAACCTTTCATTGACTTATAAAAGTTTCAACTAAAACTAAAATAAATTTTGTGTATACCACCAATTCATTTTTAACAAATTTTTATAAATTTTTAGAGGCTCAGCTGCCTTCTCAAGAAATAAAGCACTTTAAGAAAAAAGTGAGACATAGACATAGTAAACTCCTCTTCTAGTTCTTGATAAAAAAGGTCATCGAACCTTTGTATATTCCCTCTTTTTTTAGTTTATTCTATTCTCTATTAATCCAAAGTTAAAAATATCATCGAACCTGTTTATAACGCACCTTTCACCCATCCACGGTAAAAGGTTTATTGAACTTATAGCTCTCATTCACTACTCTAAACCTTAAAGAACCCCTGTCTTTTGCATACTTGGGTTATTAAAAAAAGGTCAATGTAGTATATTCAACAGCTTGTTCCTTATATTACTAAAATAAGTTTAATTTTGTTCAAAGTTTATACTACGTGAAGAAACCTGGTCCAATAAGTAAATAATAAAAAGAAAAAACTGGTTTGGTGTGCAACGCAATTGAGAACAAAACACTTATGCGCATGCGTATATATCTGATGATTTTGTATAAAGAAATGAAACTCATTTAACTATTTCAGTCTGGTTTTGTATCCTATCCTGGTCGCTTGTACTCAGAGAACATTTAACTAATTATTAGTTATCGACACACAGTTAAATAACCGAAAAAATGAGTTTTGCTACTGCCTTAGTTCTGAAAATTAAAGGTCAGCTGAAGATGACCTATGATGGTAAAAACAATGGAAAGATTTTACAAATTTTAAAAGACTGTGCTTTGGCTAGCAGAAAAATAAGTGTTGCACTGAAGAACTCAAAGTCTGTAACTGAAAAAGCTCACTTAACAGCTTGTCTTGTACAAGTTAAAGAGTCTAAACACAATTTAAAACGACTTCTAAAGGTGGGAGGTGGAGATGTCATCAACAGAAAAACTGCAAAACATCGTGTTCAGTGGGAAGATGTAAATTCAGCCTTTGACAACCGGGTAAGAAGTGGTGTGATTACAAACTTGAAAAACAATGATGCGAAGCAATTTTTAGATGACAGTTGTAGCTTATTTAAAAGAAGAATTCAAAATATTTTGAAAAAAAAAGAAATGGTAAAAGTAAACACAGTTTTAAGTGGGGATTTTCAAATTCTAAAACAACAAGAAATAATCACCGAAACAAAACATTTTAATAACAAGAATGCACCAATTGACCGTAATACTGATTTAGTTAAATGGTTTGAGAAGCATGTGAAAAATCAGTTATTGGTTGATCTTGAAGAATTTGCAGAAAATCAATCTGGGTGGTCTCTCATGAAAATAAACAACCTTATGATAGGAATAAATAAGAACAATCCGCTTAGAGCTGGGTGTTGTTTAGAGCTACCCAAAGAAATTCTTAATCGTAAGGCTTGTGTAAATGTCAAAAATAATGACAATTTATGCTTTGGCTGGGCGGTTGTATCAGCACTGTATCCCGTTAAAAAAGATTCCAATAGAACAACATCTTATCCGCATCCCCGCGAAGTCCTAAATCTAAGTGGAATTAAATTCCCTATGACTATAAAGCAAGTGACGTTATTCGAAAAACAAAATAATGTATCTATAAACGTATATAGACTTCACAAAAACAGTAATAAAAGCTACAAAGTAATACCAGCATACATTACAAATGAGGAAAAAGAAAGACATGTCAACATTCTTATGATTCAAAATACATATTACTCTGAAGATGACGATATTTCAGATCTTTCATCTTTAACTTACCATTTTGTATGGGTAAAAAATCTTTCAAGACTAGTAAGTAGCCAACTTAGTAAAAAGAAAGTCTCAAAGTGTATATGTAAAAGATGTTTGCACTTTTTTTATACACAAGATAAATTTAACCAGCATTTTAAGGATTGTCGAAAAATTGGAAGTATTGTCGTACCCAAATTACCAACAGAAGAAAAAAAACTATTAAAATTCAAAAACTTTAAGAATAAACAAATGGTTCCATTTGTAATTTATGCAGATACTGAATGTTTGCTGGTTCCTATAAAAAAGAAAAATGAAACCAATACGCAAAAATATCAACAGCATGTCCCTTGTTCTGTTGGATATTATGTAAAATGTGAATATGATGACACTCTATCTTTCTATCGCCATTATACTGGTCCCGATTGCATGGAATGGTTTTCTAAAGAACTGGAGGAATTTGCAGAGGATTTGGAAACTGTATTCTTGTGTGATTTGCCAATGGAACCTCTAACTAAAAAACAAAAGACTGAATTTTTTGGGTCTAAAAATTGTCATGTTTGCGAAAAGCCTTTTTTTAAAGATGACATAAAGATAAGAGATCACAACCACCTTACTTCTGAATACCGAGGTCCAGCACATAATAAATGTAACTTAAATTTTACAGATATTCACACTGTTCCTGTTATTTTTCATAATTTAAGTTCATATGATGCCAGTTTAATTATCGAGAGTATAGCAAAGTTGGATGGTACAATCAATTTACTACCAGTAAACCAAGAAAAGTACATATCATTTACAAAAAAGCTGGCTAATAATTTTATAGAATTCAGATTTATTGATTCGTTTCGATTCATGGCGACTAGCTTATCTAACCTTGTATCATATTTAGCAGAATATCCTCTTTTAAAAAAAGAATTTCATGATTTTGAGGAAGATAAGATTAAACTCCTAACAAGAAAGGGAGTGTTTTGTTATGATTATATGGATGGCTGGAAAAAATTAAAAGTAACAAAGTTACCCGAAAAACATCAATTTTATAACACCTTAGAAGGTAAAGAAATTTCACAGATAGATTATGAACATGCACACAATGTATGGAATAGCTTTAATTGTAAAAACATGAAAGAGTACTTAGAACTTTATTTACGATCCGACATAGTCCTTTTAATGGAAGTATTCCAGCAATTTAGAAAAAGTTGTCATAAAACATATGGATTGGATCCTGCAAATTATTATACTCTGCCTGGATACACATGGGACTGTATGCTCTACAAGACAAATCAAACTTTAGAACTATTAACAGATTACAATATGGTCACATTTATAGAACGCGGTATTAGAGGCGGTTTGAGTCAGTGTTCAAAAAGGTATGTGGAGGCCAATAACAAATACATGCCAAATTATGATGCCAGCAAACCAACTTCTTTTTTAATCTATTTTGATATCAACAATCAATATGGATATAGCATGAGTCAGTGTTTACCATATGGCGATTTTCATTGGTTAAATGAAAATGAACAAAAAATGTTTAACATAGATGAAGTTCCAGATAATTCACATATGGGTTACATATTAGAAGTTGATTTGGAAATTCCCACAATACTACATGACTATTTCTCTGACCTTCCGCCATGTCCCGAGCATATGTGTCCACCTCAAGAAAAAAGCAATCCAAATAAAAAACTTATGGCCACATTGTTTGATAAAAAAGAGTATATAATTCACTACATAAATTTAAAACAGGCATTAAAACTTGGTGTCAAACTAAGGCATATCCATAGAATCTTAAGGTTTAAACAATCAGCATGGCTAAAGCCTTATATTGATTTAAATACTCAATTAAGGCAGAATGCTAAAAACGAGTTTGAAAAAAATCTTTTTAAACTAATGAACAACGCAGTTTTCGGCAAAACCATGGAAAATATTCGAAATCACTGTAATATCAAATTGGTCCAAAATTGGGATGGGCGCTATGGGGCTGAAGCTCTAATTTCTCGGCCTGAATTCAAAAGCATTACAATATTCAATGAAAACCTGGTTGCCGTAGAACTGGAGAAAACGGAAATTTACTTTAACAAACCTATATATCTGGGTATGTGTATTTTGGACATTGCCAAAACAACAATATATAAATTTCATTATAACTATATGATACCTACTTTTGCAAAAGACTGTTCAATAACATATACAGACACTGATAGTTTAGTATATGAAATAAGAAATTGTGATATATACGAAGCTATACGCCGTGACGGTTACAAATTTTTTGATACCTCAGATTACCCCGAAGGCAATACATTTGAGATACCAAGGGTCAATAAAAAAGTTTTAGGTATGATGAAAGATGAGAACAACGGAAATATCATGACACATTTTGTTGGGTTGAGAGCAAAAATGTATGCTTTTAAAGTTCTTAATTGTGAATCGACTAAAAATATTATAGGATTGAACCATATGTCTGCTGAAAAAGTTACCAAAAAAGCAAAGGGTGTTAAGAAAAGTATCGTCGAAACAAAAATATTGTTTGATGATTATGTTAAATGCCTAAATAATTTTAAAGAAAAAATGGTGACACAAAATCTTATTAGATCTGAAAAACATATACTCTACTCGATTAAACAAGACAAAATTGGACTAAGTCCTTTTGATAATAAAAGATACATATCGAAAGATTCATATGAAACTCTTCCTTGGGGACACTACTGCATTAAACACAAATAAAAATCATTAGTATTTAGTTGTACCTATTTATATTTAGCAACATTTTAATAGTAATAGCTGTAAGATAATATTTTAATATTAAGCTATCTTATAATATGTTATGGTTATACAAAGTCCTGTAAAAAGAAACTCTTTTTACGCCATGAAAATTTGAATATTTAATCCGTAAGACAATAAAAATGGAGCGGTTTAATAGTATATAAGATACAATCGGAATTTTTTGGACTAGACTTTTTGTCTTCAATACTAATAATATTAAGACTATAGGTAAAAATTGGAAGTATTGGAAATTGTAAAAATAATTTTTTTTATTTCATAGTAGTAGCGTTAGGATTGTAATAGGAATGGATATAATTAGTATATAATACTTTGTATAGCTAGGCGTATGCTTTGTGGTAATAGGATTAAGACAATAAGAGTAAAAACATCTCTTGTAAGATGGATATAAGAATACTAATATACAAGTTTGGTATGTCATAATTTATAAGTTAATTCTGTAAAGAAACTCTGTAAATGAATATTATAAATAATAAAATGTTAAACAAGTTATTATGTATCCTTATTTTTTGAATATTATCCATTTTAAAAACAAACAATAGAGACTTAAATACAAAGTAGAAAAAAAATTCTAATGATACCAGGCAGTTGCTAAGCGCCATTGTAAAAGTTGCTAGGTTAACTAGTGCAACTCCTTAGATGATCGTTTAAAGTCAAACAAAAAAAAATATCTGAGATAATGGCATGTTAGGTTAGATCAACTATCACTGAAGCGAATGGTCTCGCAAATATTTAAGATACATAAATATACGAATAGCACAACTATGTCACCCTGGAAAATACTAAAATTATAAATAATAATAAGATTTATTTAAGAATCAGCAAAAGAAATTAAATGAAAATATACGATATGCGATTTAAAATTAGGTAGTAAATGTTAGGGCCCGATGCAGACAATTAGTGTCGCAAGCAAGATACTGTGACCGACCGGTTCAAAAAAAAAAAAGACCACGTTTTCGTCTTATGGGGATTTACATGGGAAAAGTGCGCCAGAACCCCCCTTGCCTATCTACTCAGGATTTTTGAGTAATCTATTTTCTAGAAGTAAAAATCTACGATAAGCTTGCGGATAAGTATTTCCTAGGTCAGGGTTTATTTTATCTTTAAACGGAAGATCTACTATGAATCTACCGCTCGGTCGCCGTACTACACTCGCAGTAAAGATTGATTCTGCTTGTTTTTCTTCCTTTGATAAGATTTGTTTTTTAGGCAAATGTTCGATTTCCCAAAACCTAGGGAGAATGATCTCTAAAGGAGGTGAATGACTCGTTAAAAAACAACTGGTTCGTTCCGTAAGACTACCTACTTCGTCAACTTTTCCCATGACGACCCAGCCAAAGATTGTTTCAAGGGCTGAAGGTTGCCCTATTTTTCCAAGAACCCTGCCCTCCTTGAATATCTGTGCGAATAGCTCGCAACCAATAACTAGGTCCACAGGTCTAGATTTGAAATAAGATGGGTAGGCAAGTTTAAGGTTTTCCAAGTGTTTCCACTGATTATCGTTCAAAGTGAATGTAGGCATATTGGAACATAATTGTGGAACGACAATTGCTTCGAAATTAAGTAAAGGCATAATGTGACATTGAACGAGCCTTTGCAAGTAAAAGAAGACATCTGATTTAATCCGAATATTTCAGTGGTGTAACTTCGCCTAGGAAGATTAAGACGCTGAATACACTTTTCACTGATGAATCCTGTCTGTGATCCAGAATCAAGCAGTGCCCTTACAGGTTGAAAATTTCCGCAACCGTCCATAACATCTATTATGGCGGTGCATAAAAGAAAGGTACCTGAAGGTCCTGAGGTATTTAACGACACATGAAGATTATTGACAAGTGGTGTGTGAATGACAGGACTAGTATCTTGGCTACCAGACTCTTGATTAGTTTCTAAGATAGGAGTTAAAGTGTGGTGCCTTTTACTATTGCAAGTCCTGTATGAATATTTGGATTTGCACGTATCTACCCCATGCAAGGGATGAAAACACGCTAGACATAATTTTTTCTGCTTGACGAAAGATAGGCAATCGATAGGTGAGAGATCAAGAAATGTTTGACATTTCGAAAGCACGTGACCTTGATTACACCGGAAACATTTTATTCCCGTACTTGAATTAGTTGAGGTGCCAGCCAGTCCTGTAAAAGGTGAATTGGATGATTTATAGGTAGGCTTTTGCCCAAACTGACTTCGCATAGAATTTGAATTTTGATAGGTAGGCTTTTGCCCAGACTGATTTTGCATAGAATTTGATTTTTGATAGATAGGCACCTTTTTGGATGCTGTTGATTGAGGAAGTGATTCCAAAACTTTACATCTTTTTTCTAGAAATTGAAAAAGTGACTGAAAAGTGGGAATTTCGGTATTAGTATTGGCGTGACTCATTTCGAAATTTGAACGCGTCGGAATATCCAATTTTTCTAACAAAATGAAAAAAATAATAAAGTCCCAACTGTCAACGTCAAAACTAAGTGATTTTAAAATTTCTAGGGATTTAAAAAAGGTGTCAATTAAATTACGCAATTCTTTAGCTGACTCGTTTTTTAAGGTGGAGTTCATAATTGTGCTTAAAGCATCATTTGCGAGGTCTCGCTTGTTTTGATATATATTGACTAATTTGTCGTAAGCAATTTTATAATTTTGATCCGATAAGCTAATCCCTGATATCAATTTTAAAGGCTCATCCTCGAGATATGAAAATAAATATTGAAGTTTTCGGACGTTACTTAGACTTTGATTTTGATCTATAATGTTATTAAAAAGATCGAAAAAGCTTGGCCATAATTTTTTATCACCTCGAAATATGGGAATACCTAACTCTTTGAGTTTTGGAGTTTCGTTTTGTCGAACATATGATCCCGAAAATGATGGGGCCTCAACCGGAAATATTTTAGAGTAAACCCCCTTACACGCATAAAAATATTTACGAGCTTCTGAAAGGATCGCATCCTGCGTTTTAAACTCCTCGTCGTCCGCGTCCTCTATCAACATAATGACATCATTATGTGCCAGCATGCATTTATCGAAGGTTTCATCCAAATCGGAATACCTCACTTGAAACTCGTTTCTCGCTTTTTCGTCCGATGCCGCGGTCTGTGAAAACAAATAACACTCGGTGATCACAAATAAAAAACCTTTGCGTTTTTGCACGGCTTTTTTGAAAGACATGATTTTACCTTTGAAATGACGAAATTGCCGGTAAATATACAATTAACGCTAAATTAATGCTTCTGAAATAGAAAAATGACGAATTGTCGAAAATATGCACTAATTTATCGCAATTGATGAAAATTGTTTTAAATATCGAAATGATATGGAACACATCTAACAAACTGAACTGTGCTTGTTTGTTTTGATTCCTTCGCTTTGTTTACTGAATGACCACGGTACGTTACCATAGCAGCGGACCGAAAAACACTTAACGCGCGCGCCGCTACCGATACCGCCGTTCCAATACGATTGGCAAAATTCAAAGCCTTGATCTCGGCTTGTGAAAAATAAATGGCCGACTTATTAATACCGTCGTATGGAGTAAAATTTAAAATAATTCGGCTCGAAAGGAACACTTATGTTAGCCCGCGGTAAGAAAAACGATAACTGCAATGGACTGTAAATATTTTAATTAATGAAAGCGCGAACAAACATAAATATATTGATATGAAATTACGATATAATCAAACGTCCATAGGTTAATTGTTGGTGCCACACAACGGCAATCAGAAACAAGGCACTCACCAGTTTGCAGCCAATTTCTCCACGTTCCAAGGGGCCCTTGACTGGATCTAATGATGTCACCACGTAGCTGAAGGGCTGAAGTTTCTAGTTCTATGCTTTAGTACACCAAAATCGAGCACTTTCAGGTGTAGAAATTTGAAATAGTTGGAGAACGAAATTAACACGCCATTTCTCGAGGCGATTGACAAAGGATCTCACTGATTCTTGGTGCGCATGTCCAAAATGCGCGAATGTACTCTGTCCTTCATCCAATTGTGTGGTTTTAAAAATTTAAAAACAACCGCGAAATTTAGCGGGAGCTAACATATATATATATATATATATATATATATATATATATATATATATATATATATATTGATGCACTCGGCGTTGTCACCTCGGCGTTAAGGATATGACGACCTGACCTCACATATTTCTAGTGGTGTTAGCCCATATATATGTACATATATGACATGAGGGGAAGTTCCTTTACCAGAATTTCCAAAGAGGAGTAAATATTTTTTTTTTCAAATATTTGATAAATACGTGGAATACGTTCGGACCTCAGACCGATATACAACCTTTGGATATGTGCTATTTCCTGCCACCTCAGGCACTGTTGCCGGTTTTATTAAGGTGATAACGTATGGCGTAAGTCTATAAGCAACAATAGCTTTATCTAACTAAATTTAAATATTAAATATAAGGTAACAACGTTTTACTTTTATTTAGGGACACTTTAGGAAATATAACAACTTTAAAAGGTTGCAAAAGTTTGTAAGAAAAGATTAATGGTGACAACGTACTGTCTTTAAATTAAAAACCGAACATTTATACTTTCATTATAGAAAAACTTGCTGTTATTTTTTTTGGAAAACACATTTTGAAGTTTTGTGATCTCAGAAAAGTTGCATAGCTTGAAAGTCCTGAATACAATTGTTGTTGAAAAATGGTTTACTTACTGTCAAAAATTCTACACATAGATCCGATAAACATTAAAAGGAAATTGTGAAAAATACACTCTATGGAATGCAAAAAAAATTAATACATTATCTTAATTTATATATTTTTGGGTTTGCAATGTTTATGACATGATTGATACGATTGACATTTAAAAAAAAATTATTTATCCGTAACAATAAATTTAATAAAAAAGAAATTGTAATAATTAGTTAAGCCGTTTAAAACAGGAAAACCATATACAGAAATGATGTGTTTGCCCACGCCACAGCCCAACGCGAATATTATTAATCTAATAATAACCACCAGCAATTACACGGCTCAAATGTTGACGTGATGTCAGAATTTGTATATGACATTCTTTATCAAAAAAGTTTCACGGGCGAATCCTCAGAGGTAAAGTAGCTTGGGGACGCGTTTCGGCTCCCAGAAGACAGCCTAAGCCCTGGATTTTTTTTAAATTTGAAGGAATTTCACGAGGTAAAACGTCTTAACAAAAAAGTTTTACGGGCAAGTCCTCAGAGGTAAAGGTAGCTCGGGGAAGCGTTTCGGCCTCATTAGGCCTCATTCAGCCCGAGCATAAACATGAAATGAAATGATCATGTCGGCATCTGAAAAAGAAATAGGAAATATGCTGTTGACGGAGGAGAGACCAACTGTCAATTTGCAGCTTTAACATTCTTTATTATTTAATTTCCAAGTCATATCAAAATTATAATATCTTTATGTTCAATTTAGCACTGTGCCTAAGAGGCATTTGCAGCCGTAATAGCCAAGTTTACAAAAACATTTCCAAACTACTGAGAATCTTTCATTTTAAAATTTGTATTGGAGAACTTGGCTTTACTTTTATCTCAATTCTTTTAACGGAACACCACTCTCGCGTACTTGGCTTTTTTTACATGAAATGTTTTTGTTATGATTTCACTCCTTTTTTAAAGGTATTGGATAATATTTAAGTTTTAAAGTAGTAAAATGTGCGAAATATTATTCAAAAGTTTTGCAATGCCTTATTAAAAATTTTGTGGTTTTTTTTATATTTTCCTATGGTTTTATCATAGTTCCTATCAGCCTTCTAAAGCTTAGCTCTCTAGTGTTCCTCGAAATAGGCAATGCTAATTTTACATAACTTTATATTTATAGGGGAGGAAAGTAAATTAAAATTTTGGTGTTTTTTACTATACTTAGTTTTATTATAGTTCCTAGTAGTCTTCCAAAGCTCAGCTCTCTAGCGTTTCTGGAAGAGGAGAATGTTACTTTTACATAACTTTGAATTTAAAGGGAAGAGAAGTTAATTATAATTTGAGGTTTTTTAATTTTATTTTATAGTTTTATCATAGTTCCTATCGGCCTTTTGAAGCCCAGCTCTCTAGCGTATCTGGAAGTGTGCAATGTTACTTTTACATAACTTTACATTTATAGGGTAGGGAAGTAAATTAAAATTTTGGGGTTTTTAAGTTTTTTCCTATAGTTTTGTCATATTTCCTATCAGTCTGACACAGCTCAGCTTTCTAGCGCCTCTGGAAGTGGGCAGTGTTACTTTTACATAACTTTACATGTATGGGGGAGAAGAGTGAATTAGAATTTTCGGGTTTTTTGATTTTTTCCAATGGTTTGGTCACAATTTCTATCAGTATGCCAAATTTCAGCTTTATAGCGTGTTAAATTTAAATTTTCGTAAATTAAAAAGTTAAACCCCTCGTAGTTTAAACGCGGCCATTTGTATTAAAAATCGGCTTTGATATTTGAAAACGTCTCGAAAATCAATCTCAGTCCACTTGCTTTTATCTATCTCTGCTAGAAATACCTAAAATCCCCAAAAAACATCGAAATTGGCCCAACCTCATGTTTAAATTTGTCACAAAATACATTAGGGACTTATTGGAGTAAAGCAAGGCAGAAAGCGCGAATTAAAGGAGGGTAACGGGGTAATTCCACCCTCTAAAAAAATAAATGCACAAATATTTTTTCCGTCGACCATTACCCCCCTAAATTTAGATCAAAATTCGCGCTTGCCAGGCAGTAATAGTACCAAGCAATATTTTGACAATTTTACATTAAACGATGACAGCTGATCGACGACTTACTTTTAAATTCAACATTGGTATGTCAAAATTGTGTGGGCCCGAAGCCTCATGATGGCGAATTTTATACTCTTTAATCTTTTTATTCAGGAATGGGGGGGGGCCGGGCCCCCGAGACCCTCCCTCCCTCTGGGTACGCCCATTCATACTTCTAAGTAAAACGGTAAAACCGGATTCATTGCTTTGAAATATTCATTTTTTTTTAAATGGGTGCTATTATGATGTAAAGCAAAACATACGTAATTTGACACATGAAAATCATTTTTATCCATATTTATTTATATTTTTACCTTCCTAGTCCGCAAAGCAATGGCTAGAGAAGGTATTCTTTTCGACGTAAAAATTTTTTGAGATAACGCCGAAAATATACTTGTCGTGATGTCTGTCTGTGTGTGTGTGTGTGTGTGTATGTGTGTCTGTGTATGTGTATATTATTTCTGTCCGTAACACGATAGCTCCCAAACCGCTGAACTGATATTTATATAATTTTCTGGTAAAATAGTGTTCGCCACTCTAAAGAGCTGATTAGTTTTTGAACAATTAAAAAATTTAAAAAATTGTAACTTTCTAATGGAGCGTCGTATCAATATAAGGTTTAGTAGGCTACATTTTCCTTAATAATTTGTGTAATAACCAAAAACTTCATAGGAGCTTTAGTTTCTGAGTTATTTACAAAAAACTGTTTTCAGGGCTGATATATCATGGCTTCACTTAAAGTGTGCTAATAGGCTAGCTAGGAAGGTATCAGATCCATTTATTTTACTTGCATACACTGAAATGTAAAAGACTTCTGTGATCAATATTTGAACTGTGCTTTTTCTTGTAAATTCTTTTGAAAAAGTTGTTTTTTCAATTTTAGCGCTTTTGTACTTCATGCAAGAAATTGGTTGCAAATATGCAGAATTATTGTTATAAGATCCTTCTGGTTTTTAAAAATTTTATAGGACATTATATTAAACATTCATATTAAAATGTGTGTTCTGGACCAAAAAAGAGATAGAAAAAGTAAAATATTCTCCTGCTATCTCATATTTTCAACATACCTTTTTTTAAATGATTACTGCTTGTTTAAAGGATTTGGATAATATTTAAGTTTTAAAGTAGTAAAATATGCGGGATATTGTTCAAAACTTTTGAAATGCATATTAAAAATGTTGAGGTTTTTTATATTTTCCCATGGTTTTATCATAGTTCCTATCAGCCTTCTAAAGCTCAGCTCTCTAGTGTCCCTGGAAGTAGTAGTTAATTTTGCATAACTTTACATTTATAGGGGAGGAAAGTAAATTAAAATTTTGATGTTTTAAATTTTTTTTCTGTAGTTGCATCATAGTTTCTATCAGTCGTCCAAAGCTCAGCTCTTTAGCGTTTCTGGAAATGGAGAATGTTACACTCTTTTATAGTTTTATCATAGTTCCTATCAGCCTTCCAAAGTTCAACTCTCTACCGTTTCTGGAAGTAGGCAATGTTACTTTTACAAAACTTTACATTTATAGGGGAGGGGAGGAAATTAACAGTTTGGGGTTTTTTAATTTTTTTCCATGGTTTCATCATAGGTCCTTTGAGTCTTTCAAAGTTCAGCTCCCTAGCGTTTCTAGAAGTAGGCAATGTTACTTTTATATAAATTTACATTTATAGGGGTAGGAAATTAATGAAAATTTTGGTGTTTTTAAATTTTTTCCTATAGTTTTGTCATGATGCCTTTCAGTCCTAAAAAGCTCAGCTCTCTAGCGTTTCTGGAAGTGGGCAGTGTTCATTTTACATAACTTTAAATTTATAGGGAAGGGAAGTAAATTATAATTTTGATGTTTTTAAATTTGTTCCTACAGTTTTATCAAAGTTCCTATCAGTCTGCCATATAGGGGAGGGGAGTAAATTAGAATTTTGGGGTTTTTTGGTTTTTTTCCAGGGGTTTGATCATAATTTCTATCAGTCTGCCAAATTTCAGCTTTATAGCATGTCTGGAAGTACAGTAGAATTTTGATGATCTATACATGAGTGACTGAGTGAGTGCCAATTTCGACGCTTTTTGAAATTTCCTAACTACTTTATGGAATTCCATCAAACTTAGAGGGGTTGTTAACTCCATGAAGATCTACGACTGGGCAAAGTTTGAGATTCGTAGCTCATTCCGACGTAGAGTTTTAGATAGGTCAAATATCGACTGAAATGTTTCAAGAAAAGATGGTACGGCGCGCGAACTTGGCGAGGCACTGCCGTGCCCTCAGATATATTTTCTCTATTAGAAAATTGGGTAAAACCTAATTATTTTCAGTTTATTCTGCATATAATATAGAAATACACGTGGGCATCTCTATCTATAACAGTTTATGGTTTGATTGATTTGGTATTAATTGATACTTTTTGTAGAATATTTATCAATTTTTATTATATGTCATAAAGGACCCCAAAGAAACAAATTGGGCAAATTCCAAAATAACGGAAAAATGGTTAATATCATACCTCTAAAACTATTAGCCTAACAAATTTTCATATAAAATTTTATTGGCTATAATTTTTGTTTCAAACTTTTTTACGAAAACTAAGTTATTTTAGGGAAACAGAATTTGTGAGCCGTTTTTTTTTTTAAGCGAGGTGCAAACTTTCTTAAATATTATAGACCGTGAACCCTATAATTGTGCCAAGTTTCGGACTTTTTGCACAACAACAGCATTTTATATCTCGAATGATTGAACTACTTAACTAATTTCAAGTCTAATAGCCCATAGGAAACTGTCTGAATAGCTGTCGCAATGATTTAATGTATTACAAAATCAATCAAGTCAATTTAGTTAAAACCGTTGATCAAGTCAAGTTAAATAAAACCGGTAAAAACTACCAGAATAATTAAAAAAATGTAAAAAGACTAACAAAATTAGTTAAATTGTTTCAAAAAGATACAATATACAATAATAATCCTCTACAAAGCTCCTTTTAAAATATCAGACCCAGACACTCGTTTCTTAGAATTCCTTTAAACATTGCAAGGGTAAAAAAGCAGGTAATATTTAAAATTACATATAACAAAGAGATCCGTAGCATCTAAAAGCTAAACTGTAATGTTGCCAAATTTCCGAGGTCGCGACGACACGGTTTTAACACGCAAACTACGTTTTATACCACCGAGGTGACTTAGTAGACCGTTTTGTTTCAGTTAAAGCGACGCCAGCGCCACCGATAGATACGTGAACTAAACGGCCAAAAAGTAGCTTTTGCACACAACTTGCTGAGTGTGTCAGGAATCATCCCTGAAATTTCTATTGAAAAACGTTGCCACCTCAAAAAAGTGAGGTAACACCGTTATATATAAGGTGACACCGTAATTTATATACTTAGTTTTGAGGTGGCTACGTATCCTTTATCAATATATATATATATATATATATATATATATATATATATATATAAGATATTAGCTTCTTTTAGGGGAGAAGGGTAGGTACCTTCAGATAAGGATAGATTTATCAGAAAAGTAAGGCAAGTTATCATTTTCAAAGAAGCATTTTTCAGTAGGGATATGGGTATTTCATCGGGTCCCGCCGATTTTTTGTTTGGCAAGCATTTCAGTGCGAGTTTAACATCATGTGTAGTAACTTCGGTAAAAGTAAATGATTTGTGATTTTTCTTAGTCATTGTGCAATCTCCGGACAAGCTGTCAACAACAGAGGGCAAATAACTGCTAAAGTTGTTAGCGATCTCCATAGTATTAGTTATCATTACATTATTGCTATCCCGGATTTGATCTATAGAGTGTGAGGTCTTAGATTTCTTTCCACTTAGATTATTAATAATACTCCATGTAGTTTTTATTTTATTTTTTGAGTTATTAGTTTTTTCGTTGAAGTATTTTCCTTTTTAATTTTTTATTTTAAGGTCAATTTCTTTTTTTCGACTTTTGTAAAGAATTTTATGTTGTAAATTACCAGTGCGCTTTTGTAACCAGTGTAGATTTTTTAGTTCCTCCAATTCCTTTAGCAGATTGTTGGAAAGTATATTTTTTTTATTTTGAGAGAGCTTTTTGTTATTTAAGTTTTTAACTGGGCAACTTACTTGAAATCTCCAGATAACGCTTTCGAAGAAATGCTCAAAATTTTTGTTTATGTCGGTATTTGTAAATTCAATAGTTTGTTGATCAAACCAGAAATAAAAATTATTTATAGTGCTACTATTAACAACCCTAATTTGTCTCATGCTCCCTTCAAGGGACGAGTCGACTATGGAGGATATATTGTTTTTAGAGTTATGCTGAACAATTTAACAAGAATAGTCGGAAAACCTGCGTCAAAGTTTTTATAACTAAATGACTCAGGGTGTGATGTAATGACATAGTCAACGCCAGAGGTACTGGTATTCTTGTTGGTAAAAATTCTTGTCGCATCATGCACCAAGGATGTTAATGCCAACGACTCTAAAATGTCGCTTAATATTTTAAAATATTTTTTGTCTTTACTGCCGGGCAGGCGGTCTATATTTAAGTCAGCACACACTAAAATATTGGAAAATTCATTAAGAATATTATTCAAGAGGTCCGAGAAAATGTCCAAAAATGTTACGTGGTGGAAGTTAGCATCAGATTCAGATTCATTTAAATTACAGTGTACCAGTTCGTTTTTGCTGTATATTCTTATTATCAAATTTTAACGATGTAAGAATTAATTTTTTATAATGCTGAGGCAGTCGGATATTACTAAAAAATGGAAATGATCGATCCTGGTGTTACGGGGGAGAGTCAGAAACTTATAGTTTCAACAGTAAAATGTTGTATAGGAAAATAATGCCCCAACCATTGGATTGATAAAATAGTTGTGATATAATTGAGACGTGCAGACTAAACTAGAAATTATTTGCACTGTTGAGTGAGTTAAATCATTAAACTAAAAAACGAGGGTAAGTTAAAAAATGAAGATAAATCGTATTGTCTAAAATCAATGTTGAGTACGATTGGTGCTGAGGTGAATGTGACCTAGTAGTAGTTTGGAATTTTGTTTAGTAACACTTTCCCCTATACTAGGACATCCAGCTAAGATACAGGGGTAAGGTGAAAAATTATGATAAATTTTATTTTATTTGTATTTTCTAAAATCAGCGCTGTGCCCGATTTCAGTTGGCATGGCTTAGACCCACTACGAGTAAGAAATTATGTCCACTAACAGCTTCAAGTATTTTAGACCGTCGAGCTGAGATACGAGGGTAAGTGGAAAAATTTTGATAAATGTTATTTTATTTGTATTTTCTAAAATCAGCGCTGTGCCCGATTTCCGTTGGCACGGCTAAGACCCACTATCAATAAGGAATTATGTCCACTAACAGCTTCACGTATTTGAGATCGTCGAGCTGAGATACGAGGGTAAGTTACAAAATTACGATAAATTTTAATTTATTTGTATTTTCTAAAATCAGCGCTGTGCCCGATTTCAGTTGGCATGGCTAAGACCCACTATCAGTAAGGAATTATGTCCACCAACAGCTTCACGTATTTTAGATCGTCGAGCTGAGATACGAGCGTAAGTTGAAAAATTACGATAAATTTTATTTTATTTGTATTTTCTAAAATCAGCACTGTGCCCGATTAACGTTGGCATGACTAAGATTTACTATCAGTAAGGAATTATGTTCACTAACAGCTTCACGTATTTTAGACCGTCGAGCTGAAATACGAGAATAAGTTCAAAATAACGATAAATTTTATTTTATTTGTGTATTCTAAAATCAGCGCTGTGCCCAATTTTCGTTGACATGACTAAGACCCACTATCAGTAAGGAATTATGTCCACTAACAGCTTCACGTATTTTGGATCGTCGAGTTGAGATGCGAGGGTAAGTTGAAAAATTACGATAAATTTTATTTTATTTGTATTTTCTAAAATCAGCACTGTGCCCGATTTTCATTGGCATGAATAAGACCCACTATCAGTAAGGAATTATGTCCACTAACAGCTTCACGTATTTTAGATCGTCGAGCTGAGATACGAGGGTAAGTTACAAAATTACCATAAATTTTAATTTATTTGTATTTTCTAAAATCAGCGCTGTGCCCGATATCAGTTGGCATGGCTAGAACCCACTATCAGCAAGGAATTATGTCCACTAACTGCTTCACGTAT